>OZ023318.1:54543944-54645828 GCA_964007375.1 Ophion obscuratus | reverse complement strand
TCTCTCTCTCTCTCTCTCTCTCTCTCTCTCTCTCTCATCTCTCTCTCTCTCTCTCTCTCTCTCTCTCTCTCTCTCTCTCTCTCTCTCTCTCTCTCTCTTCTCTCTCTCTCTCTCTCTCTCTCTCTCTCTCTCTCTCTCTCTCTCTCTCTCTCTCCTCTCTCTCTCTCTCTCTCTCTCTCTCTCTCTCTCTCTCTCTGTCTCCTTCTCTCTCGATAAGAATTATGCACGTCGCAGATTATCCGAAACGGATGTTGACGGTAAATCGTTCGATAATGGAGCCTCCAATATGTGTAACGCAATGCGTGCGTCTTGGGGCCTTGCCCAATGATCGCAAACAAAATTGTGAAAATAAAAATAAAATGAAAATAAATGGAGCCAGAGAAAAAAAAATCTACATCAGAAATTTGTACTATACTTTATTTCGGGTACACGAACAATTTGTGGATTTTTTCCCTCCACTTGCGGGTCTTGCCGAAGAAACTTCAAGGCACTTCCGGTGATCGACACACCCCAAAGGAGAGTCTCTTTTGGTTACGTTTCAGGGCTCATCGATTTTCCATCGAGACGGAATCAATCCGTTCCCAGCCGGTCGATTAGTTTATCCAACATGGAATATTCCATACGCGCACGCGATGTAAAAAAAAAAAATGGCGACGGATTGGCCGTCTTGCCACTTGGCTCTCCGCGAGCGGGTGTCCGATTGCTCCACTACATTCCCAGACTTGCGGGCGTGTGTCCCAACGAACGTCTCGGCAGTCAATTTATCAGCTGATATTTGGACCTACACTCGTTTTTTTCTTCACCCCCCCCCCCTTCCTCGCCCGGCCCCTTAACGCTTCACGGAGAGTGTATCAATTGGCCAACCGTCGGAATGTCACCAACGATAGTGCGGTATTCGAATATCTCATTTTCGAGCTGACTTCCCGATTGCAGCTTCCCAGTGACGTTCGGGAAGTGACGAAGTGGCCAAAAGAGGCGGAAAAGAATTTTACTTTTGCGGTATTTCAGGGGCCTATCTGATCGGATATTTTCCGCTGATTACGAATATCGCTAAGTTTTTGTCGAAAACTCACAATTATAGGTAATCGCAAAAAATGTCTTTTCACAAACTTTTAACGATTTTTTGTAAAAATGTAAGTTTTTGGGGACAATTGACGGTGAATTCGTGTTCAGGGGGTAAAAATACGTCGGTGCAGACTGGGAAAAAAAAAGATTTAGAATATAACATTTTTTCGACCTTTGGCAAAAAAAAGTTTCTTCACCCAATGGGCTTAAAAATGTAATTTTTTGGGGAAAATTGATGGTGAGTTCACTCCAACCGACTGAACACTCAGGAGGTCAAAATACATCGGTACAGAGTTGGAAAAAAATATTGAAATTACAACATTTTTTTTGCCCTTTGGCAAAGAAAAAAGTTTCTTCACTCAATGGGCTTAAAAATGTAATTTTTTGGGGAAAATTGATGGTGAGTTCACTCCAACCTCCTGAACACTCAGGAGGTCAAAATACATCGATACAGAGTTGGAAAAAAAGATTAAAAATTCCACATTTTTTTCGTCCTTTGGCGAAAAAAAAGGTTCTCCACTCAATGGGCGCTCAATGGGCATAAAAATTAAAGTTTTGGGAAAAATTGATGGTGAGTTCACAAGAACCTCCTGAATACTCAGGCGGTAAAAATACATCGGTACAGACTTTGAAAAAAAAAGATTAAAAAAACAACACTTTTCCGCCCTTTGGCAAAAAAAAGTTTCTTCACTGATTGGGCACTCAATGGGCTTAAAAATTTGAGTTTTTGAGAAAAGTTGCTCTTTTTCGGTAATTCTTCAAGTGCACTTTTCGGAAAAATTATTTGAGGTATCTGCATGAATCCAACGGCATTATCCAAGTTTATAAAAATCCTTTATTAAAGCCCCTTAAAAAGTTTACGTGGCTCAAATAGAATCACCGCTACGGCCGTTTGAAATTTATCGATTTCGACGATTCGGAAAAAAGGGCCAAAAGGGTCGAAAAGTTTTTTTTTATTCGACATTCAAATATTTCCCTAGTCTATACGATAGGAAATTTTCCGGTAATTACGAATATCACGTGTAGATACTCGTGTAGAGAGAGGGTGCAACATCTTATTCCGTGGCAGCTCGTGTTTGCATTCGCGCGGTTGAAAGTGAAACCGCACACTGCAATCGTGGTCTACATATGAGGGGGGACATGGAGAAGAAGGGCACAGAGAAGAACGGTACAAAATCGGCCATATGTCGTGGAGGGTCCAACATTAGCGAGGCGGAGCGTCAATCGAGGGGAAAGTACGTACTATACTTTACTATACGTATTGTCTATATATATATATATATATAAGGAGAAAGCCCTTGTACGGAGTCCCCGAAGTATTGCGCATCGTCATATACACGTACGCATCCTTCTTTAATTCTCTCGTCACCGCTGCTGTCAACGAGCGAGACTCGAACTGCTGTCTTTTAATTTTTTTTCTTCTTCATTTCTGAGACTCAAACCCTTCTAAGAAGAAATTGATTCGATAAACTCATACGTCTAACAATACGATACAAATTTATTTAAATATAGAGAAAATTCAAAACGAAAAATCAATTTTAGCATATAAAAAATACGAATACAAAAAATTGAATGCGAATAAAAAAATTAAATTGTACTACGAAAGACTAAATTTTAACGCGTGAAAATGAATTTTCATTCAAAACATTACATTTGAATACGAAAAATATAATTTTTATGCGAAGGATCAAATTTTAATAGGAGCAAATAGATGTGAGTATGAAAAAAAATGTTGAGTACAAAAGATTAAAATGAAATGCAGGAATGATTTATTTTAATATGAAAAAAGTTAATTTCAATCCTAAAGATTAAATTATGATATGTGAAGAGATACGTTTTAATGCAAAAAAAAATAATTTTAATACATTTCGATAAAAAAATTTTAACAAATGTGATGACCTGAGTAAATTTTGATAAATTTTTGATAAAGGCCATAGCCGGGTAAGTAGGGAAAAATTGCCCCCGCATTTTTTCCAGCGCAATTTGGAGTATATTCTGAGGTATGAAAAAACAAATTTTCTGAAAATTTCATGCCCGTCGACGCAATGGTTTTAGAAAAATGAATTTTTTTTAAATATAAAAAAAAATTTCCGGAAACGGTACAGTGAACCGATTTGATTTTTTTTTGTACTTGTTCCGATCAAAAGTGTTACGAAATAAAATTATAGAACATCTTGCAGAAGGTTTGATAAAAAATAATGTTTCTTGTTTTAATATTTTTTACTATAATCCACTTGGGGTACAATAGCGAAATTTTTTTCGTATCATCTTTAGGCACATTATTAGATTATGTAATTTTTTCAAAATGATCGGTTTGGTACGCCACAGTGTAAAAAAAGAAACACACTTTATTGATATATTTTAGTTATATAGATATATAACTAAAATATATCAATAAAGTCTGATATGTGACTAAATGATCGGCTTGGTACGCCACAGTGAAAAAAAAAGAAACACACTTTATTGATATATTTTAGTTATATAGATATATAACTAAAATATATCAATAAAGTCTGTTTCTTTTTTTTTCACTGTGGCGTACCAAACCGATCATTTTGAAAAAATTATATAATCTAATAAGATGCCCAAAGATTATATGAAAAAAATTTTGTTATTGTACCCCAAGTGAATTGTAGTAAAAAAAAATAAAACGAGGAACATTATTTTTTTTTAAACCTTAATCTTTCGCAAGATGTTCTATAATTTTATTTCGTAACACGTTTAATTGTAACAAGTACCAAATAAAAAAAAAATCGAATCGATCCACTGAAGCGTTCCGGAATTTTTATTTTTTTTTTATTTAAAAAGAATTCATTTTTCGAAATTTTTTTTTTTTTATACCTCAGAATATGCTCCTAATTTCGCTGGAGAAAATGCGGGGGCAATTTTTCCAAACTTACCCGGCTATGGCCTTTCAATTACTTTTAACAAGTAAATTTTCATACAAGTTTATTAAATACATTTCAAACAATTTCCATACAATACGATTTTATACTTATTCATTAGATCGCTGTCAAATATTTTTCTTTTAATTTTCTTTTTTCAGAATTTCACATTGCTAAAAAATAATCGAAATCAAAAAGTAAATACCTCACATACAATGTAATAAGGGTTTCCGCAGGCCGAGGGGATATAAGGGTTAAAGAGTGAGGGGGAGGTGAGGCAGCCCCAACCCCTTGAGGGGCCCGCTTTCCCACATCGAGACGTCCATAACGTTGGCTTGAAAAAAAAAAATGAACCAAAAAATCAAAACATGTAATAAAATCCATCGTCACGCAATTATACGACGCGGACGGGGGCGCCGGTCCTGTAAACGCAGGAGCGCGTCCTTTCCCCCGGAAATTGAGACAATTGGGACTGGCTCGGCAGGTGGGAGTACCCCCGTTTGTGCAGTGATTCCCGACCGACGACTGTCCCTATTAAAAAATTAAAAGAAAAAAAAAAAGAAAAAGTCACCGGTTCTCATTGTTAACTCGCGCAGCTGACTACGTTTGTGTGGGAAATCGCGTCAAAACCTGGTTTCGCAGGAAACCTTGGAAAATAAGCGAATAAAAAAGAAATTAAGGGGCGAGGCCACTCTAGAGGCCGAAAAAATAGGCTTTTTGCGGATTTTCTTTTCAGAAAAACTACAAAATAAATCGGGATTTAAAAAAAGGGTGTTTATCATAAATATCAGTGGCTGTATACAATAATTTTTTTGAAGCGATTAATTTCAAAATTGCGGCTGTGCAGCGTCTATCTCGAAACTGCATTTTTTAAGTTGGCCGGTAACATAACTCAGACAATTTTCAACCGATTCACTTGAAATGTTGAATATATCTTGAAAAATACATTGTCTATGGAAGTACGTAGGATTTTTTTCATATTGCATAGTTCAATTTTTATTAACAATTATGTGACGCAAATTTTTGAAGAGTGAAAAATTTGCCTAAGAAACCGTCAGATAATTGTTAATAACAAATGAACTATACAATATAACAAAAAATCCTACCTACTTTCATAGACAATGTATTTTTTCCCTTTTAGCAGTCTAACTCTATAAATATCGATCTTAGGGTAAAAATTATAATTACAAAACTTTCGGGGAATTACATTTCGCACAACTTTGAATACCATCGTTTTCACTTTAAGGTTGAAAATAAGCGAATTATTCGAAAAACAAACAAAAATCCCTTTTTAAATCAAGATGGCGGCAAACGCACCGGGGGGATTTTTCCGAAAAACGAGATTTACACTACCACTCCCCCCCCCCCCCCCCCCCCCAAGTATAAAAAGAAGAAAATCGAAGCCCCGAATTAATTCCAGGTGAAATCCTATTTCGACTGGACTAATTTGGATATATATATATATATATATATATATATATATATATATATATATATATATATAAGGTGGACCAAAAAGTGACGTCGAAAAGAAAATTCTAGATGCATTGTATCAACGCCTATCCGAATTATTCCAGTCGAAATAGTATTTCACCTGGAATTAATTCGGGGCTTCGATTTTCTTTTTTATACTTAGGTGGGGGCGGGGTTGGTAGTGTAAATCTCGATTTTCGGGAAAATCCCCCCGGTGCGTTTGCCGCCATCTTGATTTAAAAAGGGATTTTTTTTTGTTTTTCGAATAACTCACTTATTTTCAACCTTAAAGTGAAAATGATAGTATTCATAGTTCTAGGAAATGTAATACCCCAGAAGTTTAGTGATTATAATTTTTACCCTAGGATCGATATTTATAGAGTATATTATTTTTAGAGTATATTATATATATATATATATATATGCATGTGTGTGTGTGTGTGTGTGTGTGTGTGTGTGTGTGTGTGTGTGTGTGTGTGTGTGTGTGTGTGTGTGTGTGTGTGTGTGTGTGTGTATGGTCCCAAATACTATGCAAGATCATATATTTCTTATCTAAAGAAGCAATACGTATAAATAAATGCGTTATATATAGCTTTATGCAAGGCAGCGCCCAGACGGCCATGCCGTTCAGAGATTACGAACCATCGGCCACAGCAGATGGATTCGATATTGCGAGGTTTACCGTGGGGGGAGATACCTTCAGGCGAGGTAAAAATTGGCTGAACTTCCTCAGTTTTTTTAACGGAATGATTTCTTCACCATTTTCGAGAATTAGGGTATGTTTTATTACTAACTTTGGCAGTCACGTGGTATTTTTCAAAATTAATCTTTCAAAATGGCGGAGGAATGGCCCGGCCTTCTACACTGCATTGTCAACACTGGCGTGACGTATAACTAGAAAACTAATCAACCGATTCTAATGAAATTTGGTATAAATCTTTCCAACCTCATTTTCTAAAACATGAACCTAAATGTTTAAACAAACATTTTTAAGTTTTTTTGTATTGCAAAATTAAGTCATTTTGTTTCGAAAAATTCAATCGTTTTGTTTTGAACGTGTACCGTTTGATTGATTTTCAACATTTTTCACATTTTCTTGGTTCATATTCTGCGTATAAGTGTCAATGAAAGAAAAATTGTGGTTGGTTTTTTTCAGATCAATCCCGCCAACGCTACGTGTCACGCCGTCTGACAACATCCGCCGCTATCCGTTTGGAAGACCGTGCCATAGTCTCGGCTTATTATGAAGATTAATTAAAAAAATACCATGTAACAACCAAAAGTAGTAATAAAACATACCCTGAGCATCAAAAATGATGAATAAATATTTTCTTTAAGGCAGAACGAACGCGCGCTCTTGATTTCTATAGATTTTTTTTTCAAAATTTAACCAGACATTGTTCGTATCATCATGCATGGTTGAGTGAAATTTCGGAACAATCGACTATTTAAATTGGGAGATAATGGGTTTTTAAATCGCAACTTTTAACACTGCAGGGTTTGCATTGAAATTAAAACAGAATAATTTTTCGTAAACAAATATTTGTCCACTATAATAAAAAGACATATACAGCAACACCGCATCGTTCCGTATCCTATTAAATAATACCGCAACGCAAATTTTTATTTGAAAGTAATTTTTAATCGGACAACGTTTTTAACTAGTTATGAATTAACCAACACTTTCGTTTGTTAATGAAGATAACATAAGCAATATAAAATATTAATATTTATAACGCAAATGTTGTTTTTTATGATAAAATTTTTTTACTTTAGGAACACGATAATTTTTTTTCTCGAAATATTGAACAATACTGTTCTGCGGTATTGCCATATGTCTTCTTATTATAGCGGACAAATCTTTTTTACGTATAATTATTCTGTCTTTACTGAACGTTTTCAGCAAAACTGAATAGCAAAGGCAATCCAAACTTTTTTCACTCTTTCCCTAACTAGTTTGCTATCTAAACACAGTTTTTTTTCTCCAATATTTATAAACACAATGGAATGGTACGACGAATTATGTGACCTGACTTTCGGTCAGTGCAGACCCTGAAGTGTCAAAAGTTGCAATTTAAAAACCCATTATCTCCCAATCTAAATAGTCGACTGTTCTGAAATTTCACTTAAAACATGCATAATGATATGAACAATGTCTGGTTAAAATTTGAACAGAATCTATAGAAATCAAAAGCGCGCGCTCGTTCTACCTTAAGGGGTCTTCTCACTTTAGACGCTGAAAAAAGTATATTTTCATGAATTTTTTTGATACGTTTATATTACAAATATTCATATAAATGTTTTTTTTATCTATTCAATTTTTTTACAGACAGAAATTTACAGAATTTTTTTTTTCTTTTTACAGACGAAAATGGTAGTTAGAAAAATATCCTAAAAATTGTAGGTCTGCGCTGTTGATGAAATCTCGTAGGTGGATCATTCGGAACAAAAAAATCAAATTGTTTTAGATTCAGTATGTTAACAGCCATAGCGTCATACGATTTTTGATATATGCAAAAATAACAAAATGGCGGACATTAAAAAAAAACAAAAAAAAAGTGTTTTTTCACCGGTTTTGGCCAAACAAAAATGAGTAAATATCAAAATTTAAAAAAATCCTTCATATGCGTTATAGCTATAGTTGTAAAGAATGTTTGGTTAAAATTTCATGAGCATCGGTTCAGTAGTGTCGAAGATTTTATCAACAAGCCTTCGAAAAAAGTTGTTTCGAGAAAAACGCGTTCAAAGTTTGTTTGGGATGAATGCATGAAATAAAAAAAAATGTATTTGTGCAACCGAAACTAAAAATACTATAATAACTAAATAAATTATAATGAACTATAATAAAGTAAAAACACTAAAAAAAATTGTTATGTATTTCGAAAGTGTAACAACTTTCACATCGATATCTAGGAGTACAACTTTGCAGTGACCGTTTTACTTAGAGAGCCACTGCAGCCGAAGTAGTGGCCCTAGCTCAATAAAAAAAGTGGCATTTTAAACTAGAGGCTCTGCCAATGTAAACAATTTAAAAAAGCTAACGGATATGTGTATGCATTATAAAGTTATAGGCACTCAAACATGGCAACCTACGAGCCGAATTCTCAGCATTTGCGGGAGGTTATGATTTACTTGTTCAACATCAAGAAATCTGCGGCTGAGGCCCACCGTTTGCTTGTAGATGCTTACGGGGAGGATTCTATTAGGTGTACAAATAAGTTTTAGGACACTTCGATTTTGTATCATAACAGCTATTCTAAATTAATTCAAAGGTCCCGCTCACTTATCATAGATGACGCTTGATATGTAGTATCGAAACGTAAAGGAGTCATAAACATAACCTATAAATTCTGTAAATTAAACATGCAGACCGATAAGCTATTTATTAGACACTGCATTCGCTATGAATTCCATCAAGGAAAAAGTGTTAGGAAAGCGTGTGAATCGATATGTTCTGTTCTTGAAGACAACATTGTATCTAAAAGTACATGTGAGTATTGGTATAAGCGATTCAAAGAAGGTGATTTCGACGTTAGTGCCCGTGAACGCACGGGGCCTCCTGTAAAGGTGGACGATCAGGAACTGCAAGCGTTGCTGGATGAAAACTCTTGTCAGATGGAGAAACAACTTTCGGAACAGCTTGGAGTAACTCAACAAACTGTTTCTTATCGTTTAAAAGCAATGGGTAAGATTCGAAAAGGAACAAAGTGGGTACCACACTTTCTGACTCAAGAAAATAAAAACAGCCGTCTTAACATTTGTGTGAGTCTTTACAACAAGCAACATAGAAAGTCTTTCTTGTGGAAAATTATGACCGGCGATGAAAAGTGGATTTATTTTGATAATCCGAAACGCAAATATCATTGGGTTGACCCCGGCGAGCCGACAACATCCACGCCAAAGCGCAATGTTCATTGTAACAAAGTCATGCTGTGCATATGGTGGGATATGAAAAGCGTACTGTATTATGAACTTCTCAAACCTGGTCAAACAGTTACTACCGATCGCTATTGTCATCAATTGATGCAAGTGAATCAAGAAATTGAGAAGAAACGTCCATTTTCTAGTAAAGGAAAACGTCCAGTAAAACTGCTCCATGACAACGCGCGGCCTCATGTGGGTAAACCGGTCAAGGATACGTTACTAGCGCTTGGATGGGAAGCTGTACCACACCCGGCGTATTCACCAGACTTAGCCCCATCCGATTATCATTTATTCCGGAAAATGCAGAACGATTTGTCTGACGTGCGATTCAAAACATTTGAAGAAGTGGAAAAATGGGTCGCTAAATTTCTCACCTCGCAAGACGAAAGTTTCTTTGCGAAAGGCATCAGCGAGTTACCTGAGAGATGGCTGAAGGTCATTCAGTGCGATGGAGATTACTTCGATGAATAACTATGTTTTACTTCTTTTTTAATAAATCTTGAATTTTTTGAAAACTGTCCTAAAACTTATTTGTACACCTAATATTAGTGAGAAAACGTGTCGGCGGTGGTTCATCGACGCCCAAACCGAATATTCACGGATCCAAAGTGACGCTGTGTATCTGGTGGGACCAGCTGGGCGTTGTGTACTATGAGCTGCTCAAACTATCCGAAACCATCACAGGGGAACTCTACCGACGTCAGTTGATGCGCTTGAGTAAGGCACTCAAAGAGAAACGGCCACAATTCAACGAAAGACATGACAAGGTGATACTGCAGCATGACAATGCCCGAGCCCATGTTGCAAATGTCGTGAAAAAGTACTTGGAAACGCTGAAATGGGAGGTTTTATCCCACCCGCCGTACTCTCCAGACATTGCCCCTTCCGACTATCACTTGTTCCGGTCAATGGCACACGATTTGGCTGACCAGCACTTCGGTACTTACGAAGAAGTCAAAAATTGGGTCGATTCCTGGATTGCCTCCAAGGACCAAGACTTTCATCGACGCGGGATTCGAATGCTACCTGAAAGATGGGCCGAGGTCGTAGCTAGCGACGGGCAGTACTTTGATTAAAAAATATGTAGCCACTTTTTTATAATAAAGCCTTAAACTTTTGAAAAAAACGGTCACTGCAAAGTTGTACTCCTAATATAATATAAACCTATCAAAAAAAAATCCATGAAAATACCTGTTTTTTAACGTCTAAAGTGAGAAGACCCCTTAAAAAAATCATGAAAATCACGAAAATCAGCAATTGTTTTCTCGCCTAAGGGTATCTCCCCCGTTGAAGATAGATAAAAAGGAGACACCAAATGTTGGTCAAAATTTTGTCGTGGGGCCATTGATCGGCTGTGCATCTCGTCGGCCAACACGGGCGTCATTGAGTTGGGCCGTCAATGGACGGGAGCAAGTTAGCGCGATGTTTGCACGAGTGACGGCAAAAATTTCACGGAAGATGGATGAAATCCGATGATTTTCAACGATTCTCCATTAGCCGGTATTTGATGCGGAACCATTAGGTGCAATGTGTAGCAAGCAGTTCGCCCGGTGTACAAACGGGCTGCGCGAGTGCAATTCTCAAGCTCGCAAGAGATTCTACTCCCTTTCCCGGCAGCTTTTATTGCGCGCGTGGACACCGGACTGCAGGATCATTAAGGAATGCGGCCGATCATCATCTACGGCTGGCGTTTCTTTGTACATCCGCGGGAATCCTAAACGCTTTCTACGCTTGGCTCGATTATTTGTACACTCGCTCACTCTGCTCTCTTTGCTCCCGATCGCTTTCACAACGAAATGTGTTACCCAAGAATATTGGAGGAAGCAAAGAAGGTGCTGTGAGAAAAACAGGAGCTGCAGCGCTGAGCGCATCCTTTCAGGATTTTCTAATCGATCCTGCAATCCGGCTGTGACCATAATACTTTGGTGGTTTACTCAGCGTGTTTATTTTTTCTTCTTTCTTTTGGGGATTGAAACGGCCAATCTGACAATATATATATATATATATATATATATATATATATATATATATAGACCGGGTGAGGCAACAACTATTACCAGTAGAAAAACTTTCTAACCAATCGGAAAAACGGGAACGTTTTTTTTTTCTCAAAATTTTACCAAGAAACTACAAATAAGTTCACACACCGGTGATCGAGCAATATTTAGTATGAAAAATTGATAAAAAAGAAATTTCAATGTTTTAAGCTCAGAATGGAGTGGAAATTCGATGAAAAATTTTACTCCTATACAAGATGCTTAAACTGATAGACGTTTTGTTGGAAACATGCTATCACTACGATACCAACATTGATTATAGGAGCAATAATATATATACAATATAAAAAGGTCTGGATAACATGAATTATTTAAAAAAATGTTTAAAGGTATATATATATATATGTATATATGTATATATATGTGTATATACATATGTATATATGTATATATATGTGTGTGTATATATATATATATATATATATATATATATATATATATATATATATATGTCTGGAGGCAGATGCCAGGACACTTTCTTATATAACGCGGTGCTTCCCAGGACTTTTGTCGTATTCCAGACCAGTCCTGGAACGCAATCTTGTCCAGGGGCATCTTCCGGGACAGCCTGGAATATGCCAATGTATACAGCTTGGCAGCTTCCAGGACTGTATATCGAAATGTACGTACAAATATATGTATACCGATGTATAGGCACGTTCCAGGACTTTGTCGACTTCCAGGACTGTACATCGAAATGTACGTACATAAGTATGTATACTGATGTATCGGCACATTCCAGGACTTCGTCGACTTCCAGGACTGTACATCGAAATGTACGTACAAAAGTATGTATACTGATACACGGGTACCTTCCAGGACTGTACCAAACAGATGTACGTACATATGGAAGAAATTGTGCATCTATAGATAGGAAGGTTCCGGGACTGTACATCTATAGATAGGCAGGTTCGGGGACTGTACAAAACGGATGTACGTACATATGGAAAAACGCAACTATACATCCATATATAGATAGGTTCCAGGCCTGTACAAAACCGATGTACGTACATATGGAAGAACGCAAGTGTACATCTACACATAGATACGTTCCAGGACTCACAAGGAAGCGTTGCGAGGTCGATGTCTCCGATTTTGATTAAATTTGGCATGCTTATAGAATAGGCGACACGTATTTTTTTATATCGGCGAATCCCGATTTTAAAGGGTTGAAACGCACCCTCGAAAATTGGGGTGTTTTTCGTTTTTCGTCGATAACGTTTTAACGGTACGAGATATGAAAAAACTTCAAATTGCAACAATGTTTATTTTTGCGTGTACTATACATTGGAGATGAGAACGATACAGATAGTAACAAACTTCATATTGTTTATTGCAAAAATGCAATTTTTTCAACCGTATCTCCGAGAATTATTAATCGATTGGGAATTTGTCCCCATCGATAATAGGCTTACAAGAACTGAGAATTGCGACTACCGCCATGGCATCGCCGAAGACGCTTTTCAGCGCCGGAGACTCCCCTAAAAAAATAGTTTGAAAACTACTTTAAAACTGTTTTTTTCGGCTTTAAACGAATATTTATAATACTTCTTGAGGTTATAGGGATTTTTTTAAGTGTTTCCAAAAAAATGATTTTTCGAAAATTGTCCACCGATGAATTCCTTTAACCCATTAACGCCCAAGAATCGCGATTTTTCCTTCAATTTCAAGCCAGATTTTTATTATATAAAAAAAATCATAAAAAATCAAGAGATACGTTTCCTAGTATTTTCGGGGGTGCTCTTTTAGAATCTGGGGTCAAAATCGGGTTTTGTCCATTAGGAAAAAAAATATGGCGGCTTTTAAACAAAAAACACAGGAAAAATCGATGACACTTTTTTTTCAAATTTTTTTCTCACCTCGAAGCCTTTGAAAAGTCCGGTATTTTTTTCAACCATGGGTGCATATAATAGTGACAATTGAACAATCAATTTTTTAAATTCGTCGTTGCGAACATTTTCATCCCCAAAATGGCGCTTTTCACCCCCTGAGTGACACGAAAAATTTCACGCCCGGTGTCCCAAATGAAAAGTCGTGGATTTGGACGAAAATTGGTACTCGGAGGTTTTTGAGGTTGCTGATTACGATTCTGTTCTCAAAATTTCGAAATTCAAAATGGCCGATCCAATATGGCAGACACAAATGCAAAAGTTCATTTGAATTGGATAAAACGTGGCACTCGGGGGTTTTCGAGGTCGCTGATTATGATTCTGCTCTCAAAATTCCGAAATTCAAAATGGCGGATCCAATATGGCGGACACAAATGCAAAAGTTCATTTGGATTGGATAAAACATGGCACTCGGGGGTTTTCGAGGTCGCTGATTATGAATCTGCTCTCAAAATTCCGAAATTAAAAATGGCAGATCCAATATGGCGGACACAAATGCAAAAGTTCATTTGAATTGGATAAAACGTGGCACTCGGGGGTGTTCGAGGTCGCTGATTATGATTCTGCTCTCAAAATTCCGAAATTAAAAATGGCGGACCCAATATGGCGGACACAAATGCAAAAGTTCATTTGAATTAGATAAAACGTGGCACTCGGGGGTTTTCGAAGTCGCTCTCAAAGTTCCGAAATAAAAAATGGCGGATCCAATATGGCGGACAAAAATGTAAAAGTTCATTTGTATCGGATGGAATGGGGCACTCGGGGATTTGCGAGGTCGCTGATTATGATTCTGCTCTCAAAATTCCGAAATTAAAAATGGCGGATCCAATATGGCGCACACAAATGCAAAAGTTCATTTGAATTGGATAAAACGTGGCACTCGGGGGTTTTCGAGGTCGCTGATTATGATTCTGCTCTCAAAATTTGAAAGCCTTTGGGTATTCATATACCTGAAAATACCAGGTATTTAAATACCCATAGGCTTTCGAATTTTGAGAGCAGAAATATAATAAGCGACCTAGAAAACCCTTGAGTGCCACGTTTTATCCAATTCAAATGAAATTTTGCATTTATGTCTGCCATATTGGATCCGCCATTTTTAATTTCGGAATTTTGAGAGCAGCATCATAATCAGCGACCTCGAAAACCACCGAGTGTTACGTTTTATCCAATTCAAATGAACTTTTGCATTTGTGTCCGCCATATTGGATCCGCCATTTTGAATTTCGGAATTTCGGGAGCAGAATCATAATCAGCGACCTCGAAAACCCCCGAGTGCCACGTTTTATCCAATTCAAATGAACTTTTGCATTTGTGTCCGCCATATTGGTACCGCCATTTTGAATTTCGGAATTTTGATAGCAGAATCATAATCAGCGAACTCGAAAACCCCCGAGTGCCACGTTTTATCTAATTCAAATGAACTTTTGCATTTGTGTCCGCCACATTGCATCCGCCATTTTGAATTTCGGAATTTTGAGAGCAACTTCGAAAACCCCCGAGTGCCACATTTTATCCAATTCAAATGAACTTTTGCATTTGTGTCCGCCATATTGGTACCGCCGTTTTGAATTTCGGAATTTTGATAGCAGAATCATAATCAGCGAACTTGAAAACCCCCGAGTGCCACGTTTTATCTAATTCAAATGAACTTTTGCATTTGTGTCCGCCATATTGGATCGGCCATTTTGAATTTCGGAATTTTGAGAACAGAATCGTAATCAGCGACCTCAAAAACCTCCGAGTACCAATTTTCGTCCAAATCCAACTACTTTTCATTTGGGACACCGAGCGTGAAATTTTTCGTGTCACTCAGGAGGTGAAAATCGCCATTTTGGGGGTAAAAATGTTGACAACGACAAATTTAAAAAATTGATTGGTCAATCGTCACTATTCTATGCACCCATGGTTGAAAAAAAAAACCGGACTTTTCAACAGCTTCGAGGTGAAAAAAAAATTTGAAAAGAAAGTGTCATCGTTTTTTCCTGTTTTTTTTTGTTTAAAAACCGCCATATTTTTTTTCCTAATGGACAAAACCCGATTTTGACCCCAGATTCTGAATGAGCACCCTCAAAAATACTAGGGAACGTATCTCTTCATTTTTTACGATTTTTTTTATATAATAAAAATCTGGCTTGAAAATGAAGGAATAAATCGCGATTCTTGGGCGTTAATGGGTTAAACAATTCGCGATCGTAAAGTTTCACCGCTCTTCTGTAGAGCGAGACTCTTGCGATCGTTATTGCTAGAAAATTCGATCCTTGGAGGAACCTACCGATGATAAATCCCGGCAGAGAGAAAAAATGCTTAACGTATTTATTTTAGCAATAATTATAAAATTTCACCACTCTTTCGCAAAGTGAGACTCGGTCGATCTCGTTCGCTCGCGAATTTGGTCGACCGCAGACAACCTGCCAAAAAAAATCATGGCAGAGAGACAAATTCCGAACGCATTTGTTTAAACAATGCGCATTGTAAAATTTTACAACTCTTTTGTAGAGTAAGTCTCGAGCGATCTCGCTCGCTCGACATTTTGACAGAGACCGAACTTGTCGACGATAAGCAGCATCGAGATTCAAAATGGTCCTTGAGCTTATTTGTTTAAATTAATTAATAAAGGATGGGAGAATGTCAGCACCCTTCCACAATACGAGTCTCTAGAAAACAACCCGTTTGCTATAAAGTTCAACCGTAATGGAATTTACACCGATGACCGTCGTCGATAAAAGAAATCGATTTAAGGCCATTTGTTTAAACAATTGGCGATCGCAAAATTACACCGCTCTTTCGTAGACCGAGGTTAGCGATATTTATTGCTCGAGAAGTAGACCCTTCGAGAACCTGCCGAAGGTGAACACTGGCAGAGATAAAAAATGCCGGACGCATTCATTTCAACATTAAGCATTGTAAAATTTTACCACTCTCTTGTAGAGTGAGTTGCGGGCAATCTCGTTCACTTCAGATTTTGGCAAAGATCGAATTCGTTGACGATAACCGGCATCGAGATTACAAATAGATCGAGCTTATATTTTTAAATTAAAAAGCATGGGCAAATGCCCGCATCTTTCCACAAGACGAGTCTCTAGCAAACCCCGTTTGCCAGAAAGTTCAATCGTAATAAAATTTCCACTGATGACCGTCGTCATAAAAATAAATCGATCCGAGGCCGTTTGTAAATACAATGTAAAGTAGATACGATGTAAAGTAGTTGTGTGTATTGTTCGATATACACACATAGTGTTTTCATTACAACCAAACTGCGTGCGAGAAGGTTATTTCTCTCTACACGCGGCGGGCGTAGCGACATACACCACAAACGCGCGCGCGCTTAGGATTGTCGCCTTTTCTCTCTGCACCCGGCCGGCGTAGGGCAGATTACACACACGCACACACACACTCACGTGCGCTTAGCGCTCATCGCCTTCTCACCGCACGCGGCCGGCGTTACGAACACACACACACACACACACACACACACACACACACACACACACACACACACACGCACACACGCGCACACACACACACACACGCACACATACACACACACACACGCACACATCGTTTATCTATTTGACGTCGTTTGGCAAAGTTTCGACGGGATCTGAAGAGCCGTTTCAGAGATTTTTGGGAATCTATTATTGTTCTACCATACCGCCCGCGATGAGGTGTCATTCCGTCTTGAAGATAACGTAATATACGAAGCATTCCACGCCATTTCACCAAGCCCGTGACCCCTACCATTTTCGATGTTCCTGACTTTTTTTTGTAGAATTGGACCCTATGAACGAAATATCCATAGCAATCTCTAGACGTGTATTTCTTTTTTTTAGGAGTTATAATTTTTTTTAAATGCGGATTTTGAAGTTTTGTAAACGTTTAAACGCTGATAAGTCCTGAACTAATCAAGATATCGACGAATGTCGGTATATAATTGTTTTTCATTTTGAAACATACTACTTCCGTTAAAGAAATATTAAAAAATTATCAATTATCAATGTGAACGTTTTTTTTTGTATCTAAAGTGAAAAATATTTTAAAAAAATGATTGCCCTTTTTATGTTGTTTTTTCAAAAAAATCTCTAAAGTATTGTGACCCAGTCTATGTTTCAAAGACTAGGTTCATCGTGGGCGCATTTTTCGTTCTATTTTTTTTCGAATTAATCATATTTAAAAAAAATATTTTCATATTTTTTTCATCTCAAATGATGCTATTAATGATCTTGTGATTTGCGATTCGGCTTCGACAGGCCTGAAACAGTTTTTTTTTAAATTCATGCTGAATTTAACAAAAAAATTATTTTTAATTAAAAAAATCAGCATTTTCGTTAAATTCAGTCATTTTTTATTTCAGAATGATTTTGACTGAAATTTTTTTTTCGTTAAATTCAATAAAATTTAACTCAAAAATATTTTGAAAAAAAAAATCATTTTTTTTTTCATTAAATTCCCCACAAATTAAAAATAAACCGATTCAGGCCTGTCTAAGCCGCATTGGATTTTTTTTCATATTTTTAACGAGAGTATGTTTCGAAATGAAAAACATATATTGACATTTGTCGATATCTCAATTAGTTCAGGAGTTATCAGCCTTAATATGTTTCCAAAACTGCCGGAATGGACATAGTTTCGAAAATTACAAGTCTCAAAGGAGAAGAGATAAAAGTCTAATAATTCGTGTGGATATTCCCTTTATGACGCACAATTTTACAAAAAAAAAAAACAACGTTTATTAGTCCTCGGGACTCGGGTCACATTACGTGAGTAATGGACTGGAATCAACCCAATGGTTTTTTATAATGTCACTCGGTAATGTCCTGGTCGGCAACGTATTACAGAAATCGCGTGTCCCGAAAACTACCAAAAAAGCACTACTCGACAGTTTCCGGGACACAGATGGTATATTTAGGAGAGATATCACAGGGAAATTCTTCAACTGAAGAAATCCGTATAGGTGTACACCAAGGCCCAGACATATCCCCCAACATTCAAAGCAGCCTTACTCAGAGCATCTGTACTTGAAGGTGTTCAGTCCTCTCGACTTCATCGTAACGTCTGCAAACAATTGTTATTGTTTGATAGTAACTTTATGAAGTAATATTTCGCCCCGAAAATAATCATTCTGTTCGGTCCAAAATATGCTCCACTTCCGAATTGCACTGTTTCATTTATATTTTCGAATATGCTCGGAGTTCGGGACATACGACGTGTTAAGTGGGCTGGAATCAACCTATTGGTTCTGTTATAGGCCTTCGGCAATGTCCTGGTCGACAACGTATTATAGATACCGCTTGTCCCGAAAACTAGCGAAAATATCCTATTTGGCAGTTTCCAGGACCGGCATTATGGTTTATTTAGGAACGATATCACAGATATATTCCGTTTGGTCTGAAATATGATCCAGTCCCGAAATGTATTGTTTCGTTTATTTGTGCTCGGGACTCGGATCACATTACGTGAGAAATGGACTGGAATCAACCCAATGGTTCTAATAAAGTCACTCGTTAATGTCCTGGTCGGCAACGTATTACAGAAAGTGCGTGTCCCGAAAACTGCCAAAAAAGCACTACTCGACAGTTTCCGGGACACAGATGGTATATGTAGGAGAGATATCACAGGGATATTTCTCAAGTGAAGAAATGCATAGAGGTGTACACCAAAGCCCAGACATATCCCCCAACATGCAAGGCAGCCTTGCACAGAGCATCTGTATTTAAAGGTGTTTAGTCCTCTCGACTTCATCGTAACGTCTGCAAACAATTGTTATTGTTTGATAGTAACTTTATGAAGTAATATTTCGCCCCGAAAATAATCATTCTGTTCGGTCCAAAATATGCTCCACTTCCGAATTGCACTGTTTCATTTATATTCTCGAATGTGCTCGGAGTTCGGGACATACGACGTGTTAAGTGGGCTGGAATCAACCTATTGGTTCTGTTATAGGCCTTCGGCAATGTCCTGGTCGACAACGTATTATAGATACCGCTTGTCCCGAAAACTAGCGAAAATATCCTATTTGGCAGTTTCCAGGACCGGCATTATGGTTTATTTAGGAACGATATCACAGATATATTCCGTTTGGTCTGAAATATGATCCAGTCCCGAAATGTATTGTTTCGTTTATTTGTGCTCGGGACTCGGATCGCATTACGTGAGAAATGGACTGGAATCAACCCAATGGTCCTAATAAAGTCACTCGTTAATGTCCTGGTCGGCAACGTATTACAGAAAGTGCGTGTCCCGAAAACTGCCAAATTAGCACTACTCGACAGTTTCCGGGACACAGATGGTATATTTAGGAGAGATATCACAGGGAAATTCCTCAACTGAAGAAATGCATAGAGGTGTACACCAAAGCCCAGACATATCCCCCATCATGCAAAGCAGCCTTGCTCAGAGCATCTGTACTTAAAGGTGTTTAGTCCTCTCGACTTCATCGTAACGTCTGCAAACAATTGTTATTTGATAGTAACTTTATGAAGTAATATTTCGCCCCGAAAATAATCATTCTGTTCTGTCTAAAATATGCTCCACATCCGAATTGCACTGTTTCATTTATATTCTCGAATATGCTCGGAGTTCGGGACATACGACGTGTGAAGTGGACTGGAATCAACCTATTGGTTCTGTTATAGGGCTTCGACAATGTCCTGGTCGACAACGTATTATAGATATCGCTTGTCCCGAAAACTAACGAAAAGATCCTATTTGGCAGTTTCCAGGACCGGCATTATGGTTTATTTAGGAACGATATCACAGATATATTCCATTTGGTCTGAAATATGATCCAGTCCCGAAATGTATTGTTTCGTTTATTTCTGCTCGGGACTCGGATCACATTACGTGAGAAATGGACTGGAATCAACCCAATGGTTCTAATAAAGTCACTCGTTAATGTCCTGGTCGGCAACGTATTACAGAAAGTGCGTGTCCCGAAAACTGCCAAAAAAGCACTACTCGACAGTTTCCGGGACACAGATGCTATATTTAGGAGAGATATCACAGGGAAATTCGTCAACTGAAGAAATCCATAGAGGTGTACACCAAGGCCCAGACATATCCCCCAACATGCAAAGCAGTTTTGCTCAGAGCATCTGTACTTAAAGGTGTTCAGTCCTCTCGACTTCATCGTAACGTCTGCAAACATTTGTTATTGTTTGATAGTAACTTTATGAAGTAATATTTCGTCCCGAAAATAATCATTCTGTTCGGTCCAAAATATGCTCCACATCCGAATTGCACTGTTTCATTTATATTCTCGAATATGCTCGGAGTTCGGGACATACGACGTGTTAAGTGGGCTGGAATCAACCTATTAGTTCTGTTATAGGCCTTCGGCAATGTCCTGGTCGACAACGTATTATAGATACCGCTTGTCCCGAAAACTAGCGAAAAGATCCTATTTGGCAGTTTCCAGGACCGGCATTATGGTTTATTTAGGAACGATATCACAGATATATTCCGTTTGGTCTGAAATATGATCCAGTGCCGGAATGTATTGTTTCGTTTATTTGTGCTCGGGGCTCGGATCACATTACGTGAGAGATAGACTGCAATCAACCCAATGGTTCTACCTAAGGCACTCGCTAAGGCCCAGACATATTCCCCAACATGCAAAGCAGTTCAGAGCATCTGTACTTGAAGGTGATCAGTCCTCTCGAGTTCATCGTAACGTCTGCAAATAATTGTTGTTATTTAATAGTAACGTTATTAAGTAATATTTCGCCCTGAAAATTATCACTCTGTTTGGTCTGAAATATGCTCCACTTCCGAAATGCACTGTTTGCCTGAAATCTACCCCGTGGTTCGTCCAAAGTGCAATGTGCTGGACGACAACAGATTATAGAAACCGTGTGTCCCAGAAACTGCCCTATAGTACTTTTCGGCAGTCTTTGGAACACGCAGTTTCTATAGTGCGTTATCGGCCAGAATATTGCCAAATGACTTTATTAGACCAATTGGGTTGGTTCCAGGCAATTCGTACTTTGGAACATACAGAACGATCTTTTTCGAGAAGGAACATCGAAATAGTATTTCATAATGTTATTATGTGACAAAAACAATTATTTGTGAATGTTACAATGAGCGTGGCTGCTTTGCCTGTCAGAAAGTATGTCTGGGCCTTAATTTATACCTCCACGTCCCTTTTCGGTCCGGGAATGTATATATGACATCCGTCCTAAATATACCATTATGCTTGTCCTGAAAGCTGCCGTATAGTGCTTGTTTGGCATCAAGTTTTTTCATACACCAAAGCCCAGGCATATTCCTTCACGAGTAGGGCAGCCTCGTTCAGAGCATCTGTACTTGAAGATGTCCATTCTTTAAGGCGGGATATACATTTGGACGGGACAAAATTAAGCAATTTTTTAAACTAAGAAATAATTATTCTACTTTAATGAAGCTGTAGTTATACTTTAATAGTAGGGTAAAAGTGGGATACTTGCCATAGGGAGATAGTAGGGTCCAAAATAAGCTCCAGCCTCGACATGTACTGTTTCATACATATTCTGGAAAATGCTAGAGTCTTGGGACATTCCACGTGACGAATGTGCTGGAACCCATCCCATGGTTGTAATAAAGTCATTCAGCAATGTCATGAATGAAAACGTTTAATAGAAACCGCATGTCCGGAAAACTGTCAAAAAGTACTATTTGGCAGTTTCCGGGACAAGCATAGTACGTTTAGAAAAGATGCATTCCCGGCCTGAAGAGATACCTAGAGACCCTACACACCAAGGCTCAAGCACATATCTGGACACATGCAAGTGACCTTGCATGCATCGTCATGATTTTCTGCAAATAATCGCTTCCCTTATATTGTAGGGCAGAATTAAACATTCGTGTAGTAATATCATAAAACGTTTCACCGAAGTTTGCATCATGGACAATATCTGATCAATTTAGATTCATATGAACAATGTTATAAAACTCTACTTTTACTTATTGTGACGTAAAATGACATTCCATATATTTCGAAATATGATCGAGTTCTGGAATATATCGTTTCGTATACCCTGAAAAATATCTTCTCGTACTTGTCCTGGAATATATTGTTCTATGTGTTGTGAAATATGCTGGGATTTCGGAATATGTGCGGCAGTGGTGGTCCTAAAATCCACCCAATAGTCAAAACTAAATCCTGTCAGTCATATAGTCATGTCTCAGAATCCAGCGTATTACAGAAGTTGCGTGTCCTGGAATATGCCAATTAGTACATGTCCTGGAACATGCTGAGGTCCCGGTAGCGACCAATTTATAAATGTCCTGGAATGCTATTGGTTTCTATGTCCTGGAATACATGTCCTGGAATATTGCTCGGGTCCCGGAACATGCCATTTGCTGGATGTCCTGGAACCCACCGAATAGTTAAAGTTAAAGCATTTGCCAATGTCCTGGAAGCAACCATACTACAGAAATTAGATGTCCTGGAAACTGCCACTTAGGACGTGTCCTGGAACCTGTTAAAGTCCCCGAAACGACCAGATTATAAATGTCCTGGAACCCGCAATGTCCTGGATAGTGCCATTCTGGCGAAGTCCCGGTAACTGCCCGTTTATACGAATTTGGTTATATCTCCGAAACTATGTTTTTGTACACGAAAGTTCAAGTCCTATTGAACTGTACATGCAATTTTCTACGCAATAGAACTCTTTAATTGCACTGTCCCCAAAACTGCCTCCAGACATATATATATATATATATATATATATATATATTGTAAGTTTACGATTTTTTACTGTTACATAAGTTATCGTAATATAATTAAATAACAAAAATTTCTACAGGCCAAAAAAATAATTTGATATATATATATATATACACTGCCAGCCAAAAGTGTAGGTACACTAGCCGAAATTTCGTACCACACTAAAAATTAGCGCCCTCAAAAATAAAGATAATTGAATTTTTCAAGCGGCGTTTAAAAGAGCACAAATTTAACTTAATATTGCTTTTTTCAAATAAATTTCTTGACAATTTTTTTTCGCCCCGTTACGCACTTTTGTACGTGGCTATTTTTTAGCTACTTCGTGGCCGTCGAAAATGAACTGCAAAGTTTGTGGAAAAAATGTTCCTTGGCTTTTTTTATACAAAACTTAAAAAGGATATCAAAACCGACATTTTCGTTTTTTAGAAAGTCTCGTACGATTTTTTTTCGCCCCAGTATTGCCATTTTAGTTAAAAAAGGCATGTTTTAGAAAAAAAGAGCGTCATCGAAGATCGACGCCCATAGGGTTTTAGAGGAAATGTCACTGCTATGTGGCTAGAATTTTTCAGAATTTTTTTTGGACATTTTTTTACCACTTTTGGATGAGACTTCGATGAGTGGAGCGGCTCCACTTGGGAATTATGGGGTCTAGGTCGATATATTAGAAAAGGAAACTTGTTTACATTTCTATTTTTAATCGACCTACAATTTTTTAGATTAAAAATAAACGATGGAACTCCGAGGATCGTCGTCAGTTGGTTGTTGTGTCTCGAGAACTATCGGATTTAAGACAAAATATTAAAAAGAAAAAACTTGTAATTTTTCATTCGAGATCCGCTAACATTTTTTCAGATTTCTTTTTCAAAACTTTTTTAGTGTAATTTTTTGTCCCAAATATACGAGGAGCTTTTTTACCCTTTATCACCAATTCAGCACCACACAACTTGAAAATTTGGACATGCTTTTTAACGCAAAGAAAATAGTCAATCAAGTCTCTTAACTTCTTTATACGAATTTTTCGTCGAAAGAAAATTCACCGAGTTCCAGCGAAATAAAAAAAAATGTAAAAAAATTGTAGTTAATTAAGAATAGAGATGTATACAAATTTCCTTTCTTAATACACACGGCGGCACAATTAACCGGTCACTCACCGGCACAATCAACCGGCGGTTGGCCCGTTAATTGTGCCGCTGAGTGTATTGTCCTAGACCCCATAATTCCCAAGTGGAGCCTCTCCACTCATCGAAGTTCCAACCAAAAATGATGAAAAAAATATCCGAAAAAAATTCTGAAAAAAATTCTAGTCACTCCAGTGTGAACCCGTGCAACTTTTTATCCTCTTGACATTTCCACTGAAACCCTATAATTCTTCGATGACGCTTTTTTTGCCAAAACATGTATTTTTTTTTTAGTTAAAAATGCAATACTGAAGAAAAAAAATCGTACGAAACTTTCTGAAAAACAAAAATGTTGGTTTTTACATTCATTTTGCGTTGCCCATTGAAAAAAAACCAGAAAACAATTTTCCGCAAACTTTGCAGTTAATTTTCGACGGCCAAAAAATAGCCGAAAATGGCCACGTTTAAAAGTGCGTACCAGGGCGAAAAAAAAATCGTAGAGAATTTTATAAAAAGTAAAATAATGGGAAATCTGTCTTCTTTGAAACGCCACTTGGGAAATTCAATTATCTTTATTTTTGAGGCCGCTATCTAATTTTCAGTGCGGTAAGAAATTTCTCGACTTGTTTCATTGGCCTGTAGATATTATTGTTATTTTATTATATTACGATAAGTTATGTAGCAGTATAAAATCCGTAAGCTTATAATATATTTTTTTATATCGTTAAATATAAGTTGTTTTATAATTCATGTTATCCAGATTTGTTTTTATATTATATATATATATACACACACATAGAATATAAGAGTTTATATATATCTAAATGCCCTTTTAAGTAGTACGCAAGATCATATTGTAATTATCTAAAGAGGCAATCGCGTTGCTCGCCCGGCGATAACGCGTGAATTATTGCGACAGCAGTATAAGTGCACGCAGCCAGTACTCCAAAATACTTCGGGCTCTCGTTGCTTAATTCTCGGATAAGGACCCGCGATAGCGAAGCCACGCGCGCGCCCTCGTCTCAAAGCCGCACTTATAAAAAGAGCCTCCGATAATGATGATTTTTCAAGAGGTTCCCAAAAAAAGCTCGTATAAATATCCACACACATACATACACACTTTTCAAAAGTAGAACTCGAATGTCGAGTGAGGAACAGAAATGGCAAAAAACGACAGAAATATGCACAGGAGATTAATTTCATTGTTAAATTGTTACAAAATGTAACAATTTTAATAAATATGTTGCAATGAATCAATCGCTGTTGTAAAAAAATAATAATACAGCCTTTACAAGCAGATCCATAAACAAATGTATACATATTACTATAATAATAATACAAAAATTACCCAAACAGTATAATTTCCCACAAAATTCTTAATGATCGGAACCCCAAGAATTTTTCTCAAAAAATTTTCGTTGTCTCGAGTCCGCCGGAACTTCGACGATCGCCAACGGAATAAGCACCCCGCCCCCCCCCCCCCCCCCCCCAAAAATTACACAAATAATATCATTTCCCACAAAATTCTAAATGATCGGAACCCCAAGAATTTTTCTCAAAAAATGTTCGATGCCTCGAGTCAGCCGGAACTTCGACGATCGCCAACAGGACAACCCCCCCGTCCCCCCAAAAATTACACAAATAATATCATTTCCCACAAAATTCTAGATGATCGGAAGGCCAAGAATTTTTCTCAAAAAATGTTCGTTGTCTCGTGTTCGCCGGAACTTTGACGATTGCCAACAGGACACCCCCCCCCAACAATTATCCAAATAATATAATTTCCCACAAAATTCTAAATGATCGAAACCCCAAGAATTTTTCTCAAAAAATTTTCGTTGTCTCGAGTCCGCCGGAACTTCGACAATCGCCAATAGGACAACCCCCCCCCCCCCCGCCCCCAGAAATTACCCAAATAATATAATTTCCCACAAAATTCTAAATGATCGGAACCCCAAGAATTTTTTTCAGAAAATTTTCATTGTCTCGAGTCCGCCGGAACTTCCACGATCGCCAACAGGACAACCCCCCTCCCCCCCGCCCCCCCAAAAATTATCCAAATAATATAATTTCCCACAAAATTCTAAATGATCAGAACCCCAAGAATTTTTCTCAAAAAATTTTCATTGTCTCGAGTCCGCCGGAACTTCGACGCTCGCCAACCGGAACCCCCCGGGGGGGGGGGGGGCATCGGGGGGTACATTTAAATATAACAAATTTCACCTGGACAAATGCCCTTTAAACGCTGTCTCAACCTTGGACGAATTTTATACCAAGAAAGGTTTTAAAGAGATCGCGAGCGAGAGAGAGAGAGAGAGAGAGAGAGAGAGAGAGAGAGAGAGAGAGAGAGAGAGAGAGCGAAAGGGAAAGTATAAGGACACAGCCCTGACACATAGCATGACGGGGTTACCGAAAACCATTAATTAATCGTAAACAGCTACTGCGACGTCGAGCGCAAAAAGGGGCCAGCGGGCCGTGAGTTGGGGGGGGGGGGGGGGGGGGGGCTAACCGAGTACTTTCCGGTATGCGTTCCCCGGTGCCTCTTTGTTCTCCTTCCGTGGGAGCACGAGTTCCCACAACGCTACGAGCAATAAGGGCCCAGGGACACTGCGCGGCAGGAATATAATCTTGACCGGGACTAATCGTTGTTCGGGGGGACAGGTGATCGTGCGATGACCGCGACGATATATACATATATATCTATATAAATATACGTAGGGGTCTATGTACCCCCATGCGCAATATCCTATCCCTATATGCGATCCTACAGGGCTGACCATCGGCGTTTTTACGCGCCACCCCTCCAAGCGATCACCCCGGCTGTGTTTGAAATATGCCGTAGCTAAAAATCTACGCGCTCACCCATACACGTGTGTGTGCCCCCTGATTTACCTGCGTGGAGTTGCTCGCGGGACAGAAATAAGATGGGTTGCCGGTGGATCGGCCGAATTCGACTGGTGGCTCACTGTGTACGTGTAAATACGAGGTCGAGGGTCCGGTCCGCCCTTATGTGTATATACAGGGTGGCCGGAACAGTGACGTCGAAAAATAAAATTTAGGTCCCTTGTATCGCGGGGTATCCGAATCACCCCCATGTATGTTCCGCGACTTTTCATAGTTTTCGAGTTATGGATTTTTTTCGGAATTTTTGAGAATTTTCGACCTGACCAATTTTTAAAAAATCTAAAAAAAAGTAAAAGACGTGTCGAGATTATTTTTGCAACTGAATTTTTATGAGTAGTACTTTTATGCATAAAATAATCAGCTTCGTAACTGTGATGAAAGTTATGAAAATGTTGGTGTAAAGTGAAAAATTATGACTTAAATTTTTAACTTTAAGTTAAAAATCTAAAAAGGTGACTTCATGGATCCTAATTAGGCCTCAAGAATGCGCAAAATGTATTAAACTTAAATTAAACTTAAAAAAAATAAACCTCCAAATATTTAAATCTTAGCTTTCCTGCAGTCATTTTTGGTTAGTTAAAAAAATAAATAACCTTAGGGATGATAAAATGGGCAAACATTTTTTTAAATCAGATGGATAATTTTAAAATTTTACCTCCCTGTCTTTGAAGGCCAATTTCAGCCAAAGTAGCCCTATTAAGTACTACTTTTTTTTAATGATTATGAAAGCTGAGAGTCTGGCACATTCTTGGACCTAATTAGGAACCACGAAGTCACCTGTTTATATTTTTAATTTAAACCTTTAAATTACAGTTCGATAAATAATTTACCGAACGTAAGTTTTTCACTTTAGACCAACATTTTCAGAACTTTCATCGCAGTTACGAAGCTGATTATTTTATGCATAAAAGTACTACTCATAAAGATTAAGTTGCAAAAAAAAATCTCGCCAAAGTCTTCTACTTTTTTTTTAGATTTCTTTTTAATTGGTCAGGTCGAAAATCTCAAAAATTCAGAAAAAAATTCATATCTCGAAAACTATGAAAAGTCGCGGAACCTACATGGGGGTGATTCGGATACCCAACGATACAAGGGACCGAAATTTTATTTTTGGACTTCAATGTTCCGGCCACCCTGTATATGTGTGCGTGTATATACACTGGCATTTTTCCCCTATGCAAATCTCACGAAATTTTCACCAAGGACCGTTGGTTCTCGTCCTGCACTCTCACCGAACCTTATTCCACATTGCGTGTGTGTATGCACGTGTGTGTGGTAAAAGCAAAGTTACGCGTATATGCGTAAAATAAACTGACGGTATAGGATGATGGGGGGAGGGGGGGTGGTGGGGAATCCACTATTGGGACCCATCCGATTTACGGTATCCAGAACACACGCTTTGTTTCGGCTTTTGGGGGGCGCCGTCGCGGCAACTGGTATTGGAAATTTTCCTTCTACTTTCCCCACGATGAATAAAACGCTGAGACTTTTTTTGTTTGGGTTTTTTGACGTTTTTATATATTTGAGTTTTATTTTTTCGTATTTTTTGTTTATTTAGGTTTTTTTGGTTTTCCGGCTGGGGATTGGTTTGGGTTTGCTTGGCTTAACGTCTGAGAGTTGGTTTTGGTTTTCTTCTTTTCGGTTTTACGTAGGGCCGAATGGCACGCTTGAACAATCTCGATTTATATGCTAAGTGGAGAGGAAAAAAACGAGGGAAAAAAAATCGCGGATCTGGAATGAGGAGATCTCGCAGAATAAAAGAAAAACGCGTTTCAAGACTTTCGCCAGAGTATAGAAAGATAAAGAGGGCGAAGGGGAGGGGTGAAAAGTATTTCGGGGCTGAAGAATAAGGGGTGAGAGGATGCCCAAGAGGAACTGCCCAAGAGGGAAAAGAAATGAATTCCGCGACGAGCAACAAGTTTAACACGGGAAACGATGATATTAATGAGAGACGAGAGACAAATGAGTCTCTCGCGATCTCTTTGCTAATTATAAGTCATTGAGTGGAGAGAAAGGAACGACAGGTTATATATATATATATATATATATATATATATATATATATATTCAATAAGTATAGTTATATCATACAATATAATATAGAAGAAAAATGATGAAATATATATACAAATATGTACTTTTTATATTACGATTGCATATATACTTACTATTTCACAAGTGTCGCTCACTTATGTATATAGTTCAAGGATAATGGTTAAGTAATATCAATAATCATAACGTCTAATATAATAAATATGTTTGTGATATATTACGACACACATATATACAAATGTAAATACACATTATGTGCAGTGCGAAAAAAATATAATCCATAATATAAAATATAAATTTATAAATAAATATATATATATATATATTTATAATTTTATATTTTATATTATGGATTATATTTTTTTCGCACTGCACATAAAGTGTATTAACATTGTTAGGGCGATAACTATAAGCAGTAGAAATATTTTCGTACTTATCAGACTTAGGACAAACCATTTCCTACAAAAGTTGCACAGTTCGAAGGGGGTCATCGAGCGGTGGCTACGAGGTTCATACAGTTGAAGGCGCTTCGTGGATTTCAAACTCACTGCAGTTTTTTAAAATGCGACCACTATTTGTTTCTAGAATTTTATGAAGGAACGCAAGTTCGCACGCCAAATTTCAAGATGATCGATCAAGATTTAGTATGAAAAATCGATAAAAAAGAAATTTCAATGTTTGTAGGCCAAAGTCAAATTTAAAAACGGTAGGAACACTTAACTCTTATAAAAGTTGCTTAAAGTGATAGCCACCACTGTCAATGCACGTTTGCAATCTGATTCTGACTGGCACAATATATATATAAATAAATAAATCAATAAAAATATATATCCACACGCACGCACGCACGCACGCACGCACGCACACACACACACACACACACACACACACGCGCGCGCGCGCGCGCGCGCGCACACACACACACACACACACACACACACATACACACACACACGTACATATTATATGCCTGCATGTATTGTCATTTTTGTATACGGTACATAATCCGAGGATAAAGTATTCATTCTTCGCGAGTTATTACCCCAAACCGCCCTGCCCGTTTTCCCAGTGATGCTGGGGGGCGAGTTCGTGGTGGTGTCCTGCGGAGTTTTAGGTCGCTCGCCCTATACCTCTTCGTGTATGTGTACGTAGGATCTCGTTCTTCATCCGTTTCTTGCTCTTTCGCGTTCATCCCTTTTTGTACTTTCGCAACGCCGGCCTTTCGGTCTCTTTCCACTCACGTATTACGTATACATATAGTTGGGTGTACGGTACGTAGATCGTGGATGGAATCGCGTCCGAATCTTGGGAGTTCGAGCAAGAGTCACTCCCGTACAAGATCCCGGAAAAGTTTCTTTCTTCGAAGCATAGCAGCAGCGGCAGGGATAACGAGAGATAATAAAGCGAGGAGAGTTATTAAGGTCTCGTCCTTTGGTGTTTTCTCGTCTACTCTCTCTCTCTCTCTCTCTCTCTCTCTCTCTCTCTCTCTCTCTCTCTCTCTCTCTCTCTCTCTCTCTCTCTCTCTCTCTCTCTCTCTCTCTCTATCTCTCTCTCCCTCTGCCCTTGTGGCTCTGCCCAGTGAAAAGGGTTGGAACAGGAGTTTTCAGGAGGTAAATATGGCTCCGTGTAGCCCTTTCGTCCTTGCGATCCGAAGTAAAACAGAACGTAGCAATTGGAGCTGAGGCGGTAGCAGGCGTATACACGTGGTGCAATGGGGGACCGAGTTAATAAATAAATTCATTAAGGACAAGCGGAACGGTTGATAATGGTGGCGTAGGGCTGAATAAGGACAATGCGTGCCCTCTGAACAACTGTAGATTACTGATAATTACGGTATATTCAACTGCTGGGTTGAGATTCCGAACTTTGAATTATCAGAACGCTCAAAACTCCGAAAGAATACTGCCCCGAGAGATCGAAACTCCGAAAGAATTTTACACGAAAGACCAAAGCTGCGAAATTCTGAACACCTTCAAAATAATTCGGCAATGGAAGTTTTAGAAGCTCAAAATGTTCGATAAACCGACGAATTGTTTCAAGATTTTTTTTTATTAAGGCCTTAGGCCACTCTGGAGGCCGAAAAAATATGGGGATGTTTTCCAACTTTGGGGGGAGGTTGTTTTTCAGAAAAACTACGAAATAAATCGAGATTACGAAAAAGGGTGTTTATCATACATATCAGTGACTGTATAGAATAATTTTTTTTAAGCGTTTAACTTCAAAATAGCGGCTGTGCAGCGTTTATGTCAAAACTGCATTTTTTAAGTTGGCCGGAAACATAACTCACAAGGAACATCCCTCAGGTGACACCCTTCGATTTTGTTGAAATTTGGATATGTTATAAAGCATCGAAAAGTAAGCGATACGTATTTTTTTTTTTTTTCATCGGCGGTAAAACGTTTTTAAGGGGTGAAACCACCCCTCGAAAAAGGCATCTCTAGGGGTAATATAGCAGTTTCACACACACAAGGAGTCCGCCGATTCCAATGAAACAAAAACGAAAATTCTTCTAATCCGAAGCAATGAAAAATCCACTATAGTGACAGTGCAAAAAAATTAAGGGGTGGTTTCACCCCTTAAAACCGTTTTTCGGCCGATAAAAAAATACGTATCGCTTACTTTTCGGTGCTTTTATAACATATTGAAATTTCAACAAAATCGAAGGGTGTCACCTGAGGGATGTTCCTTGTTAGACAATTTTCAACCGATTCACTTGAAATGTTGAATATATCTTGAAAAATACATTGTCTATGGAAGTACGTAGAATTGTTTTTTATATTGCATAGTTCATTTGTTATTAACAATTATCTGACGATTTTTTAGGCCAAGTTTTCACTTTCCAAAAATTTTCATCAGATAATTGTTAATGACAAATTAACTATGCAATATAAAAAAAATCCTACGTACTTCCATAGACAATGTATGTTTCAAGACATATTCGACATTTCAAGTGAATCGGTCGAAAATTGTCCAAGTTATGTTTCCGGCCAACTTAAAAAATGCAGTTTTGAGATAAACGCTGCACAGCCGCCATTTTGAAATTAATCGGTTCAAAAAAATTCCCGAGTAGAAATCTTGCTCCAGCTACAATAAACACCTGATCAGGCATCCTGATTTCTTTTTCCAGCCTTGATCAAATTTTTTTTATCAAGCCCTGATCATTTTTGAAACGCAATCCCTGACTTCCGTCTGATCAGGGCAAAAAATCAAGGCCTGATCAGGGCAAAAAATCAAGGCCTGATCAGGGTAAACTATCAAGGCCTGATCAGGGTAAAAAATCAAACTAAGGCCTGATAAGAGCTTAATTTTTCACGGCTTGATCAAAGTGAAAAATCATATGATTTTTCACGGCTCAGGATGGCCGATTTATTCCTTAAATAAAAAATACAACGCATACGCAAAAGAGAAAAAGGCACGACTTTATAAATAACGCTGATCGTTTATTTTTTAATCTTAATATAAAATCTATCACATATATTTTTCACATATGTCTATGTGGAAAACAAACATCATTTTTCTTGTATTTGTAATAGAACAAAAACTCGAAATAATCTAAGATATATCACTGTATTATATTCCACTTATCATCCCGAAATAGACTAATATATTTTTTAAACAAAAACTTAAGAAACTTCGTGAATAAAGTAAACAGAGTTCAACGTTTATTATGACCAGACGTTTCTAGGAAACATTACATTGGGCGTTCTGTTCCTTTTTTTTCCGCGACGCTCGAAACTTGTCCCAGTCTTTTGCTGAATTAATCAGGCCTTGATACCGCGCCAACGGCTTGTTCAATTTGCTTCGAAAGAACTTATATTCCGTGTTCCCTATATTTCGAAATGACAGCCACTGAAAAATACGACAATGTGTATCCCACTTAGAATTCAATGTCTACATATATATCTATATAAGGTATGCACATTATTTTATCAGGGTGGCACAAATTCGAGCTCAATTTTTTTCCTTTTTCTCACCATCCAATTATCTACCTTAAAGAAGAAAAAAAATTGTTGCAAAAGCTGCGTGCGGTCATTTTTCAATGGAAATTAGAATCGAAGCAGGAGAGCCCGTACAGCGAAGACCAACCAAATAACGGTAAGTTGACAGCGCAGTCAGTTCAGTGAATGTAATGTCCATCCGGAGTGCATTTCTTATGGGCTAACTTGCACCGATGGGCTTACTTTCACTTAACTGAACTACGCAGTCAACTTATCATTATTCGGTTAGCCTATGCTGTCCAGGCCCGTACAGCGAAGGCCAACCAAATAATGGTAAGTTGACAGCGCAGTCAGTTCAGTGAATGTAATGTCCATCCGAAGTGCATTTCTTATGGGCTAACTTGCACCAGTGGGCTTACTTTCACTTAACTGAACTACGCAGTCAACTTATCATTATTCGGTTAGCCTACGCTGTCCAGGCCCGTACAGCGAAGGCCAATCAAACAATGGTAATTTGACAGCGTAGTGCAGTTCAGTGAATGTAACGTCCATCCGAAGTGCATTTCTTATGGGCTATCTTGCACCGATGGACTTACCTTCACTTAACTGAACTACGCAGTCAACTTATCATTGTTCGGTTAGCCTACGCTGTCCGGGCTAATCAGCACCGATGGCAAAACATTTACCAGATTGAACTACGCTGTCAGCTTACCATTATTTGGTTGGCCTACGCTGTCTCTTTTTCTCCTCTGACAAAGGAGACGGACCAAGTAAAGGAAAATAAAAGCGATACACAAAACAAATATAAATCTACTTACATAGTGGTAGCGCCAACACATGCCAATCCTCAGGAATTTCGAGTTGTTCCTCGCTGAGAGGATCCGTTCCGGATCTGTCAAATGTATCATAATAAATATTGCAACCAATGCATATATAATTTGGCGTATGGTTAATTTATAGTCAGATTTAATCCAATTTATATTTATAGATTTAAGAATTGTAAGTCTTTGAAAAAAATTAATTGTCATACCAACCTGCTGCTGTATTATTTCGTCGTTTTTTTTCCCTTATTTAGAGCCCGCTATTCACGCAGACGCAGTCGTTGGGCAATTTTCTTCCGATTGTGTTTATCCATCTTATTCACAACGTACGCGTTATATGTAAAAATATATAAAGTGATTAATAATATGTCTCGCGCTTCTCTCGTGTCTGTGTATCATTTGACAAGATGAGGTTAGGCACGTTTTTAGCGCCAAACTGTAGAAGTCCAGTTACGCGATGATTGCTTGAAGTTGGCTGGATCAGGCGAGTTGAAGTAAGCCGTAAGTCCAGTTGCTTGACATCGCCTGAAGCTAGCCGGGTCAGGTGAATTAAGGCAAAGTAAAATAAGGCCTTCGTAGTCACTTGTGGATCACTACAAGGTGATCAGGCGCAGATCAAACGTCAGGCCAGCCTGACAATTTTTCTACTCGGGTTATTGTATACAGTCACTTATATGTATGATAAACATCCTTTTTTGTAGTCTCGATTTATTTTTTAGTTTTTCGGAAAAAAATCCCTAAAAAGGATATTTTTTCGGCCTCTAGAGTGGCCTAACCCCTCAAGAAGTGATTTTACGTCAATTTTGAAATTTGTCTAGACAATGTTATACGTTTTGCGTCATTTACAGTCAACTGTGTAGACTTTCGCTGGCTTGATCTTGACGGACCTTGTGATTTCGGAACATTAAAATTAGGAATTGCAAACAGGCCGCCATATCAAAATCATGCCAGCGAAAGTCTACACAGTTGACTGTAAATGATGTAGAGCGTATAACACCCTGTCTGTGTGTATGCACACACACACACCACACACACACACACACACACACACACACACACACACACACACACACACACACACACACACACACACACACACACACACACACACACACACACACACACACACACACACACACACACACACACACACACACACACACACACACACACACACACACACACACACACACACACACATATCACTGATATAACAGTTTGAGGGTTATATACAATATTATATGGATATTGATATGGATATATATATATATATATATATATATATATATATATAGTATATAGAGCTCTTTTGCTAGCAGCAACAGAGTTCTTCAACTTTGTTTCGGTCTCGTCCTCTCTCTCTCTCACTCTCTCTCTCTCTCACTCTCTCTCTTTCTCTCGCGCGCTCTCTCCCTCTCTCTCTTGCTTTCTCTGTCCGTCTTTCACTCTCGGCGCAGTTAATTTCGCGGCATTATCGGACGAGAAAAGTGCGAACAAAAGAGGACTCCGGGGAAAAGAGGGAGTCGAAAGACAGGACGGTACCAGCGATAAGGGACAAGAGGCAAAGAGAGCTAAGGCTCTCCAAGGGCGTCTCAAAATAAAGCGTGCACTCGCAAAGCAAAAGTTTCTTTCTCACTCTCGCTCTCTCTCTTTCCTTCTTTCTGGATTCTCCCTGTTTCCCGCTACTTTTCATCCCCTTTGCACCACTTCGCGCTAATATTCTATGCCCTTCTCGCTTTGCTATACTCAGACGCGATTAATCGCAAAACAAAACCAACCTCCTTGCCTCGTAATCGCGTCCGCCTCTCGTAATATCCGTCTCATTTACCCAGCGCGAATGTGCAATGTCGTGCACCGCGACCCATCGTCGAAGTAACCAAAAAAAAAAAGAAACGAAAATGATTTTAAAAAGCAAAACGAGAGCAGAAGCTCATCAAGGTAGTAGGAATCGTAGCGAGCGCGAGCTATACGCCTTTTATCACCGGGGATCCTCGAGTTTTTTGCGGCATGAAAAGTAATTACGGAATGGTTTCCGGTAATCATATCTAGCGCATTGAATGAACGCATTGTTCAGGCACCCCCCATTCACCGATACGCAATTTGTGTACGTCGTGTGCACGCACACGCACGCGCAAACATTTGGTTGCATACCCGCACTATACACACAAACACACACGTGTGTATATATATATATATATATATATATATATATAAAAATAGAGCTCAAATTTGGGCCACCATATATTGGGGTGGCCCAAATTTGAGCTCTATTTTTTTCTTTTCCTATATTATTTTCCTATTTATTTTCTATTTTATATATTATATATTATATTATAGGAAAAGAAAAAAAATAGAGCTCAAATTTGGGCCACCCTAATATATACATATATATTAGGGTGGCCCAAATTTGAGCTCTATTTTTTTTCTTTTCCTCACCATCCAATTATCTTATTTACAGAAAAAAAAAATTGTCGCGAAATCTACGACCGGTCAAAAAATATTGAGAGTTCGCTCAAGCCTCCCAAAAATGCAAGTGTTCATTCAAAAAACGATTTTTTTTTTTTCGTGCACTTCTCACCTATGAATTTCTCTAGCCGGCCAATGAATATTTAGTGGTCGCTCAAGAGCTTCGAAATTTCCAATTATCGCGATTTTTTGTTCTCTTCTCACTCGTAAATATAACAGTTTGTAAAATTTTCAAAACAAATAATTCTTTTTTTTCTTTAGAAACCGATTTTTTTCATTTACCTCACACGTCTAACCCGATAAAACGAGGGACCTACAATTTTGTTTACAGACAAGAGCATTCAAGACTTATTTTATGAGAACATAGATTATAATTGTTGGGTTAGTAGCGTGAGGTGACTTTGAAAAATCGGTGTCTAAAGAAAAACGATTACTTGTTTTGACATTTTTTACAATGCGCCAAAATTGTGAGTGAGATGAATAAAAAAAATTTGGCGAGAATTGGAAGTTTCGAAAGGTCTTGAGCGACCATTAAATATTCATTGACCGGCTGGAGATTTCGCGAGGTTGATTTAAAAATTATAAAGCGTAAAATTCATGAGGAAGAAGTAAACGAAAAAAATAGATTTTTCAAATGAAAATTTGAATTTTTGGGAGGCTTTAGCGACGTCTAAATATTTTTTTGCCGGCTGGCAGATTTCGTGACTATTCTTTTTTCTCTTTAAAGAAGATAATTGGATAGGGAGAAAAAGGAAAAAAATAGAGCTCAAATTTGGGCCAGTCTAATATACACACACACAAACATACATATACATATACATATATGTGTGTGTGTGTGTGTGTGTATATATATACATATATATATACATATACAGGCTGTACTGTTAAGAATGGATAATCCTGCAACTGTCGATAGGTCAGATCATGTCCTACTATATGCTGGAATTTCAGTTTATAAAGTCCCGTGGTTTAGTCGATTCCATAATTTTCGAGATAAACATCATCTGCTTTTGGTTTTTCGCCATTTCTACGAATGGTACCATTTTTGACCCGGCGTTTTTAAAGATACTCTTGGTTATTTGTTTTATCTAGAAAAGTTTTCTACCTAACCTCAATTGTTAAGGAAACTTTATGAAAAAAGATCTTATGCAGAATTTTCATACAAACCAATTCGAACATCTGACTTTGATAGCCTGCGGTGTAAAAAAAATGTATTAAACATATCGTGCCAATTATTTTAAAAAGTTGCTTAGTTATTGTCAATTCATATCATTTTTAGAAATGGCACGCGAAAAAACAAGAGCAGATGATTTTTTTCGAAAAATTACGTAAAGCCGAAAATCTCGAAAACTGGGGGACTTTTACTGAACTGAAATTGTAGCATACAGTAGAACATGATCTGACCTATCGACAGTTGCAGGATTAACCTTTTATAACAAGACATCCTGTGTATGTTTATATATATATATATAGGGGTGAACAGAACATTTTGAAGCCGTTATACCTATGCAATGTTAACTATCAGCTCATCAGGCCTTTCGGAGGGCTGTCCTTCAATTTTTTTTCTGAACGAACATTTGATTCCGGGCCACAGGACGCTTCTTGAAATGACCTTTGTATAAGTATGTTTACATCTGTCCAAAGGCGATTTTCAAGACATTGTATTTCACATAATGTCGAGTATGGGGAGAATCGACTACTTTGAGGTCGTTCCTCGCAGTCGAATGTCCTCAAAATCACCTTTTGCTATATGTATTATATACTGCGTATAGAGTGTAAATTGAGTACAGGGAGCTGATGAGGCAGCAGGGTGCTCGACTTTCCTCTAGACACTCTAAATACCCGGACTACCACTACTATGCAGTGCACTCGGTGCACGAAAAAAAACGGACGTATACTATTATGAACACCCCCTAGTCCAAATCAGAGAGAGAGAGAGAGAGAGAGAGAGAGAGAGAGATCGTGCGAGGGGGCGAAGGACGTGGTTGAGGCTGTTGCGTTCAGTAACCCTTAAACCGCAATGGGACGTCCGCCCCTGCGGTGAGACACTATGCATTATGTATAGACATACTGCGTGATGTTACAGATGAAAATAATCTTCATATTTGTATATATATATATACATATACATATATATATATATATATATATATATATATATATATATATATATATATATATATATATATATAGATATACACACACACACATACATATATATACACATATATATATATACATATATACATATATATATATATATACATATATACATACACACATATATATACATATATATATATATATATATATATATATATATATATATATATATATATATATATAGCCTTGCGTTGCCTCAAGCGATCTCATGTCGATTTTTTTTGGCTTTCGAGGGCACGCGCCCCATCGCCCACCCGGAATCGCATTTCGCACACGCCCACCTCCGAAGTACGTACGCGCATACGCACATGTACGCGGGTACGTTATTGGCAATAATCAGGCTCTGGACATCTCTTTCTCTCTCGCTCTTCGTCTCTCGTAATTATACAAGCATGCGTGGATGATGTATCTATATGCATAATGGGTTTTCGAGTTCTCTCCGAAAAAAAATATAACGTGCTTTCGGGACGATTTGTATTTGCCACGAAAATGAAGGATTTTGAGAAAAAAATTCAAATTCCATTCTGAATTCAGCGGAATGAAGATAATTCAATTCCGAATTCGAAACACTCCTCAACAACGTTTTTTTTTTGGAATTAAATGCCATTTATCCACTTTAGAATGCATTTTTGATATTTTTTTTTATCGATAACGGGATGTCGGGAAAAGTATTTGGAATTTAATTAGCTTCATTCTGCTGTACTCAAAATGCAATTTTTATTTTTTCAGATGGCTCAATATTTTCTGGCAGGTACTGCTGGTCGCAAAAATACGGTATGTTTTTTCGCGGACTGGAAAAACCATTTGAAATGACATTTTTCTCGGTCGCCAAATTTCCGCGTAAGATCCTTGAGGGTAAAACACTTTTTACAAGGCCAAAACTTAGCTGTTTCGAAATATTATTAAAATAAGAAGGTTTGCCTGGCTTTATTACAATTTTGTAGACTTTTTATTTCGCATTTTGGAAATCTCCAAAATGCGATATTATTGCAACCCCCAAAAATTAAAAACAATTTTTTCGAATCCGGAAAAATTGTTTTTAATTTTTTTCAATACGAATCAACGGATTTACAGCTCCGACTTCTCGAAACGTCACATAGTGGGTTGAAAAAATTGTTGACGTACTAGCAACGGTTGTAATTGTCTGAAAAAGATAAAGCAAACATTTCTTTAAGGGGTTACCCCCACTTGCGATTTTGAAAAAATCGATTTTTTTTTATTGTATTTTTTTGAAGTATAAGTATCTGAGAATATGTCCTGAAAATTTCAAGTCGATCCGAACAAAATTGACTGAGATATGAGCGTTGAAAGAGAAGAATCCGTTGTGTAAACGATCGGAAATTGAAACTTTAAACGCGTTTTTCTCAAAATGGCATTTCTGAAGTCGGTGACCAAGATTACTCGAACACTAATGAACCGATCTTCTTGAAATTTTGCAGGCTTATTTAATACATAAAAATGTAGTCTTTAATCGTTCGATTTTTTTTCGAAAAAAAATGGCCATTTTATAGCCAAAAACGGCCGTTTTTTTTCGTTAAAATCGAACCATTAACTTTGACTGTCCGCCATTTTGTGAAAAATGAATATTTTTAAAAATCCTTTGATTAAAGACTAGTTTATACTTATATTTGACTAAATCCATCCGCATTTTTTTTTCACATGATCCACTTCGCCGCAAAGTTGGTCACCGCAAACCGTGCATATAAAAACAGTATTTAATTGACGGCCACTTTGCCACTAAACAATGTAATATTTTTCGATAAAAAAATTACTGAAAGTTCTTCAAGATGTGTTCTTTAAGATGGTATATTGATCGATTAAAAAAGTTTTGTAGTTTTCTTTAAAAAAATTCATGAAAAAGGCCTTTTTTTGCGCTACAAGTGGGGGTAACGCCTCAAGAAAGTCAATGTTGCATTTTTTTCCGAATTTTCCGCTACTTTCTGCTAAAAAACTATGTTTTCTTATTCGAATTTTACACGTTTTTTTTTTGTTCACCGATGAACTGATGATATAAGGGAGATGTGTGCCAAATTTCGAAATCATGCTAACAGTTTGGAAAAGTGCATTCTTGAAAAAAAAAAAAAAAAAAAAATGCGTAAAATTTTAACAAGTGGAAACTGAATGATTTGAATGATCTTGGACTGCATTGCAATATTGATCTCTGTAGCGCACATAGTTCACAAAATTCACGAATTCTCCTCATGAAATATACTGTCTGCCACATAAGCTGCAATTTCGACGATGCTCAACCCAGAATGCAAATGTTTTGGAGTTAAGCGCCATGCGGTGGAGTTGAAACATTCATTATCATTCTGCGTGTGGCTACTCGACCACCACTGCAATGAGTCATCATCCGATGAATCTTTATAAATAGGCAAAACAATCATATGGGTATCGGTACAGTACTACCTCCCTAAGAGAGCCCTCCCTAAGAGAGAATTTCCCCGCCGTTCCGCTTGAGCGCATTTTATGGCTTCCCCCACCTAGCTCGAGCTGTCCAGTGTACCCGAGGCCTCCCGAGTTTGTCGCGGACACCTCCATAAGAGATCGCGAGCGATTTCAGAAAATCGCACGTCGCACGATTGTCAAATGGATAATATTCCTTTGTATAATAATATATACGTTTAAGCCGTAAAGTCGGAGAAAAAAACATGCACCATAATTAAATTTCAAGTAGTAATTTAATGCAAGTAAAATATATTTTCGATTCAGCCATCCCGTTTTATCTAAAAATGAAATATTTATACATATATATACATTGTATATTTCAACTTGAAGTATATACACAAGATAAATTGTTAGTTACATTTTTTTTGTACACTGTACAGTAGAACCTCAATTATCCGAACGTTGGCGCGAAAGATACATTGTTGCTCGCTGCCACCGCCGTGAGCAACAATGAGCAACCCAACGCAATCTCTCCTTCCCAAACGGCTGCGAGACTTAGCCGCTCAAAAACGCGTTACAGCCGTTCGTCAATTAAAAATGGACGATTTTATTTTTAAAAAATATAAAAAAAGCATTCAACTTTTTTCAGGTATTTCAAATACATTATATATATATATATATATATATATATATATATTTCAACGTTAACATATATGTCGAATTATAATATATATGTATGTACTGTTTTTATATAAAAAGGTGTTGTTTATGATCTCGTCCCAAAAAACCCACGTTTCGATTATCCGAACTTTTGATTATCCGAACTAGTCTCGGTCCCAATTGGTTCGGATAATCGAGGTTCTACTGTATATGTTCGAGTTTCGATAACGAATATACTACGTATATTTTTGCGAACAATAAGATAATTCAACAATTATTGAAAGTTTTACAAATGTTTCCTTCATATGTGTTATAATATTGCAACAAAAAAATATACCAAACAGCAGAATAAAAAAACGCGAAGAAAAAGAAAGATTTACACATCAATATTCAATGAGATATACTTACGCATGAAACGACGAAACGCCAGTACACTTTCCGCAACTTGTTTACAGTTTTCTCAACACTTTCGTTCGCGCTCTCTCATAGAGGTCGAGTGGAGACACACATACACGCTACCACATGAGCGATTTTCGAGCGCGCTAACCTAGCGGTGGGGGAAGGCTTCGGCGACGAATTTCTCGAGAATTACTTTCCCTAACCGCCCTAGACCGCTCTCTTAGGGAGGGAGTACTGTATAAAGAGGCGAAGGGTATTTAAAAATCCCACCAGTAGCCTGAGTTTTTCGTCAATTGCACCAGCTATTAGTCTCTGACGGTCAATCCTTGAACAATCCGCAATAACCCCGGAAATACGTGTTCTCGGAATTTTATATCGTATTTTTAACGTGTTGAGCTGTCATCTTATGAACAAAAATTCGATTTTTCGAATCTGATAAATGGTGTTCCCCCCTTAAAACACACACATGGCCTTCTCTTAATGGTCACCATATGTGTGTGTGTGTGTGAGTGTGTGTGTGTATATATAAATGTATATTTTTCTGAAGGTTCGAAATAACCCAATATGTAATGAAATGCCAAAGTGCGTTAAGGGGTTATGCCCAGTCGTGGGGCCTGGTTGAAATTTCGAACTTTGAATGTTCCGACGGTTTAAAATCACTTTTTTTCAAAACAAATATATTTTGACGGTATATAATCTCGTAAATGTTCCTCAAAAATGTTAAGGTGATCGGATCAAAATTGACAGATTTATAGACAGTTATGATTACGCCCGTCGGAACGCTCGGAGCGTCGTTTGAAAATTTAATCGCTTTTTTTCTCGAAAATACGTTTTCAAAGCCAGTGATCAAAAAATATCTCAAAGGCGACTGCATCGATCATTCTGAAATTTTTAGGGTTTTCTTTTCTAAATGTAGAAATATAGTATTTGATCGAATTTTTTTTCCGATCTATACTTTCAACTTGATCAATCAAAAAAGCTAATTTTTCGCAAACATCAACACTCTGACTTTAAACACGCTTTTTTTTAAATTTTGATATTACGGAAATCCCTTCTACTGATCATAGGATCAACTTATACACTAAGGAAATCTGTTTACAAGACATTGATTTCTTTATTAGTCCCGAATCTATGGCGTTTTTTGAACGATTTAAAATTGCTTGTACTTAATTTGTTCTTCAAGTTGTCGCCGAATATCAAAAAAAAATTCCGAACGTAAACAAATGTAGTCTACTTCAATCATTTCATAGATGAACTGCTATTACTTATGTAATATTTCGTGTAAAGGTACGAATTTGCGGTGCGTGATTGATGGGCAAAAAATCAGTAAATGATATATTTTGTAACTCTTCATATGTATAATCAATGTACCCAATTCCAGATTTTTTAATTAATATTATGAGACTAATAAATATTTCAGTGTGGCCATTAAAAAAATGCATGCATTGGTGAAAATTAAACTGCTCGGTGGCACGTGTTCTTCTTATCCCAGCGCGTTCAAATTTTACACAGATTTTTTTTTTTCATATCTTGATTAGTTTTTTTTGCTAGACGTAAAATTTTTTTTACCGTAACCAAAATAACGGCCACCCTAATATATATATATATATATATATATATATATATATATATATATATATATATATATATATATTGGGAGTACAACTTTGCAGTGACCGTTTTTTTCAAAAGTTTAAGGCTTTATTATAAAAAAGTGGCTACATATTTTTTAATCAAAGTACTGCCCGTCGCTAGCTACAACCTCAGCCCATCTTTCAGGCAGCATTCGAATCCCGCGTCGATAAAAGTCTTGGTCCTTGGAGGCAATCCAGGAATCGACCCAATTTTTGACTTCTTCGTAAGTACCGAAGTGCTGGTCAGCCAAATCGTGTGTCATTGACCGGAAGAAGTGATAGTCGGAAGGGGCAATGTCTGGAGAGTACGGCGGGTGGGATAAAACCTCCCATTTCAGCGTTTCCAAGTACTTTTTCACGACATTTGCAACATGGGGTCGGGTATTGTCATGCTGCAGTATCACCTTGTCATGTCTTTCGTTGAATTATGGCCGTTTCTCTTTGAGTGCCTTACTCAAGCGCATCAACTGACGTCGGTAGAGTTCCCCTGTGATGGTTTCGGATGGTTTGAGCAGCTCATAGTACACAACGCCCAGCTGGTCCCACCAGATACACAGCATCACTTTGGATCCTTGAATATTCGGTTTGGGCGTCGATGACGGAATATGACCAGGCAGTCCCCATGATTTTCGGCATTTAGGATTATCGTAGTAAACCCACTTTTCATCTCCAGTCACAATCCGGTGCAAAAATCCCTTCCTTTGTTGTCTTTGAAGCAGTTCCCGCAAATGCTGAGAATTCGGCTCGTAGGTTGCCATGTTTGAGTGCCAATAACTTTATAATGCATACACGTATCCGTTAGCTTTTTTTAATTGTTTACATTGGCAGAGCCTCTAGTTTAAAATGCCACTTTTTTTATTGAGCTAGGGCCACTACTTCGGCCGCAGTGGCTCTCTAAGTAAAACGGTCACTACAAAGTTGTACTCCTAATATATATACCAGGTGTACCGGAAAGTTTTTACCGGATTTTTAAATGAAAAAACACATAATGTAAAAAAAAAATTAAAAATGGTATTTATTCAAAGTATTGGCCATTCGATTCTACACACTTTGTCCATCTTTCTGGCAAATGATGAATGCCATCCCAAAAGAACTGCTTGTCCTTTGAGCTGAACCATTCAACGACCCATTTTTCGACTTCTTCGAAATTTGCGAAGTGCTGCTCAGCCAGTGCGTGCCCCATTGATGCGAAAAGGTGATAATCGGACGGAGACAGGTCCGGAGAGTACGGCGGGTGTGATAATACGTCCCATCCAAGCGATTTTAATACGTCTTTCACCGGTTTTGCTGTGTGTGATAGTGCATTATCATGCAACAAAATCACTTTACCGTGTCTTCGGGCCCATTCTGGACGTTTTTTAATCAATGCATAATTCAAATTGATTATTTGTTGTTCGTAGCGATCAGTATTTACTGTTTCACCAGGTTTTAGAAGTTCGTAATACACCACACCACCCTGGTCCCACCAAACACAGAGCATTGTCTTCTTTCCGAAGCGATCCGGCCTTGGAGTTGATGGGCCAGGTTGGCCAGGCGATAACCACGATTTTTTACGTTTTGGATTTTCGAAAAAAAATCCATTTTCATCACCCGTCACAATCCGATGCAAAAATGACTTTCTTTCGTACCGTTGAAGCAGCATTTCACAAATGGTTTTTCGATTTTCCATTTGCCTATCATTCGGTTCATGTGGCACCCATCTTCCTAGTTTTAAAATCTTTCCCATTGCTCGTAAGCGGTCGCTAATCGTTTCTCGTGCCACATATAACCGTTCTGCCAATTGTTTTTGAGTTTGGGTTGGGTCTTCGTCCAATAACTCCTGCAATTCCGCGTCCACAAATTTTTTGTGGTCTACCCGAACGTCTACTGTCTGTTAAATCGAAATCCCCACTTTTAAATTTTCGAAAGCACGTCTCACACGTTTTTACGCTTGGAGCATGCTCTCCGTAAGTTTCTACCAGCAAACGATGAGTTTCAATGGCTTTTTTCTTTTGATGAAATAAGAAAAGCAATGCATGCCGCAAATGCTCTTTGTCAGGTACGAAATTCGACATATTCACAGAGCTACAACACTATGACACTGTTATTTGGTCAGAATGAAAATGAGTAGTTTTTGAAGGTTAACGACAGTAGAATAAAATGACATGTATGCCAAATTACTTTATTCCATACTGACGGCTAGCGGCATCTGTCAGAAAAACCGGTAAAAACTTTCCGGTACACCTTGTATATATATACATATATACATATATATATATATAAATAAATGCGAACAGACACACAACGGGGTAACTAAATATAGCGATGCTCGATCGCGAGACTAAAAACGAAAGAATGAGCTTGTAAGGGAGGAGACGAGTGCAGTGATACGAGGGGAGGTGAATCAGTGATATGTGAGTGATTTGAGATACTCGCGCCCGGCGAGGGATCGCGCCGTCGGCGACGCATATATATATATATTTGTGTGTGTGTGTATATATATCGACTATAAGGTAAAGAATAAATTCCCTGGCACGTTTCTGTTCTGGTTGACTTTTTCTTCTTCTTCTTCGTCTATATGTGCTACAGTGGGACTCTTGAACCAGAGTCAATAATGCGGCCTTTGACTGAACCGTTCGTCTAAAGTCAGCGTTGACGTCGAGGGTCAGATTTAGGCTCTGCGGATGCCTAACGCCGGGGTAAGAATATTCTCTTCACTTGACGCTATAGGCCTCGTTTCTTAAATAAATAACACACAATAATTTGCCAATCACTTTTAATTATTTGAAAAATGTCAACGAGGCTTGCAAATCTGTTTTGACCCACTGTATATTGGTCAATGCACAGTAAGTACAAAAAAGTATTTGCACAGCTTGCTGTGTTGAAATAATGCTTTGCAATGAAGAATGACATTTTTGGAATATATTTTTTCACTGCTTCTTACTTATTTATACTCAACGGTGCTCGCAAGACAGAAGTTTTCGTATTCAAAAGTGGGTATTGACTTGGAAATAGCACGGTATCTCCTCTTGTAGAGTAAAAAAGAATAAGTTGGCCGAAATATAGATCTTAAGGGGTAAGGCCACTGTAGCAGGGAACGAAGTTAATTTTGGGATTTTTTTTTAGCGGGACAATGGAATATTCCAAAATTCTGAAAAAGGTCCTTTATTGTATATATCATAAACTGTATAAACTATTTTTTTCAAAGTAATATAAAACAAAATGGCGGCTGCACAGCTTTTCTTCGACGAAGCCTTTTTCACAGGCGCGCGACCGGACCAACGGCACCTGCAATTTTCAACTTACAGCGAATTAATTTTTTTTCGACTATATGAATAGCTACACAAGTACGTAGGATTTTCTTGATACATCGATTTTTCCAAAAACAGCGCGTGTAAAAAACAAAAGTTCAAAATTCCCCAAAAAACATCGTCCGAAAATTGTTTATAAAAAAAACTATGCAATATATCGAGAAAATCCTACGTGCTTCTATGCAGAATGTAATTGTGAGTATACAGTTAAAATTTCAAGTCAATCGGTCAAGATTTGTTCGAGTTATGAGTCCAGCCGACTGGAAAAATCTGTCATTTTTAAGAAAAAAAAAGTCGATTTTTTGAAATTTCTACAGTGGCCAATACCCCTTAAGAAACCCTACAAATTTTGTCCCTGGCGTTTTTCTCTAAACTCAATATTAATCGAGTTATCGAGAGTTCAATTCCTAGTGACCGACCTGTCATATATATATATATATATATATATATATATATATACGAGTACCCATTGGTAAAATATAGAGGGTGGCAAAGGCTGGGGGTGAGTGCAAAGAGCATAGGGCCAGATCGAAGAGACGAAAGATCCGTACAGTGGTAGGAGCATCGGCAGCAGCAGGGTGAGAGCATAGGGGTGCAGGGCTGCGACCCGACTGACCCTGGGGCTAGCCGTGGCGGCCGCGAGGTGCCTCCGGAGTTGCCTCGTTTGCCCCTCTCCGGCGCGTATACTCCCACCCGCAGGCGCGCCGCGCGAGCTTACATGTCACTTCCCCCACCCCCGGTGGCTACGGCCACGCCGCTTAGTTCCCCTCGCGGCGTGCCCCTTCTTATCGCGGCGTGGCCCGCTCCCGTCTCTACCTACGCGCCGTACGGGTAGAGACGCGTATATACGGCATGTACGTACGGAGATCTTCGGCGGCTCTCATCCAGCTCCATACATCAGCTTACCCTCAACCCTCACCCTTAGCCTCGCGAGCGCGTCTATACAGGTATAGATGTGCCCAGCGGGGGGATCGCACGGCAATAAGGGGATGCTCGAGTGTCACGCCGAGGAAAACGAAGGCGGGACATCCCATTTTTCGCGCCCCACTTGACTCTCCTACCCCATTGGCTGGCCCGCGCGCCCTGACCTCTTCCTCCCTCTACCTGCACCCACGCGCCGGGCGCCCCGTACATATATACGTATACGAACATACGTCTGTCGTAAATTCTCCCTCTCCGATGCGCTATATGTCACGGCTCCTTCGAGATCCCGCGCCCGCACTCTCGGCTCGTACAGCGTCTAAAGTCTAATCTCGCCCGCGCGCTTTCTTCATCCTCGACCAATCGAGCTGACCCCATCCCACACCACTCTACCCCCCACCCCCACCCCCGGGACCCTCCGCCCACGCCGCTTGCCACCCCGCCGATGGGCTCGGCTCGCGTGTACACGTAATCCTAACTCTACGAATTAGCGCACGAACGTTACCTTCTGTCTGTTCGGCTCTGTGCTGGCGATCGTTTCCCAAAACGACGCTGGGTCTGAACATGAGGGGGCAGAGCACTGAATTGGGGATTAAGGGGGTGCGAGACCCCCTGACATCTTGGTTCGAGCATTGACGTATTCAAGGGTGGATAGAAAAAGCCCGTATGTATACTTTGCGACTTTCGCGTCTCGGGAGAAGAGGGCGAAGGTGAGATAGGTAGGAACGAAATTAAGGGGGGGCAAAGTATTTTTTTGCGTTTTTTAAATTTTGTCATGTGACTGCTTTATGAACCTGGCATCGACGATTCTGTGTAAGTATATGAATAAAAAACATTCGTTTATTGATGTTTAATTTTTTATTTTCTAGTGTGGAAATCTTTGAAAGTTTTAAACGCATTTTTTCTCACTTAGCGTTTTCAAAATCGGTGAACTCTCTAGCTCCAATCCTACTGCACCGATCCCTTTGCAATTTTACGCACACTTTCTACACGTAAATTAAGAGGTAACGCTGTCGAGTTTAAAATTTTTTTTTATAGTGTCAATTTATTTTGCAATAACAAAATTTCTGATTTTTTAAATGGAAAATCCGTATTTTGACTTCTAAGTGTAACCAAAAATTAAAAAATCAATAAAAAAAAATCCGACAGCGTTACCTTCAGGAACTTATCGACGAATAAATCTGTTTGCTTTTCTTATTTCAGCTGATCCGATGATGAGTTATGCGGTTCACTGAAATGTAACTTTTTTTCAGCGTCTGCGAAGATTTGCTATCAATAGCTCATTCCTGCATAATTATTAGGGAGACTTTGTCCTTGGAGTGCCATATTTCAGGTGTTTACATTTTATTTTTTTTAAAGGAAACGAGTAAAGCTTTTTGAGTGCGGTTTTTTTCTTGCTTTTATTCATGATATACAGAAAGTTAAAAAAAAAATTTGTTTTGAAAAAAAAAACCAAAATGGCGGCCGTTGCAGCTTCGCGAAAACAGGTCCTCAAATCGCGGGAGGTAAACGGCTGACATCACTGCCCCCTCTTTGTTGATCTGAAACACAAATTCAAAGCATATTATCAATCTGTGACCCTTTGGTCATGGAATGACGGATGGGTTTTTCGTTTAGTACAAATTTCGGAAAATGGCGGCAATTTAAAAAAAATCGAATTTTCGCGTTTTTTTTCGCATAAAAAGATAAATAATAAATGCAAAAATGTATCTATCGAAAAAACGATCCGTCATTCCGTGAAGACATATTTTTTGAGTATGCTCTCCAAATTTCAGGGCGATATGTTAATTACAGCGGTCAGGAGAATGTCAGCCATTTATAAAAACGTGTTTTCGAGAAAAACGCGTTTAAAGTTTTGTAATGTGTTTACACAAATGTGTTTATAATTACCGCTAATCGGCAATGCCTGGTCCATAGAGGCATCCCTCCTCTTCGTCTAGCTGCTCATGTTGAGCCGCTTGAAGTTTTTGAAAATTTCAAGGACACAGTCTCCTTTAATGAAAATTTTACAGAATATTCTTCAAATGTCCTTTTATTATAAACCACTCACACAAATAAATATATATTAACCGTGTCGTCAAAAAAGATTATCGTAAATATGCTTTTTAAAGCGAATTAACCTCACCCCCCCCCCTTGAAAGGGGGAAGATCGAAGAGTGCGACCGCGCGGCCTCAGAAACGACAAACCCGACGAAGACCCTCGAGTTTTCATATAAATATATACGCCCCCGGTGGACAATGGATGGTTTTCCGAAAAACTCTTTAAAAAAAAGCAGAATATTTTGCAGGTTATTATTATTCAATAGCCCATTTTAAACATCAATACTATACGCCGATATAAGTAACGTATGTTAATTGAATCGCCGGAAAACCCGCAAAACGATTTTTTTCCCACTGCGAACGTAAGGGACCAAGTAGAATAAGAAGAGAAAGCGAGAAGCGAGAGAAAAATCAAAGGGGTGATATCCCCGTGTGTGTAACGACGCTATAACTCCGTGCGCTCGCGCGCGTAAAAACCACGTCTTCGAGTGTATAGCGGCGATCCTTCGGGTCGGGTCTCTCTCTACCCCCCACTCCCTGGGCGCGCGCCGGACGGCCACCCCACCCCGTGCGCTTGGCGTACTCGCCGCGCGGCGTGTACGTGTGTAGCACGACGCGTGATATCGAGCGCGCATCGGTGCCGCGCCGCGGTCGCGGTGTGGCGGCAGCGTGGTGGGGGGCAGAGGCCGCCGGTAGCCAATGAGAGGTGCACCGGGGGCGCGCCCTGGGCTCGACCCGGCCCCCGGTAGTCATGGTTACGGGGGAGCCCGCGAGAGAGCCCGCGAGGCAGTCTCGTTCGCTAGCGACGCGCCGGCCGCGAGCGAGCCGCGGAGGGGGAGTACGGTAGAGGCGGAGGAGGAGGAGGTAGAGCGCACGGGCGATGGGGTGGGGGGCGCCAGGTCGGTGTCAGGGGTCGCGCCAGTCGTCAGTCGGTCTCTGCTCGGCCCCAAGAATAGTCGCGCGGCCTGTCGAGCCATCCGATACTATATATATATTTATAAATATATACATACATACATATGGGTATATTGTACATATACACATACAGATATACCGTATAAACTACTCGCACTTACCGGTCCCCTCCGTCATTCCCGCCATTCTCCTCGCCTCCCTCTCGTACATACGGACACGCGTGTACATGCGTACACGTGTATATCGCGACACGAAATTTAACGAAAAATAAAAAATAAAAAAAAAAAAAGATCGCCGGGGAAAAAAACAGCCACTCGACGTCTTATTTGTTTGATTTATACGAAGCTTGAGAAGATTTTAACGACTCGCTGAGATACGACGATAAAGTCGACAGTCCAATTCCTCCTTCGATCTTTTTGTTTGTCTCCGGTGTTTTTTGCCTCCGCCACCGGACCGTGACTCGAGCCTCTCGCTTCGTACGCTTCATCGACAGCGTGAGCCTCCTATTCTCTCTCTGTCTCGCCTCTCGCTCGGTCTCCGTCCACCTCCTCGACGTTCGCCCTACTCTCGACTTTTGCCCCCTCCTCGCGCGGTCACGCTCGCTCACCCGGGGGCCGGTGGGGGGGGGGGGCAGCGCTCTACGGTGCTGTTGCCGCGACCCGCGGTCCCTGCTACTCCGGAGTTTTCACAGCGGAGTGCCCCGAGAGACACGAGGAATCTCCGTCTCGCGCTAAACCTCTCGCCACCGCCGTCTTGACCCCGCACTAAACGATCTTATCGTTCTTTCGCGCACCCTTCCGGTGCCGTTTTTTTTCCTCTCCCTCCGTTCTTGCGCATTTTGCCGTTGTCGTTTCGTACCTCGCGACGACCTTCACGCCCGATCGCTCGCTCGTTACCGGGCCCGTGGAAAATCAGGATTCTCCGTCGCGTTTTATCACGTGATACGCGGTCGGTTACATACGTATGTGCATTCGATAATTTGCCTCCGTAAAACGTTCTCACGCGTGTGAAAATAAACAAATATATATATAATACACGTGTATATGTGCACGCTGTTAAATAATATATGAAATATAAGTATACATGTACTTATACACGTGTGTGCTTAAACCAAACCGCTTTTCTCTTAGTCGAAACTAAACGCTCGACTTTTCGCGAGCCCAGTGCACCGAACGTTCGCGTCATACACGTGTGTATGCAAAGAGAGAAAACGCAGTGAAGTGCGCGAAGGGTACGATTTTTTTTTTTTTTTTTTTCATAATCCATATATTACGAGAGAAATAGCAATGATAATTGGATCGTTGGTTTTCGTGGATCCGCGATCGAACGCGAGTGTGTGTGTATCAGTGTGTGGTTCGACGTATTTGTGAATAAATATATACGTTATTTGTGTATATATCGATATATTTTAATATATTCGTATATATATATATATATATATATACTTATATGCATATATGTGCATACATGTGTATGTGTATATTGCATACGTAATTACGAATATACAATTATCGTGTATAAACGTGTATGCGCGAAATTTTCTTCGGATGCGCAATTGACAATTGATTTGCGTGATGCTGTGCGCGAGTAAAGGAGACCGCGATGTCGAGCACAGGTATATCCGGGATCGTAGGTCCCCGACGTTCGCGGTGAAATTCGCCAAGTCCCGAGACCGAGTGAAGGGAGAATAAGAGGTTGCGACGTTACGGGTGACGTCTTTGACGAGCCTGCGGTGTAATCGGCGATTGCGATAATCCCGGTGGCATTGCTCGGTGAAAGAATAACCGAGGAAACGTAAGAGCAAAGTGGTGAAGTCTCGTCACGTGCGTTGGAGCGTGCACACGGCTCGGTTGCGATCGAAGCCGCGTCAGCGAACGCGAGAGTCGCCGAGCGCCATTTTGGTGAACCGCGCGGAAAAAACCGTTCGCCAAGAGCGCGTCGCGGGAAGCGTCGCGAAGGATTACGAAGTTTGCGGAAGCGAAAGAAAGAGATAGAATACATATGAATAGGGATCCAAGAGCCAAGGGCCTGACGCTAAGAATCGTCGAGTGACTTCCGCTTCCGGAGAAGTGAAAATCGGCACGGTTCGACGATAAGTGCATCGCGAAGGTGAAGTCAGTGCGGAAAGGGAAGCAAGTAGAGAGAAGGAATCGAAGAAGGAACGGTGGAGGAAAAAAGGTTGAAGGCGGAAGCTCGAAAGGACAGAAGGTTAAAGGAATAACGTGGAAGAAAGGAGAAGGTCGATGAGGGAATGTTTAAAGGGTAGAAACTCGAAGAAATAGGGAGCCGAAAGCATCAAGTGGAACGACTAGAAGCTCGAAGAAGGCAAAAGGTCGAAGAGCAGAAGACAGACGATCCCAGGCCGAGGCCCGAAGACGAAAGATCAAAAAAAGATCCACGAAAGAACTTGCCAGACGAAAAGTGGACGAAAGGAGGTCGTAGGAAGAAGGTCACCTGCGGTCCTTCCGTTCCGTTGGCATCTTCCCACTCGCCCGAGGCTTCGCCTTCCCGGTGCGCCAAGAAAGCTCGCGTCTACCGCGATCGCCCGTGGCTAGTTTCGCCTTCGTGCCGATCGATCGATCATCATCATCGGCCCGCGACCAATTGCGGCGGTCGAGCGGGTAAAGGAATTTCGTCCGAGTCCAAGCAAAGGCAGCCAGGGTGGTTCGCGGGGGGTCAGGAGGCGCGGACGCCCTGGCGACTGCCGGGGTCGTTTATCCGCCCGCGACGGCGAGCCTCTTCCCCGGTCGTTTACCAGCGGCGGGACATCATCGCCCCGACCTCACCAGCACGTTGGAGCTGGGGTTCCCGGCCCGCGGCACCACCGCCTCTATGGCGTTGGTGGCCCCGCCGCCCTCGTGGGCCTCGCGGGATCCCGGCTCGAACTTAGGCGCGTCATCGGGTGTCACCGGTGGACCGGGCACGGGACCCCTTCAGGTCTGCCCGCCGCCAATGCCACCCGCGCATCTCACACCCTCGGCCACGCCCGAGGACATAACGTGCCTCGTTCCCGTCGGCGGTGTACTCACACCCCGGGATCCTGTGCCACCAAGCACGACACCGGGAAGTCAAGCGAACAGCTCCCAATCGGGCAGCTCGCAGACCGACAAGTCGCCCAATATCGAGTGCGTCGTATGCGGCGACAAAAGCAGCGGCAAACACTACGGTCAATTCACCTGCGAAGGTCAGTATTTCCATGTTTTCATTACGTAGGCTTTGTTATCAATGTGATTATCAATGGAACAGCGATCACCAATACACTTGGTGATCACCAATGGACGTGGTGATTAGCAATGGATCTAGTGATTACCAGTGGATCTGCTGATTGCCAATGGACCCGGAGGTTACCAATAGACGTAGTAATTACGAATGGACCGGCTGATTATCAATGAACCTAGCGCTTATCAATGGGTCTGCTGATAACCAATGGACTTGGCGATAAGCAATGACCCTAGTGATTATTAATGGACCTGGTGATTGTCAATGGATCTAGTGATTACCAATGGACTTGGTGATAAGCAATGGATCTAGTGATTACCAGTGGATCTGCTGATTGCCAATGGACCCGGAGGTTACCAATAGACGTAGTAATTACGAGTGGACCGGCTGATTATCAATGAATCTAGCGCTTATCAATGGGTCTGCTGATAACCAATGGACTTGGCGATAAGCAATGACCCTAGTGATTATTAACGGACCTGGCGATTGTCAATGGATCTAGTGATTACAAATAGACTTGGCGATAAGCAATGGATCTAGTGATTAGCAGTGGATCTGGTGATTACCAATGGACCCGGAGGTTACCGATAGGCCTAGTAATTACGAATGGACCGGCTGATTATCAATGACCCTAGTGATCATCAATGGATCTGCTGATTACCAATGGACTTGGCGATAAGCAATGACCCTAGTGATTATTAATGGACCTGGTGATTGTCAATGGATGTAGTGATTACCAATGGACTTGGTGATAAGCAATGTCCCTAGTGATTATCAATGGACCTGGTGATTATCCATAGATCTGGTGGTTACCAATGGACTTTGTGATGGCTATGGATCTAGTGATTACCAATGGACCTGGTGATTACCAATGGACCGGGTGATTTCATCACCTTGCGCTTATTTTGCCGATTAAATTGTAGATCTTCAACGAGAATTCTTAAAAACGTTTGAGTCACTTAGTGTCAGCTTGAAAAATAAAACGAATGTACAGGCACTACCATTGTATAATATTATTTAGTAAGATTCGTTTCTATCAGACACTCGATGACCCGTATAGTTCCACACCTCGGGACTTCCGACTACCGATCGCTCAGGACCCTAACCCACAAAAGTTCGCGGCTCCAGCAGCACACCCAACTCCGCCTTTTCTCGCGTCGCAAGCCGGTACACACTTTGTATTCGTCTCCCCATCGTCAATTATATACGAGTCCTGATGAGGGTACACAGACGCCGGGTATTTTCTCTCGGACCTACCACGTGTCGCGTCCCACCGTCTCGCGACTCCCTACACGTATAGGTGTTTTCGACCCGGACACTCCGCAGTTACAGCGAAGATAAATCTAATCCGAGACGTAAAACATAGACGCGACGAAAACGCATTCTGCCTCGGGGACAAAAAGGAAACGCGCGAAATAAGGGCGGATTTGGATGACAGCGTCTAATCGAAAAATACGAGGATATTGGTCGAGCCACGATGGCGATCCTTACGCCTAATCGAAGACGAGAATTTATGGCGACGTTTCGCTTTTTTGCCCTGCTTTACCCCCCGCGCCCTTTTTTTTGTCTCTCTTCTCATTCGTCTACGTGTTATGCGCGATTAACGTGCATGGACGAATAAATCATCCTGATTTGTCATACACATGAGTCACGAGAGAGTCGCCTAAATTCGTGTAGTTTGCGTCACGAGGCCCCGTATAATATTTGCCGACAATCTGGGCCAGCCCCCAATCAACTGCATCACGAAGAAGAGAGAGAGAATGAAGAAAGACATATTGATGCATATATATATATATATATATATATATATATATATATATATATATATATATGGGTATGTATATGGCACAAACGCGCTTGACAAATTGACAATAATTCCCAGTCATTTGACATCGCTTGACATCAAAATCAATTCGTCCATGTAATAAAGTAGTGATCGCCGACAATCATAGCGTTGCGACGACGACGATTATTATTGTCCCAATGAAGGATCGATCCGTCCAACGCGTTATAGCGAAACGAGAGCCTCGTTCCACCATTTTCAATGTCTACCAATGAGGAGACGTATCTTCTCCGGCTTCAATTCGAACAGCAAGCGAAAACATCCAACTCAGAAAGAATCATTTCTTCGAGAGGCCTGCTTTATATTTTTTCTCATTGCATCACCAAAGTAAAAATATATCGATAAACTGAGAAGTTTTAACGTCGCTCTCTCTTTTCGGCAAACACTGAAGAGCAGCGATTTTATCATAACCAACTGCTGGACCATTATTTTAAGTCGTTCTGAACTACCTCAAGCTATCTATGGAACGCGTTAGAACCTTGTGTAAGGGCCTGCAAAACTGCTCTGCCTTGTGTGGCTTTACCCGGCAACTGCTAGATGAACTATAATGACCAAACGCGCCCGTGAGCAAGTTCTAAGTTCGGTTTAAGTGATTGTTTTACTTTTCGTATTATTTTATTATCATCACTCGTGTTATTGTTATCAGTATTAGTATTATCATGATATAGTTTATGGAGTTAATAGTTCGTAGTCACTTACGGATTGGTGTACTGTTATTATATTCATGTCTAATGCTCCAGCGTCTATGCAGTGCGCATCCTGATGTATAGGGGTCTTTTCGGGAGCAGGAGTTCCAGAGTACAAAATAAATAACATTCTCTCTCTCTCTTTCTCTCTCTCTCTCTCTCTCTCTCTCTCTCTCTCTCTCTCTCTCTCTCTCTCTCTCTCTCTCTCTCTCTCTCTCTCTCTCTCTCTCTCTCTGTCTCTGTCTCTCTGTCTCTCTGTCGAAAAGATATCACACCACTGTCGAAAAGATATCACACCATACTGACGGCAATTAGGTTGGTTGACTGTCAGGACTAGAAGACTATACTTCATGGGCATTACGATATATAATATTTTGAATAAAAAAGCTCCGGAATATCTGATTCAAATGTTCCCGCCTGCTCTACAATCAGCTTACTCTGATCGTCGTTCTGCCATGAATACGTTTCGCATACCACTACATCGCACAGCTATTTTCCGAAATTCTTTTGGCCTAGCCGCCATGTACTTTTGGCATTCTCTTCCTTCGTCAGTTAAATCGTCCCCGAGCGTTGCAATTTTTAAATGCAGACTATTTTCGTATCTCTTCGATCAGGATGTAGATAGCTACTAAGCCCATCGCTTTTATTCTATCATGTCATAACCCTACATGCTAGCAATACTACACTAGTTACACAATCACCATCGCCAAATTTTTCGATTAATTTTACGATTAATTCTTCGATTAACTTTCATAATTTCATTATTTTTATTTTTATATTGAGTATTTTATAAGGTTTATCTCATGTTCAATTTCTCATTACTTATATTTCACCCTGTATTTATGTTTGCGCTATTTTTATTCTAATATATTTAATTACCTAGTTCTACACTAACTTTACCTTTATATTATATTATTTTTATATACCAATTTTGTAAACCATACATGCTATGTGCCATATCGCCTCAAGGTTCCGACCAAGGCATAAAAATATATCAATCAATCAATCAATCTTTCTCTCTTTCAAATCATCGTCTGTTAGATTCTAGAAGGCAATGCTTCTGGTTATCTCCTAGAACTCTATAGTCCTGCCTTCACGTGAGATCACTGCATACGTTTTCCCCATTCCCAATCATTGGACCACGGCTTATCGTAGCTCATTTTCTTCTCTCATATATTTTTGGCACTCATTGCCCAACTACATAATATCGTTTCCCACATACGCGGTCTCAAAATGTCGCTTACTTGATTACCTTTTGCCTCATGATGTCGATTTATATAAGATTAGCTGGCGAATTGCTCTTAGTCTTATTGTATTTTGGTTTATTTCTTTTTAGTTTTCAGTCCAAGTCATCAACTAAGCTATCAATCCATATAATCATGTTCATTCCATCTCACCTACATTTGTTCATTGTAAAAATTTGACATTGTCATTAATTTATATTTTATAATACGTCTCAAGTTCCAACCATGACATAAATGAATAATCAATCCATCAATATCTCTCTTATATTGCAATTTTTATTTTGAAACAGTTCTCACACACGATACTCAAGTTGGCAAACTTGCTTCGATCGTTTGGGCTTATAGTATTCTCGGGCTGTTTCTAATTCCATCCAAATGAACTTAAATTCACGCGGATAAAACGTATCAAATGCACCCGACAAGTTGTTCCTTCGATACTTCTTTGTCCATTATATTTCGTTGGGCATATAAATGTGACGCAACATACGTAACGGTCGTATCGGGAGAGTTACGGTGAGAAGAAACGATGGGAAACTCGCGTATGACTGCATATATATATATATATATATATATATATATATATATATACCCACATTGACGTATATAAAATAGCGTATACCGGAATCTAATACGTCTACGTGTATACACATATACCGGGGTTGGAAAACTCGTCCTCGAGACAGGACTCGTATCGAATGCAGAAATATTTTGATTAATGGGGAGAGGCCGCAGTCGGGGTCCCTTGTACATGTTTCGGTGGCATCGCAGTTTTTCCGGTGATCGGGCGAGTGGCTAGAGAAGCCAGGCGAACTTGGATGAGCGCATATATATAAATAAATATACATACATACATATACATACATACACACACACACACATGTACACATACACACACACATATATATGGGAGAAGGTGATTTTGGAGACGATCGACTTCGAGGACGGTTCTCAAAAGTGCCCTATCTCCAATATGTATGTGGATGAGCATGCACTCTCAAATGGACAACGGCCCGATTCCTAAACCGGACACCCCACTCGGGCCCCTCAACCTGGCCCTTGACCGAGTGTCATGTCTCTCTTTCTCTCTCTCTCTCTCTCTATCTACCTAGCCTACGTCCCTTTCTTTCCACCTTCTGTCATTCTCACGTATGTGTGCCCTTCGCGAGCGTCATAACCGTTGTCTAAATCATCGACTCTCTCGCTTCGAGACACACGCGGAAATGTATGCGAGAGGGAACAACCGCGGCAGTCCATTATGACAGAAACAGCGCGACGTGATTTGGGGGGTAGAAAGAGAGAGAGAGAAAAAAAGGGAAATTTTCTGTTCCTGAACCTCCACGCAGGGGTCAATCTTCGATCTTTCCCTCTTGGCCTCTCTCCAGCTCTCTTTCTTTCTCTGCCTTTCACTGACGATGATGACCCCTGGGAAAGAAATTTTGGACGGCCCGTCTCGGAAAACTGGTCTTATGTATGTATATGTGTGTGTGTGTGTGTGTGTATATATATATATATATATGACCACACACATTTATACCAGCACGCGATGCTTCCTTTTCACGCCTTGTGAGCGACTGAAAACTATTTTTTTCTTCTTCTCTTCTTTATTCAAGGGAGCGCATAATCGATGCCTTTATTGTCGCGCACGCAAATCCGATGTATATATGAGACCTTCGTCAGGGATATATATTTGACGTTGAGCTTAATTCGAATGAAGGTATGCGGCGAACGCGCCTCGTGAAATTTGCATATCTTCGAGTGCTGCTCACAATCAGCGTTTTTTTCGATTTTTCCTCGTGGTTTTTATATCTAATAAAAACAATAATAATAATTTTATATATATATATATATATATATATATATTCAATATATTTATATGTACCCAGTATGAAAGAAACTGCCCCGAGAGCGTCTGTCTATCTGAGAGCGCTGATGTAGAAAAAACTAGCAAACGAACTTTTATGATGTTTTCGCCATTGCATAGGTAGGGTAGTTTTCAAGGCGGGTTCAGGCATATAAAACACTCATTTATCACATGTACTCAATTAGATACAACCAATTGTGCCAACATAGTCGCATGAAATTTCACCGACAGAACGAGACATCTGATGAACACGTCTTTCTTCAGATCGCAGTAGACATATTACACAACAGACGAAGAATCATCTGATGAATGAGATGTTCGTCTATCTTTGGATCGTGGTAGGCATATTTCTCAAAGAGACAAAGAATTGACCGCTGAACGCGGGGTCCATCTTTTTTCTGATGGTAAATAAACATGCATCTCAAAAAGAAAGAAAATCATCTGCTGAGCGAAACCATCGACTTCTCACTGACAAGAACAGACACGCTATTCTAACAAGGAAGATTCCTCAGGTGATACCCTTCGATTTTGTTGAAATTTGGATATGTTATAAAGCACCGGAAAGTAAGCGATACGTATTTTTTTTATCGGCGGAAAACCGGTTTTAAGGGGTGAAACCACACCTCGAAGAAGCAAATAGAGGGGTGGTTTACCCCTTAATTTTTTTCTTGCAATGTCACTATAGTCGATTTTCCATTGCTTCGGATTAGAAGAATTTTCGTTTTTGTTTCATTAAAATCGGTGGACTCCTTGTGTGTGCAACTGCTATATTACCCCTAGAGATGCCTTTTTTCGAGGGGTGGTTTCACCCCTTAAAACCGTTTTTCCGCCGATAAAAAAATACATATCGCTTACTTTTCGGTGCTTTATAACATATCCAAATTTCAACAAAATCGATGGGTGTCACCTGAGGGATGTTCCTTGTAAGATACTCATTTTCGTCGATTGACACGTGATTTCAACCCTAGGACCCTACACATGGGTAGCGCAAACCCCACATTATTAGAGATAAATGCTAACATCATTTTTCTTCCTTTGTTCAATCGCATTTTTTACGGTGAAAAATTTATGTTAGGTTTTTCTCGCGAAGCCTATTCCATTCGTCAGTTCTCAAGCGTTCGATTTTTTAAAAAATCAAGGGGTGTACGTAACCCCAGTGCAGGTTATTTGTTTCGTACAGATAGTGTAGAGTCCTACGGTTAAGATACTCATTTAATTTCATTATTATTATTAGATACCCGTATCTATATTCTATACAGATATTTTTATTCCATTGGATTATGCGAATACATTTTTTTAACATCGTTTCATAAAATACTCTGTTTAGCCCCCCCCCCCCCCCGAATGCCCAAAACAAAATATAGGTAATCATATCACATCATAGGTGTCAATCATATATAGATCGTGTGTAGACATATATCTCGAAGAGAAAGACAATCATCTGTTGAGATTTTTTTATTTTTTGGGTAAATACTCTTCTTAACGCCCCCCCCCCCCCCGCCACTCCCCAAATGCCCTAATGTAACCCAAATATATGTAAAATTAAACTGCTAATGAAACCAACCAAAAGACAGGATCTCGATTGTCGAATGATAGGGAAAGACATGCTTCACCCGAAGCCAAAGCGTCCTCTCTCGAATGAGATATCCATCTTCCTTCAGATAGCAGTAGGCACATTTTGCAAAGAACTAGAGAGTCATCAGATGAGCGAGACATCCGTCAAGAGCCCAAGAATCATCTGACGGCCGTGATGTTCGTCTTCTTGGGGGCCGTTCATATATTACGTCATCGATTTTTACTGATTTTACCACCCCCCGCCGCCAAATCATCCTATCCTTCCCATCGTCATAATGCAATGATCGTTACCGTCATCCAACAACCAGACCACCCTATTTCAAAATGACGTAATTTATGGACAACCCCTTGATGGCTATTGCATATGATCAATCATCAATTGATGATTGATATTCATCAATCAAATCTTATAGTTACAAATATAGGGCACCGAGCCAAGGGCAACGAAAAATTGTTCAATGGCGGCTCCTCCATAACTGATCTGTTATATCGTATAGATCTGTCTTATCGTAGGTGGAGAAAAAAAGGCATAGAATATAAAAAATATACGAGCAGTGAGAAGCTGATCACCGCAGGGTGATAGCGAGGGTTGCGCTTACTCTGAGCGCGTCTGACCGAAACACCCTCTTCCGTGCAGCATCCCTGGAGATCATCCCCTTGGAATGCAAGACGCATGTAGGACCGCGACGCGAACGCATTAATCTGCCGATTACAGGGAGCCGGGTGCCTCCCATTCCAAGTACCGAGAGGTCGAACATGGTTTCTCCAATTTCATACATATATATATATATTTGTATACATATATGGGGAAAGCTGATTTCGAAGACAGACTTTGGGGAGCGTTCTCACAATTGGAAATTGTCCCCATATTCAACATTATGCAAAGCCCAATGTCTTGAAAATCACCTTGGATTGATGTAAGCACATTTATATGGAGGGCATTTCGAGCACCGAATGCCTGAAAATCAACGATTCGTTTAAACAAAAATTTACGGGTGGTACTCAAAAGAGCCAGATGTGCTGATAGCCAACATTACATAGGTAGATATAACGGGTTCGAAATGTCCTTTTCCTATGTATAGCGCATAGGATCGTCGACGTCTTGCTTTCCAGCTCCAGGAAGGATGGAGAGGTCGTCTGTTCCTTCCTGACTCTCCTTTACACGACGATACCCTTTTCCCGCGAATAGTCGTCTCCCTGTTCCCGGCCCATCTTTGTCCCCTCGGCCTTCGTTAGGCCGCTTGTACCATGCCGTATGCGCAATCGTTGCGTTTTACGGTCCTGTCCATCGATGATACATCGCTCCTGTCCTTTTGTACATTCGCACTAAATCTGCAAGCCCGAGCACCGTGTCAATTTTATCGAAGAACGACCGCCTGAAGTTAGTCGCGAGCCTGGAATCTTTAGTCTTCATTGGCCCTCCAATGAGAACTGACCTCTGTCTATGGGCAGAATTTCGTCAATGGAAGCAAACCCAAAGAACTAGGGACATGCTGAGGATTGTCTAAAGACATGGTGTTTGCATCGCTGGAATCCAACGAAGATTCTTTGTAATGTCTGATTTCCATTGCTGTCCAAAATCATATTTTGCAGATTCAGGCTGTAGAGCACCAAATAAGGATCCTACAAAATGTTTGCTTGATCTTAGTAGCTCATATGTGTCAAGGAGAACTTCGGAAATGAAAAAGCAATAGTTTTTCTTGCATTCCAACGATGCAAACTCTGATGAACGAGGGTTGTTTTTTGGGCCCTTCTTCCAGGTTGGATTCTTTATTCTTCGTTGTTCGCCCTCCACGAGAACTGACCCCTGTCTATGGAAAGAATTTCATCAATGGAAGCAAACCCAAAGAACTAGGGACATGCTGAGGATTGTCGAAAGACATGGTGCATCGCTGGAATCCACCGAAGATTTTTTGTAATGTCTGATTTCCATTGCTGTTCAAAAACATATTTTGCAGATTCAGGCTGTAGAGCACCAAATAAGGATTCTACAAAATGTTTGCTTGATCTTAGTAGCTCATATGTGTCAAGGAGAACTTCGGAAATAAAAAAGCAATAGTTTTTCTTGCATTCCAACGATGCAAACTGTGATGAACGAGGGTTGTTTTTGGACGCTTCTTCCAGGTTAGATTCTTTAGTCTTCACTGTTTGCCCTCCAATGAAAACTGACTCCTGTCTATGGGACGAATTCCGTCAATGGCAGAAAATCCAAAGAACTAGGGACATGCTGAGGATTGTCGAAAGACATGGTGCATCGTTGGAATCCAACGAAGATTCTTTGTAATGTCTGATTTTCATTGCTGTCCAAAATCATATTGTCCAGATTCAGGTTGTAGAGCACCAAATAAGGACTCTACAAAATGTTTGCATGCTCTTAGTAGCTCATATCTGTCAAGGAGAACTTCGGAAATGAAAAAGCAATAGTTTTTCTTGCATTCCAACGATGCAAACTCTAATGAACGAGGGTTATTTTTTGGACGCTTCTTCCAGGTTGGATTCTTTAGTCTTCACTGTTTGCCCTCCAATGAAATCTGACTCCTGTCTATGGGAAGAATTTCGTCAATGGAAGCAAACCCGAAGAAATAGGGACATGCTGAGGATTGTCGAAAGACATAGTGTTTGCATCGCTGGAATCCAACGAAGATCCTATGTAATGTCTGATTTTCATTGCTATCCAAAATCATATTTCGCAGATTCAGGTTGTAGGGCACCAAATAAAATCCTACAAAATGTTTGCATGCTCTTAGTAGCTCATATTTTTCAAGGAAAACATCGGAAATGAAAAAGCAATAGTTTTTCTTGCATTTCAACGATGCAAACTCGAATGTAATCGAATGACATAAACTCTGATGAACGAGGGTTGTTTTTTTGAGCGCTTCCAGGTTTTCTTCAGTAACAGGAATAGCTATAGATATATATAGCGATTACTTTGCATTTTGCTTTGTTTAATAGCGAAAGGGGTCGACTGTTATGGTGCTGGGGTTTGTACGGGTGGAGACGTAGCGAAAGGGGCACCCCCAATCGACTCATCTTCCGTTGCGTGTACTTCGGTCGCTTGTAACTTCGACGACCACCCTTTTAACTCACCCCTTTCTCTCTCTCTCTCTCTCTCTCTCTCTCTCTCTCTCTCTCTCTCTCTCTCTCTCTCTCTCTCTCTCTCTCTCTCTCTCTATCTCTTTCGTTTCGTCAATCTACTTTTCTCTTGCGTCGCGTGCTCGAAATTCAATTCTACCATTGCGGTTTCTCGCCAGGGTGGGTGGATTTCGCTGAAAGACAGAGAGGGGACGCTGAAGCACAAGGGGCTTCATACCCGTGCCAGGTTCCTCCAACCCCTCGTCGAGAGTCTTACGGTTACTTACGGACTTACCGTTTCGCGTCCGTCTTGCCACAAAAGTCCCTCTCGAACCTACACCACCTCATCCTCGATTTCCTTCCTCTACTTGTTCTTCTTCTTCTTCTTCTCCTTCCCTTTCCACTTATCGTTCTGCTCGTGCTCGTAGTCCTCGTCCCTGTCGCTTTAACCGAGCACAGCGACGAGAAGAAGCCCCAGACATTGCACCGCGGAAGACGAAGAGGAGAAAAGAATGAGGCTCACTCTGTTCCCCGCACCGGTCCACCCGGGGAACCGTTCGCCCCCTTGGTAAACCGGCGCACACTACACCCGGCATCGGCTAATCGCTCTAATGAGATCATATTATATTATTCAGTTCTGGCTAATCTTTATTAATCCCATTTCTACGGCTGTGTGCAATGCGTATTCTCTCTGTCGTTCTCTTTCTCTCTCTTTCCGTGTCTTATGTATAGCCTCATCTCTCGTAGTGCGCAACCTGCTCCGTTGTGTATCCTGTCTTATTCCGCTTCTTCCGGCCTCTTGTTCATGCTTATCTTTGCATTCGACTGTGTGTGTGTGTGTATATATATATATATATATATATATATATATATATATATATATATATATATATATATATATATCTATGATTAATTTGGATCCAATTATGATGGAATCGAAATTTCAAAGAAAAAAAATTCGAGCAAAGGCAAATTCAATTACCATTTACCACACTTCGAAAAAAAATATATACTTATATGCATATACCTATATATTTGAACAAGGACATACAGTTTTTTATCATGACAGGCGATGTTTTTCTTAATTCGTAGCAGCAATATACATATATACATATATACATATATACATACATATATATATACATATATACATATATATATATATATATATAATGTTAGAACTCAATTAATGATTCATTAATTATTTTGTAATGTTAATAACATATTAAATAAATGTTCTTTTAATTTGACTTGGATCATAGTTTCTTTTTATTTGGATTTGAAGATTATTGTGTTCAGCGAATAAATTTTATAGATGTATACAATTTATTCGCACAGCACAATAACCTTAAAATCCAAGTTTTTGAAAAATTACGAGCCTAGTCAAAGTAAACGAACATTTACCACAGCGTAAAATAAATCTATATATATTTTATTCGCACAAAACGATAACCTTTACGGGTTAACTTTTGGAAAAAGTTTACAGGCAATGTCACATTAAATGACCATTTACTACACTTCGAAATATTTATATATGTACACTAGGACATACGGTTCTTCGATATTACACGCGATGTTCTTGTTACTCCAAAGAAGTAATTTAACATGTATACTTTATATACATGTCTATTCACTAATATTAACAGATATAAAATGTACCGAAAACGTATACATGTATATATATATAGAAGTATTTGGGGGGGGGGGAGGTATAAGGTGGGCACTTACGAAGGGGAAGCACCCTCTACGATGGAGCAGATAGTAAAAAACATTCAAAACATAAAGTAAAACAAACATTTGAATCCACATTAAGCTACGACGCAAATAAGTTTTTAGTTACCAATTATTGTCTGTCTGAACGTGATGAACGAGTTAGTATGTAATTTTGGGAAATTTGCCAAAAATCATACTTGTTAACTCAAAAGCTTACATGATAACTCGAAATCCTTAGACTTTGGACTAAGGCAACCTAGGTTAGATATGTTCCTAACGAGGTGGCCTAATACCCCCTTAAGGCGTTGCATCCACCTTCCTAACACCCTGTATATACACACATATATATATATATGTGTGTATGTGTTAACTACAGTACCCAGCTCTGCTAGTATTATTCGCCACCCCAATTTTCGTCTCCAACTCTTGTGACACTTATGGTACGTTCATAGCGCTGCATAAAAATCATGACCATGATCGTGATGATTCGTGGCCTAGGGCCTCGTTGCGATAATCATCCGCTCATTCGGTAAAGACGGCGTTCCAGTTGGTTCGGAGGTTTTAAAATTTATCGCAATCAGCCGGAAAGACTTTCTTTTATGGTATATATATATATACACGCGTGTGCGTGCGTGCGTGCGTGCGTGTGTGTGTGTGTGTGTGTGTGTGTGTGTGTGTGTGTGTGTGTGTGTGTGTGTGTGTGTGTGTGTGTGTGTGTGTGTGTGTGTGTGTGTGTGTGTGTGTGTGTGTGTGTGTGTGTGTGTGTGTGTGTGTGTGTGTGTGTGTGTGTGTGTGTGTGTGTGTGTGTATGCGCGCAGTGCAGTTGACCTCACAGGTATGCGATTTTCAGCTGATCATCCCGGATCGCCGCGCGGACTCTCGTTAACGCAAGTGCATACCCATTAAATTTATCTCTATGGCAAATAGCCTTTTCTCGCCCGTATTTCACTCGGGGAAACGACTTCGAGAAAACCTCTCTTCACACACGTGCCAGCTTCACGAATCTTCTCTATATTGTGTGTGTGTGTGTGTGTGTGTGTGTGTGTATGTTATAGATAATGCGCGAGCTGGACAGGAAGCGCGCACGGAACCGCGTGCACTGACTCGGTGCAGTGTTCTCTCTCTCTCTCTCTCTCTCTCTCTCTCTCTCTCTCTCCTATATATATACATATATATAATGAAAAGCATCTTATCCGCATAAAAGCTATATATAAAACAAGTCGGTGGATTCGTTGGCCGCGGAGTACCCACCTGTGTACACATTTGAAGTTTATCTATCCATATATATATATACAGGGTGTCCCAGAACTCAACGTCAAGCCGAAACGGGGTGACAGGATTGATTGTAACCATCATGAGAAAAATCAGAAAAAAAATCTATTCCATGCTGTTTGAAAATTATGGGCATTTAAGAAAAACCTAGAAATTTGGTCAAACTGTAACCATTTTTCGGTTATTGTGAAACAAACCCAAACAAACCCAAGTTTCCTAGAATTAAGACTATTTGTCAAACTATGAATTTAAAATTTTCAAAATTTGTCTACTTTGAAAGGCCCTGCTTTATTTTTTTTTCTGCTTTATTTTTTTTTCTGATTTTTCTCATGATGGTTACAATCAATCCTGTCACCCCGTTTCGGCTTGACGTTGAGTTCTGGGACACCCTGTATATACAGGGTGGCGCGAAAAGTGACGTGCAAAAAGAAAATCCACATGCCTCGTATCAATACCTATCCGAATGCATGTTCTACGATCTTTTTTACTTTTTGAGAAAGAAACATTTTTTATTTCTCTCCGTTGTGTTGTGATACTTTTATCGCGATTTTATTTACTCTCGTTATCGTTACGAAGTTCACGGTTAAGGGCTAACGCCTAGTTGACAGTTTTGAAAAAAATCGATTTTTGATTTTCGCCGGATTCTCAAAATATAACATCTCGAAAATATTGTCTGAAGATTTCTAGTCGAACTTTCAAGGTTTTCTTCTCGAAATGACTTGTTCAAGATCGGTGACGATGATAATTCGAAAAATCAGTGCATCGAGTGTCTCCGAATTTTACAAGCTTCTTTTACACGTCAAAAAGCAGTGCTTGAACGAAGGCATTTTTTTTTTTTGAATGCATACATTTTTTTAAACGAAAGTGGGGCGTTTTTCTCATCAAACATTTATACTTTCACTTTAGATTACGGCTGTCTTTGTGAAAATCAATATTTTTTCAAATACTTCGTCCAGACACGAGATAATTGCATGCAAAAACTATCCGAGCGGCAGTGGTCACCGTGTAGACAGTTTTTCACCAGCGGTGTGCAAAAACCATTGTATCTGCCACATTTATCAATATTTTTCAATACAAATTTTTTTAAAGATACGCAATCATACTGTTTACCGTGAACAAAAAATAAGTTAAAGGTAAATAAGTGATCAACCGAAAACTAACCTAAATACTGTAGATTTTTATCAAAGCTTCAAAAATACATTTGAGAGGATCAGTCACTGAAGTTCAGGGTTGGGGTTTGCATGGTTGGAGTGCAACGAAAATCTTTCTTCATTTTTATTACTATGTAAGCTCGATTTTCGCAGTTCTAGATTATGGATCTCTAATAAGGATCTTCAAAAATATTTCAGGGACATTGCTAGCCTAAGTGTACTAAAAAAAAATGGGCCAATAGGAAAAAAAAATGTCGTTCCATTCCAACCATGCAAACTTCAATACCATGAAGTTCAGATCATTAAAAAAATACTTATACGAGTCTAAATGACTCCCAAATACTTATAAAAATTGCCAGAAACGTAGACACACAGGTAAAAAGTAAAAAAGCTATTCTACAGGAAAAATCGAAAAGAATTTTTTTTCTCGAGAAATAAAAAAGGATCCTAAAACATAGATGGAGGTGATTCGGATAGGCACCTAGATTTTCCTTTCGGATGTCACTTTCCGGTCAACCCTGTATATATATACAGAGTGTCCTGTTATGAATGGATAATCCTGCAACTGTCGATAAATCAGATCATGTCCTACTACATGCTGGAATTTCATTTAAGTAAAAGTCCCACGGTTTTTGAGATAAAAATCATCTGTTTTTGGTTTTTCGCATGCCATTTCTACAAATGATAACCTTTTTTGACCCGGTTTAAAAAAATACTCTTCATTATTTGTTTTATCTAGAAAAGTCTTTTTTTAACCTTAAATGTTAAAGAAACTTTATGAAAAAAGATCTTACGCAGAATTTTCATGAAAATGCCAATTACTTAAAAAAGTTGCTTAGTTATTGTCGATTTATATCATTTGGAGAACTGGCATGCAAAAAACGAAAAGCAGATTATTATTTTTTAATTACACACACACACACACATATATATGAGGCATTCCATACCAATTCGACCTGGGTCTGATCCTCGACCCCTCAAATCTGGTTCCCGATTTTTCCTATCATCTCACTCTATCAAGCAACTACAATTTTTTTCAGATTTTTCGAAATAAATTTGAGCGCGTCATGAATTTTTGAATAATTTTTTTTAACTCCTCGATGACCGTAATCGAAAAATCTGAAAAAATGCCCAAAAATATAGTGTCAGATATAAAAAATGTTGGTGTAAAATTCATAATGTCTGGGCTTTTGCTTCAACCTCTAATTAGGGTTTACGTCAACCATGATTTTAAAAAAATCGAAAATTACAAAATACACTTTAGAAAAATCGGAGAAATATTTTTAAAAATCTGGCACTATGCATACAAAATTTCGAGGAACAGTCTACAGTTAATTGACCTCTGCTCCTTATTTTTTTTCACTTTTTTGCTCAAAAAGCTAAAAAACGGGTTGAAGCAAAAGCCCAGACATTATGAATTTTACACCACCATTTTTTACATCTGACATTGTATATTTGGGAATTTTTTCAGATTTTTCTATTACGGCCATCGAGATGTTCAAAAAAAAATTTCCAAAAATTCATGACGCGCTCGAATTTATATTGAAAAAATCTGCAAAAAATTGTAATTGCTTGATAGAGTGAGCGTAATGATAGGAAAAATCGGGAACCAGATTTGAGGGCTCGAGGGTCAGACCCAGGTCGAATTTGTACGGAATGCCCCATACATATATACAGGGTGTCCCAAAACTGAATGCGTTCCCTAAAATGGGGGATTGGCGTTGAAATTCTGAGTCGATTGATATAAGCATGTCCGGGTCTCAGATCAACCTCTGAATTATTATCAATTTTTAAAGGCGGGCGCACCTGATTGGTCCGCCTTTAAAAATTCACAACAATTCAGGGGTTGATCTGAGACCCACACATGCTTATACCAATCGACTCAGAATTTCACCCCCAAACCTCCATTTCAGGCAACGGATTCAGTTCTGGGACACCCTGTACATATATATATATATGTAGATATATCGCACTGTGTATATTAATCCAGAAGAGAAGTATAGCAGAGTACACAGCTCGCGGTCATACTTATGCGCCGGGCGTAGAATTACCCGGAGCGACTTACCTCGACGCATCCTCTGTGACCAATTATCCCGAGCGCTAACGAAGGCCGAGCGGGAACGCGCCCGGGCACAGACACACGCACACACACACACGGGGGGGGGGGGCGTTGCCGGGGACCAGAGTACAAGCTCCCCGTAGAGTCCTTTATCGCCCTAGAACCTTCCGCCATAGGCATACCATACACACTCATACACACACACATATGTATATGCACGCCGCCTCTAAGGCTAATTACTTATAACAATGTCGTTAATTTTACGCGGCCGAGTCGAAACGTTGCTGACCGCTCGCTCCGATGCGCCCAGCTCGCGTCTTCGTTGCGAGCTTGCAACTTCAGCCGACTCCGTCATATACATCAGCGTTGCGTTAGACACATACGAGTATGGAGAGCGTACATTTCAAACCCGTCATATCCATGCGATGTTGGCTATCGGCACTTCCGGCTGTTTTCACCGCGATCGTTATATTTTTTTTGTCTTCCCACGAATCGTTGATTTTGGGAAACTTACGGGGATTTTGAAGACATCTGGGCTCGAATTAGGTATGGGGACAATTGGCTATGGTGAGGACTATCCTCGAGGTCGAACGTCGTCACAATCAACTCTCCCCATGTACACGCATAACGTAATGGAGGATGTTGTAGCATTGATATACGGATGTTCGTGGTGATAGAAGCGGATAAAGTTGCAAGCTCGCAATAATGAGCGAAGCCTGCTACTTGACCGCAAGATCCCTTGGATCAACTTCCGCTTGAAGATATATATATATATATATATATATATATATATATATATATATATATATATATATATATATATATATATATATATATATACATATATATATATCGCAATCATTTCTCGTCCGTTTCTTAATTCGAGGGAACGCTTGATCCTAAGGATTCTCGGTGGTTGGGCATAAGAGTTCGTTTTGTATAATGCAACCTCATGATTTATTCGATCACCCTACTAGGCGTCGTCATTAAAGTTGTTCATTCGCATGAAGTTGCGGTCGAGAGCAGACGTTTTTTGTTATATCACTTCATAACTGGAGTTCATATATATATATATTAGACTGATTCAAAAAAAATTTTTTTTTCTGGATTCTCGTGCTATTGTTGGGCACTGATAAAACAAAATTTCTCTAAAATGATGGGCGCGGTCACTCAATTTTTAGAGGTGGCTATCTCGACTTTTTTGTATTTGAATTTTTTTTAACAAACGTATTGCATTTAAGCATAGTCATGGCTTCGGATTACGGATAAAAATCACATCCAGTAGCTGTTTCGTAACAAAAATAAACTCTAACAATTTGAAAAGGGTGCCATATTCACAATTCAAATCCAGGTAGATCAATAATGGCGTCTATACTACTCTCGTTATTCATGTAGATTTATTTATCCGCATTAACATTTCGCACTTTTTACGAAAAATTAAATTATAAGCTTTTATTCATAAATCGTATATTTACATTTTCAAAATGCTACGCTTATATTATCTTCAAACTCATTTACATTTCTTCCCAGCCATTTTCAAGTTCGTTAACATTTTGGGCAGAACGAAAATGTGCAACGTTGAACAGTTTGTCCAAATCTCTCTTAAATTTACGCTCCTTCGATATTTGTGACGGCAAATTCTTTTTAACTCGATTTTTTAAAAGTTGTTTCCAGACTAGATGGAGTTTTATTGATTTCAAGATTGCGTTATTCAATCGACGCGTTGGAATTTCAGCACATTTCCATTGTTCGAAAATTTCTTTCATCGTTTCGTGTGCACTTCGACGTATGGTCAGTTTTTCTCTGTTATGCTTGTAAAAGAACAAACTCAAAACTTTTCCGATTTTTATCCGTAATCCGAAGCCATGACTATGTTTAAATGCAATACGTTCGTTAAAAAAAATTCAAATACAAAAAAGTCTAGATAGCCACCTCTAAAAATTGAGTGACCGCGCCCATCTTTTTAGAGAAATTTTGTTTTATCAGTGCCCAACAATAGCACGAGAATCCAGAAAAAATTTTTTTTTTTGAATCAGTCTAATATATATATATGTGTAAGTCATGATAGCTGAGTAGAGCAAATTCGACAGAGATTTGTACTAAATTAAGGCATTAGGCTACTCTAAAGGCCGAAAAAATAGGCATTTTGGGGATTTTTTTTTTTCAGAAAAACTACAAAATAAATCGAGATTACAAAAAGGGTATTCATCATACATATCAGTGACTGTATACAATCATTTTTTTGAAGAGATTAATTTCGAAATGGCAGCTGTGCAGCGTTTATCTAAAAACTGTATTTTTCAAGTTGGCCGAAAACATAACTCCCCATGCAGAAATTTTGACCGGGATACCCTATATCCGATCAAATCCCGATCAGGATTTGTCATGGATTCTCCAAAACCGGCATCCCGGTTAGAATCCAACTTGCATCAGTATCGGCATATGTACGACGATGATGGCGTCATTTTGAAAATTTTGGCGTCAGTATTTTCTGCATTACTATGGAATTCCTATCTATAGATAGGAATTTCTGTCTATAGATTCCTATCTATAAAATTCCTATCTATAGATAGGAATTACATAGTAATACCGAAAATATACGTGATGCCAAAATTTTCAAAATTATGCCATCGTCGTCGTACATATTCCGATACTGATGCAAGTTGGATTCTAACCGGGATACCGGTTTTGGGGAATAAGTCTCTGTTTATACCCACCGACTTGTCGGTGGATATAAACATGTATTTAAGACAAATTAAAATCAAATTCACAATGATTAGATTAAAATTTACACCAACCGTGAGTTCTTACGTATTTCGAGAGAAAACATTTTGTCGAGGCAAAGAAATTTTTCAAAAAAACTTGTGAGTTTCAAATATTACATTATAAATATGAAAAAAATCACAAAATGAGTTGTGAATTTCCTCGAGTTGAAGAATATAAAAATCGAATTCACGACAGTTATATTAAAATTTACACCACAAGTGTAAACGTATTTTGAGAGAAAACATTGTGTTGAGGCAAAGAAATGTGCGCACAAAAAGTTATGTGCAAAAATTTCTTCGCCTCGAGGCAATGTTTTCTCTCAAAATACGTACGAACTCACTTTTGGCGCAAATTTTAATCTAATCATTTTGAATTTGATTTTAATTTGTCTTAAATACGAAAAAATTCACAACTAATTTTGCGATTTTTTTTGTATTTATAATTTCTTGTCAATACATTTGCATTCACAGATTTTGATGTGAATTTTTTTTAATTCATATCAAAATCTCGCGATGAGCGCGATCTGCCATTTGAATCTTGGAACAAATTTTTTTTTACTGATAGTTTAATGCACCAAAACTTTATAAATGTTATTTATTTTTATAATAAATTGAACATGTCATAATTCCATTTTTGACATTTTATTTCAGCCTGTATTCACCCGTGATCCTTCCCAGATTCCTCAATGATTCCATGAAGAATCTATTTAGAGTCATTAAAGGATCCGGTTCTGGATCCCTAATGGAATCCAGTTTACGGATCTTACATTTAGTCTTCGAATCTGATCCGATATCGCACTAGATCCCGACTGGGAGCCCGGGATACAAGTCAGAATCCAGCTGTATCCCTGCCAAAATTTCTGCACGGGTCAGACAATTTTCAACCGATTCAGTTGAAATGTTGAATATATCTTGAAAAACACATTGTCTATGGAAGTACGTAGGATTTTTTTGTTATATTGCATAGTTCATTTGTTATTAACAATTATACGACGATTTTTAAATCGTCATATAATTGTTAATAACAAATATGCAATGTGCAATATGCAATGTCAATACCTATGAAAAATAAATTAAAAAATCCTACGTACTTCCATAGACAATGTGTTTTTCAAGATATATTCAACATTTCAAGTGAATCGGTTGAAAATTGTCCGAGTTTTGTTTCCGCCCAACTTAAAAAATGCAGTTTTTAGATAAGCGCTGCACAGCCGCCGGCTTGAAATTAATCGCTTCAAAAAAATTATTGTATATATAGAGTCACTGATATGTATGATAAATAACCTTTTTTGTAATCTCCATTTATTTTGTGGTTTTTCCGAAGGAAAAAATCCCCCAAAAGCCTATTTTTCGGCCTCTAGAGTGGCCTAAGGCCTTAAGGGGGAGGACACCACGGTGACGGGCCGCAGAAGGTCGATTTTTCTGAATTTTTTCGTCTTCCGGATTATTTATTTGGCATTTTGGAAAAATGTATGTTACAAAGCATACATTGGACTTATCGCCTGTAAAATTTAATTGAAAAAAAAAATTAAAAATTAAAAATTAAGAACGTTATGGAGGTATAATGACCAATAACTCGACAATGGTCGGTGTACAAAATAAAAATAAAACCTTTTATGATACAAATGTAGTTCTCGATGTACATGGCCTTTTTTCCGAAAGATAAAAAAAATCCCAAAATAGCGAGTGTTCGGAAAAAAGACGTGTAATTTTAACGAAATTTTCACTTATATTCCGGGGCTTAAAAATACAAAAATAAAAAAACGTCTACGTACAACGATAGCTACGGCAGCAACGTATTTTTTTTTAACCTAAACATCTGACAATTATAGATACCATCATAATTCCGACCAGCTCGAGAAAAACACGATTGAAAATTTTAATATAAGTAAATCCTTCCGCTACCTGCCCCCACAAAATTCCCTCTAACTCCGTCAATGATCAATATTTCAACTCAATTTTTTTCTTTCACGTAATCTAGAATATCCCACTTTGAGAAAATGCGAAAAAAAATCGATCTCTTTTATCCGTCACAGCGGTGTCCCTCCTTAATTCGTTCCCCGATATAGTCAATAATATATCCATACATGTGCAAACTTATCACGACAGTCGTGGACCATCGCATTGAGTCATTGACAAAAAAAAAAATTAAAAAAAAACAGTGCGAAGGACGTGAGGGCGAGAGCTCCTTCCGCGGGGCCTCATTCCTCGTGCGGTAATCTAAAAGTATAAACGGTAGCATTACCGCAGGGTGGGTATATGTGTATAGTGGACTCGTTGCACGGTGGCCCCGGTGTTTACGGTATGCCTGCACATATATATTTGCATATATATATATATATATATATATATATATATATATATATATATATACATATACATATATATATATACATACATACATATATATGTGTATGTGTATGCATATGTAGGCTCTTGCGTGTAGAGAGAGAAAAAGAAAGAACACACTGGACCAGCATCATCCGAAGAGCAAAAACAGAACGTCTGTGGACGACCACACCATCCGATTAACCATCCCACAGCCTCACCCGTTTCTCTTTCTCTCTCTCCTGGACCACATGCCTCCAATATATATATATATATATATATATATATATATATATATATATATATATATATATATATATGTATATATATGTATGTGTATATGTATATGTATATGTATGTATATATGTATATATGTATGTATATATGTATATATGTATGTATATGTATTCATATATGTATGTATGTATGTGTGTGTGTACAAACAGCGCCATCCGTCGTAATCGCGTAATTTGCGTGTAACGATGCAATTTGTAGTTATAGTTGTTGGCTATACGACAAAGCTCGACGACTGCGCTCCCCATTCCGTGTCCCTTTACCACCACCATCATCACAAAACCGCCCGCTACCCTCGCCCGCTGTTCTATGTAATTGCGCTCTTTGCTCGGGTACTATATATTCGTCTCATTGTCAGTAAGATGCAATCCAAATTAGCTAATTTTTTCTGTCAATCTTTGATATTTTCTTGATTTTTCGATATTTAGGCGTATATGTAGCGAAATTGTGATTAGAAATTCAACACGTTGCTTGGAAGAGGTCATAGTTGAGGTCATGGGCAACGAATTAACTGCTGTCCACCGGGAATCGAAAATCAGTGGTTTTTGGAGTTACGATGGTTTTGAGATTTTTTAAGAAATTTGTTTAACTTGTTGGCAAAAATTAATAATTGTGGAACAAAGTACTCCACTCTGGGCACTCAAATGATACTTTTCTGTGTCGTGATTTGTACGTTAGGTGTCATTCATTTTTGTTAAATTCTTGTCGGCGATTTTTGAAAGATTTACAAAAAAAAAGCATAATTTTTGCCACTCAGGGTATTTTATTTCTCGGATTATGGAAATTGTGGGCACGTATTTTTTTAAAAGTGATTATTCATTTATAACCTTTCGGAAAAGTGTGAATTTAGTGCGCTGAGTGGAGTAGTTTTTTTTTACAATTATTTGTTTTTAGTAACAAGCCTGCAAATTTCTCAAAAAAACCACTCATCTTCCACCCCTAGTCGACAGGAATTAATTTGTTGCAAACGACCTCTCATACGACCTTTTTCAAGGAACAGGTCAAATTTCGGATCACCCATGTAGCAAAAAGTCGTGAAGAAATCGTTCCTTAAAAAAATATCATGAAAATCGCCTTAATTAAAAGGTCCAAAATCACCAAAACCACTAAAGGTCCAAAATCACCTTAATTAAAAAGTCCAAAAAAGCGTTTTTAGTGAACTTCATAGAAGAGACAAAACCAAGTGAGCCCAGTAAACTTTGAGGTATACTTTCATGAATATTAGAAATGTATTCAAAAAAATATCAACATGAAACAATAAATGACTGCAGATTCATCAGCCCATTCCGTGTGCAGCTTGCCACTGCAGTCCCCAATCGACGGGAAAGATGCAGCTCGTAATTCTTGACTGAACCAAATAAACCAATAAAATGTTCAATTGTCATATATTGTTCTTCTGGGTGAATTAAGAAAAAGCTGAAAATGTCGTGAAATTACAACTTTTCTCAGATTTCAATACAAAATGAGAAAAAAAACACTTTAACGTGCTATAAAAATTATTCGAAAAGACTTTTTCAACGACTCGTTTAATTCACTTGCAAGAAACATCCCTCAGGCAACACCCTTCGATTTTCTTGAAATTTGGATATTTTACAAAGCACCGAAAAGTAAGCGGTACGTATTTTTTTTTATCGCCGGAAAAACGGTTTTGAGGGGTGAAACCACCCCTCGAAAAAAAGCATCTCTAGGGGTAATATAGCAGTTTCACACACAAGGAGTCCACCGATTTTAATGAAACAAAAACGAAAATTCTTCCAATCCGAAGCAATGAAAAATCCACTATAGTGACGTTGCAAAAAAAATAAAGGGGTGTACCACTCCTATATGAAGGGGTAGTTTCATCCCTTAAAACCGTTTTTCCGCCGATAAGAAAAAATACGTATCGCTTACTTTTCGGTGCTTAACAACATATCCAAATTTCAACAAAATCGAAGAGTGTCACCTGAGGGATGTTCCTTGTTAGAAGAGATTTTCACACTGAAAAAAAATAAACTTTGGTTTGATTCAATTGGTCGTTTAGTTCTTTGCTATCACGCTCGCCAATTTGAAAAAAAAATCGTGAAAATGAAAACTGAAGAAAACGCGCTTCAAAGTTTTTAAGGCCTTACCCTCACTTGTAGTGCAAAAAAAAGGCCTTTTTCATGAATTTTTTTAAAGAAAACTACAAAACTTTTTTAATCGATCAATATAACATGTTAAAGAACACATCTTGAAGAACTTTCAGCAATTTTTTTATTGAAAAATATTACATAGTTTAGTGGCAAATGGCCGTCAATGAAATAATGTTTTTATATACACGGTTTGCGGTGACCAACATTGCGGCGAAGTGGATCATCTGAAAAAAAAATGCGGATGGATTTAGTCAAATATAAGTATAAACTAGTCTTTAATCGAAGGATTTTAAAAAATATTCATTTTTCACAAAATGGCGGACAGTCAAAGTTAATGGTTCGATTTTAACGAAAAAAAAATCGAACGATTAAAGACTACATTTTTATGTATTAAATAAGCCTGCAAAATTTCAAGAAGATCGGTTCATTAGTGTTCGAGTAATCTTGGTCACCGACTTCAGAAATGCCATTTTGAGAAAAACGCGTTTAAAGTTTCAATTTCAGCTTACACGAAGAACAAATTCTTCTCTTTCAACGCTCATATCTCAGTCAATTTTGTTCGGATCGACTTGAAATTTTCAGGACATATTCTCGAATACTTATACTTCAAAAAAATGCAATAAAAAAATCGATTTTTTTCAAAATCGCAAGTGGGGATAACCCCTTAATAGGAAGAAATATCGATATCAAATATCAATCGCTTCTCTGCTTTCGGCCTTGTATCTTCGAAAATATTTACAATTGGCCTCTGTAACTTTGTGAACATATTCTTGTATAGTTTACCTATCGATTTAAGGCCGTAGGCCACAGTAACGGGAGTAAAATCATGTGCGAATTTAACAATTTTTTTTCGTATGAAGAAGTGATCTACTCATAAAATTAATTACACATCTATTAAGTATGAATATCAAGCTGTTGGAAAATAAATTTTTTTTTTTCGATGTACAAAATGGCCGGCTACTAATATTTTATTTTATCCTTTTTTTAGGAGCTCCACAATTTTTTACCTAAAACAAAAAAAGAATTCTCGTCAATCTTCGTTAAAATGCCTAGAGAAGTACGTACGGAATTTAAAAAATATTGTTTCATTAAAAAATTGTAGGTATGTGAAGTTAAGGCAGGATTCTACTTTGAAACCATGAAAAAAACGCGATTTTCGTGAATTTTTTCTGAGAATACTATTAAAGATATCGATATGGGGTTTAAACTGTTCAATAAATACACTCTTTAAGTACATAAAACAAATTTTTTAAATGTATTTTATTCATTTTTTGTACACGTAAAATATGTTTAAAGCCAACGCCTCGAAAAGCAGGTACCGTTGCCGTGGTCGTGAAATCTTCCCGACGGATGGTCTGAAACAAAAAAATCAAATAGTTTCATGTTCAGTATGTCTTCAGGAACCGACCTAACTAGAATGATTTATATACGTACAAAATTAACAAAATGGCGGCTAAAATACGAAAAAAATGCGTTTTTTTGGGTCTTTTTTTGCAATCAAAAAATAGTTCTAATCAAAATTTTAAGTTGATTGTAGTTAGGTCGGTTGGTACACACATATAGAATATGTGTTCCAAATTTCATAAGGATCGGTTCAGTACTTTTTGAGTTATCACGACCACGGTACTTGAAAATGTCGTTTCGAGAAAAACGCGTTTAAAGTTTTGGTGAGTCCGGGCCGCGCGCCGGGCGGGTCACAATAGCGCGCTCAGGTAGGTGCGTTCGAAAGGCGAAAAAGGATAGTTAGACTGCTTGGAACTTTATAAAATTTTGACCGAACATTCTTCAACATATTTACTTTCGAAAAATGTAAAAAAAAAAAAATTTTTTTTTTCAAAGTTTCAAAGTAGAATCCTGCCTTAAAAAAAGAATTTTCAGTGAAAAATTTCGTCATAACTGCTCATAAAATGAAAAGTTTTCGATTAATCAGCAACTCCGTCCGTACTTCTCTGCTAAATGCAATTAGCAGCATAACTTTCAAATTTAAAGTAAATCGAGTGAAAATTATTGAAATTATTTGTCACGCCAATTGGAAAAAATCTGTTTCGAAAATTTTCGAATAGTCAATCATTTTGTACATCGAAAAAAAAATATATATATTTTCTAAGAGCTTGATATTCATCCTAAATAGATGTGTAATTAATTTTATAAGTAAATCACTTTTTCGTACGAAAAAAAAAAAATTCTTAAATTTGCACATGATTTTAAACCCGTTACTGTGACCTAACCCCTTAACTCAAGACCTCGGAAGCATTGGCCTTTCGCTGACTGTTCGATGCTCCAGCCGCCCATTGCCAAGCGGTCACCCCTCCGAGTATCGGCAAGCAAAATGCTTCTCAACGTCGAAGCATCGCCGGAGCCGAACCCCGATCGTCCATCCACCAGTGATTTTTCACACATATATACATACAAACGCGAAAATTCCCCCTGTCCATGCAGCCTGCGCAAAGTCGGATGAGGCGGGAACTTGTACCCACGTGCACACACGCTTGGGTCTTCCTCTCGCAAAAGTCAGAAATTCCCGTGTGTGCTATGATACCCCAACCAGGTAAAACGCGAAAACGCGAGACAAAGAAAAAAATGTATTTGCCCGTGTACCTTAATGTATGGGTATGTGTGTATGGAGAGGCGCACGAAGGGCAGTTTGCTCCGCGATACGCTCTCGCCACGCCAGTCATTTCTACGGCGTGGGATTGAATTACGTGCGTGTAACGACCGCGCGCGATGAGGGCCGCGCCGGGCCACTGCGGAACGAGAGAGCGCGAACAGGGTTGTGATTCTTAAGGGATTACATCCATATATATATATATATATATATATATATATATATATATTCAAAATGGGACACCCTGTATATATATATATATATATATATATATATATATATATATATATATATATATACAGGGTGTCCCATTTTGATCTTACACCTGAATTTTCTCGAAAAATATTGCTCGGACGAAATATTGCGTGGAACAAAACTTCTAGGGATTGAAGGGGGACGTTTGAAAAAAATTTATTTGAGGAGCCAAAATTCAAAATGGCGGCGTTACAAAGGCTGACATGTTTTTTTCAAACGGAAACATAACTTTTTTTTATTGCCAAAAAATTTGTCAGCTGAGAACTAAAAACTTTTGTTGAAAATTTTTTTTGATAAAGTTCAGAGTTTTCAAGCGAGAACATCATTTTCAATTATTTCAGATGTATCCAGGATTTGTGTGTGTGTGTGTGTGTGTGTGTGTGTGTGTGTGTGTGTGTGTTTTTCTACCCATCGTGATCAAAGTTCGTCAAGGATTTAAAGAAACACGTTTTTGGGCCTGAAAATGGCACAAACGCTATTAAAATGGAAAAAAACTATTTTTCATCGATTTTCCTCCAAAATTTTCTCATGAAATATCGTCCAAATTTGAAAAAAAAAAAACAAACAAAAACCAAAATTTTCAACAAAAAAATTTGATTCTTTTTTTGTTCAAGTGGTCATACATTCGAAAAGACAACATTGAGCGGCTTGCCGTGAGACATTTAGTCCATTTAGAGATGTTCTCACTTGAAAACTATGAACTTTAACAAAAAAAATTTTCAACAAAAGTTTTTAGTTTTCAGCTGACAGATTTTTTGGCAATAAAAAAAAGTTATGTTTCCGTTTGAAAAAAACATGTCAGCCTTTGTAACGCCGCCATTTTGAATATTGGCTTCTCAAATAAATTTTTTTCAAACGTCCCCCTTCAATCCCTAGAAGTTTTGTTCCACACAATAGTTCGTCCGAGCAATATTTTTCGAGAAAATTCAGGTGTAAGATTAAAATGGGACACCCTGTATATATATATATATATATATATAGACGTTTGCATACATGTGTGTGTGTGTGTGTGTGTGTGTGTGTGTGTGTGTGTGTGTGTGTGTGTGTGTGTGTGTGTGTGTGTGTGTGTGTGTTGGCCTTTGCATATAGACATTAATGTACGAAACTGGGAACGAACGAGCCTTCATTCTTTGCCCCGCATGGTCGCGGAGTGTATTCTTCGTCGTCAACCTCCTTTGCCCTTCATATCTCTCTCTCCGTGCGGGTTATTTATATGTATACATATATATATATATATATATATATATTTATATTTATATTATATATATATATATATGAATGCTGGGGCGGTTGAAAACCTCGCGGGGTACACACGCATCTCGCGTGAGCAAAATGCGTGCGTGCACCGAATGAAGCTACATTAGGTTGGAAAACGCGTTGAGCGGGATGTGAGCCGCGCACTCGGCCCTATGGAGAGGCCAGACCGTGCACCGACTCACGATCATTTTGTCATAAAGTACATTCGCAATCAGATTATAAATAAGTATATACATATATGTACAGGGTGACCCGTAACGTGGTATTGTAAGGGGGTGGTGGATATCTAAATTCACTTTAAGAAAAAAAAACCATCGTTTTTAGAGATTTTTGACCTTTTTTTTTATTTCGTGGTCCTTTGGACGATCTTTTTGATGCATTTTCGAGGAAAAAAAATTGTCATACTTTTTGGTATCAAAGAATGGTCTTGAATAGATGCTTTGTCAATTGCATACAAAATTGTTCGAATAATATGTTAGAGGTATCCGAAGAAGAAAAAAGTTCATTTACAGTCTTTTACTTCGTGGAATTACTGTTCTTAAGGCGCCTGTAAGAGAAAGCAACTGCTGAAAACTATTTTGATACCAAAAAAGAATTGCCAAAAGTTAGTTTGTCGAAAACGCAGCAAAAAGAGCATTTAGGGTTGGGGATTTTTTAAGAAATTTTAAATCTCAAAAACGGTAATATTACTACTCAAAGCAAATTTTGGTATTCCAGTAGGTGATGCTCGAATGTAGCACCCCTTAAAGTACTACGTGATATTTACGGGGCACCCTATATATGTATATACATATATACATATATATACGGGGTGTCCCTGAACTGAATGCATTCCCTGATATGAGGGTTTGGGGTTGAAATTCTGAGTCGATTGATATAAGCATGTATGGGTCTCCGATCAACCCCTGAATTATTATTAATTTTTAAAGGCGGGCCAATCAGGTGCGCCCGATGAGCCAGCGAACGTCGGGGAGCGATGCGCGCGTGCAGTGCTGTCCGTAGGTGCGGTGCTCCCGCCAGGCACCGCTGCACGCGCGCATAACTCACCGCGACGTACGCTGGCTCATCGGACGCCCCTGATTGGCCCGCCTTTAAAAATTAATAATAATTCAGGGGTTGATCTGAGACCCACACATGCTTATATCAATCGACTCAGAATTTCACCCCCAACCCCCCATTTCATTGAACGCATTCGGTTCTCGGACACCCTGTATATGCATATGTTGCCTTATTCATGCAGAGTCAGTTTGTGCATGAGTTATGTTCCTAGCTCCGATTTAAATCTCACTCTGTTCTCTTATCCAGCCCTTAATACGCGATCGTTTACAGGATGCAAGAGCTTCTTCAAGAGGAGCGTGCGGAGAAACCTGAATTATTCGTGTCGGGGGAATCGCAAGTGTCCGATCGACCAGCATCATAGAAACCAGTGCCAGCACTGCCGAATGTCAAAGTGCCTCACGATGGGCATGCGCCGGGAAGGTATGCATTGTACTGAAACTTTTGTCAATTATCTAATAGTATTTTAAGGGTTTTTTTTCATACGCTTGGATCGATTTGCGTGTTTTGTTTATTTTGCCACTGATGTTTCTATTATTTATTACAATAATGATAAATTATTAAATAAATAAATAATATTGATTATTATTTGGATAATTATTTATTATTGTCTTTATTTTTTATTTAATAACTAATAATTATCCTTATCGTAACAATGATACTAATCATTATTATTTATTAAAATAATAAAAATGGTTATTATTCTTATAATTATAATCTTTGTTTCTTTTATTGTCGTTGGTGATGAGATTCGATGAAAATTTATTTCCAATCTTTTTGCAAGTTTCATTTTGCCCAGTTTCGTGATGAAAATATTGTTTAAGTCAAATTATGGCTTTTTTGTTGCCGTTTTCAATGGCGAGGTGTGGCCAATCAAATCTTTCTTCATATAAGCAACAAGCGCGTTGCCTTGGACTTGCGAGCAAATGGCGAATAAATTTTCATCAAGTTTTACATATTTCGAAGCTTTTTTGTTATTCTTCTTTTCGTCTATATATATATATATATATATATATATACTATTCCAAACAAATTAAGAAACACAATATGTCTTTAATTTTTTTAGTGTATTTTGAAGCGCTCTACCTATGTGAAAAACAGTCGGATCGAGATTTAAAAAAAAGCATTTTGAAGCTTCACGTTTCGAGTTTCGAGATTTTTTGACAAAAAAATTTGGTGAGCTACGGTTATCGCGCAATCATAAGAAATAGCGGGAGAAAAAAAATTGAAAATTCATTTGTTTTTCTTTTCAAGGTTCCACGAGCTCGGGACATTTTGTTTCAGTTAAATCAATGTATAGGTCAGTTAGCTTATTTATTCAGCTTCAATTTGTTTTTTTTAATCCCTCTGCGTCAAATTTTTGCTGAGATATCCGACTTCAAATAAAAAAAAAAGATCTTTTTCTCTTTGATCATCCATATTTAAGCAATCAACGATCGCATAGGGAACTAACAGGTTACGTGGGTTTCGAAGCATGATACTTAAAAAAAAGATAGCATTAACATAAGAGGTAAACGAGTTAATATCTAAATTTGGGGGATTTTCCAAAAAATCATACTTACCATGATAACTCGAAATCCTTAGACTTTGGAGTAAGATAACCTAGGTTAGATATGTTCCTAAAGGGGTGACCAATCGCCCCCTTAAGACTTTGCATCGACCTTCCCTGTATATTATTGCATCGACCCTGTATATTATTGCATTGTTATTGATGTTATTATATTCAACGATAATATTAGTAATAGCAGTAAAAGAAATACTAAAATCCAAATAGTGATCGGTGACAATGAAAAACAGCAATAACCACTGATTATAATAACAATTTTATAATCTATATATGTACATGTATTAGGGTGGTTAAAGAAAAAACATTTTTTTTCTCAACGGAAAAGTATGTTAAATAATTACGAAAATATTACGTATGTTAAGAAAAAGAAAGTTTTGCAAAATTTGAGGGTTCTAAACAATTTTTTAGTTAGTGCTCAAACGCCTTTTTCATGATTTTTTTTCACGATTATCGGAGGTATTAAAATTTTTGATCTCGATGCAGAAAATGTTAGCGCGTGATCCAATGTAAGTCTCGATTAAAATTTTTGCTGTTACAATACACAATTTTTATTTAAACGATTTTTTTTACCATAAACAATTTGCATTTGCAGATTAAGAATCAATCAATCAAGAAAATTATATCGACCACTTGATGAACAAGAACACGGTGTTAACATCACTGAACGACTAACAAGTATGCATGTTTTTTTTTTGGGGGCAATATGTTGTTTCGGAGTAAAAAAACAAAGTCATACTGAGTCGAGAGTTACAAACCGCGGCGCTGTTGACGCTACTGCACCTTTGTTTCTGACTGTCCGTGAGTTCTTTTTGCGATTCATTTGACTGTTTCCGGTACTTGCTGTATTGAGCTACGTCACAGTACACGTAAAAATAAAAATGTACAAAAGTTTACTCGAACGATTTGAGCTCCCGTGCAGTTTTTCGGACTTGAATCCTTCACCTTGGGACTTTAATCAGGATTATAATACGTGCTCGATTACTTTCAAAAACACGCAAGTTGTGAAGGACATAGCTGAGCGAGCCGTTTCTTTGATGAAAGATTTCAACGCTTTGATTACGAAAAACCAGGACCAAAAACAATATCAGTTGCAAGTTGCGAGTGAGCACAGAAAAAAACCATCATTTTTGCGAGAGGGTAAATTATTATTCGGCTCGATCTTCGGAGTAATTACGTATGTTTTTCAACAATCGCATACCGTGATCCAGAATACATATTTTTTTAAACATCGTTTGAAATTATTATTTTTATTGAAACTACTTGAAATAAAAACGACCTGTTTATGTTAACTTAGAAAATGCTACCGAGCATAAAAAGTTTTCAGAAAATTATATTATTACGATGTCTATTGGCGGGGGAAAAAAAATTGACGGAAAATCGAGAAAAAAAAACCAATTAAAAGTCGTTTGAGCACTAGCTTAAAAAAAGTTTAGACCTCTCAAATTTTGTGTGAATTACTTTTTCATAACCTAGTAACATTTTCCGTTGAGTACCGCGAAGAAAATTTTTTTTTCTCACTACTCTAATATATATATATATATATATATATATATATATATATATATATTAGACTGATTCAAAAAAAAAATTTCCTTCTGGATTCTCGTGCTATTGTTGGGCACTGATAAAACAAAATTTCTCTAAAAAGATGGGCGCGGTCACTCAATTTTTAGAGGTGGCTATCTCGACTTTTTTGTATTTGAATTTTTTTTAACGAACGTATTGCATTTAAACATAGTCATGGCTTCGGATTACGGATAAAAATCGGAAAAGTTTTGAGTTTGTTCTTTTACAAACATAACAGAGAAAAACTGACCATACGTCGAAGTGCACACGAAACGATGAAAGAAATTTTCGAACAATGGAAATGTGCTGAAATTCCAACGCGTCGATTGAATAACGCAATCTTGAAATCAATAAAACTCCATCTAGTCTGGAAACAACTTTTAAAAAATCGAGTTAAAAAGAATTTGCCGTCACAAATATCGAAGGAGCGTAAATTTAAGAGAGATTTGGACAAACTGTTCAACGTTGCACATTTTCGTTCTGCCCAAAATGTTAACGAACTTGAGAATGGCTGGGAAGAAATGTAAATGAGTTTGAAGATAATATAAGCGTAGCATTTTGAAAATGTAAATATACGATTTATGAATAAAAGCTTATAATTTAATTTTTCGTAAAAAGTGCGAAATGTTAATGCGTATAAATAAATCTACATGAATAACGAGAGTAGTATAGACGCCATTATTGATCTACCTGGATTTGAATTGTGAATATTGCACCCTTTTCAAATTGTTAGAGTTTGTTTTTGTTACGAAAAAGCTGCTGGATGTGATTTTTATCCGTAATCCGAAGCCATGACTATGCTTGAATGCAATACGTTCGTTAAAAAAAATTCAAATACAAAAAAGTCGAGATAGCCACCTCTAAAAATTGAGTGACCGCGCCCATCTTTTTAGAGAAATTTTGTTTTATCAGTGCCCAACAATAGCACGAGAATCCAGAAGGAAATTTTTTTTTTGAATCAGTCTAATATATATATATATATATATATATATATATATATATATATATATATATATATATATACACACACACACACACACACACACACACACACATATATATACATATATATGTATATATACATATATATACATATATATATATATATATATATATATATATATATATACATTGAAACATCAAAAGAGAATGAATTGAGCCACGATCTCTCGCGTGTATTCACGTCGTATACAATCGTGGCATTAAATTGGCGCTCATTACCAACTTTTATCTATTGATTCCTATTCGCTTTAAATGATTCGCTCGTTACGCGAAATTCTCGTCTTCCGATACTTCACAGCATCAGTTATGCTGTGTGCACACACACACACATGTGCATGCATACATACATCCCTACATATATATGTATGTATGTATGTATGTATATATATATATATATATATATATATATATGTAAATATGTTTAGTGTAACTACTCGACGGTATTTTCTATGCTGAATCCCGGACACGCATACGACCCCCCGAGATCGTTTTGCCCATTGCTGCAAACACTTATTAGCCTCATACGGGTGAAGACGCGCACGCATACACGTGTTTATTGGCGTGTACACGCGCGCGTGCATAAGGACAGAGATGGAAAAGCACATGAGCGACGAGAGAGGCAGAGAATGGGCCGATGCTCGCGGAGAGTGTATACATCTCTTGGGCTGCAACATGAGTTTAGAACTCGCGAGACCGGGGCTAGTTGGGTAAACATTTAATTGCGGCCCACTCGCGGCTCTATACACCACGCCGGGGAATGGCCGCGGATACGTTCTCACGCCTCTCCGACTCGCCCTCTCTCTCTCGTCCTCGAGAGAGAGAGAGAGAGAGAGAGAGAGACTCATATAGTATATAGCTGTGGCTCAAGCTCTCCTCTTTCGCCTCTTTCGTTTCTTCCGCTTCGCCTTCGTCGCTTCGTCCTCCTCTTCCTCTTCTTCGTCCTTATCTTCGCCCGGGAGCGGTCCTGCGCGAGGGCGAGGCATCCTCGAGGGAAAGATCGTCGGAGGATCTCCGGCGTGGCTTTGCACGCGCGATATTTGCGAACGTTGGAACGCGCAATTGGAACGGTTTTAATGGCGTCCGAGATAATCTCGTTGATGCGCGGAGAGTATCACAAATTGTCGAGGGGCATGCCGGGGGGGGGGGGCTTCTTCGGTACCCGCGAGCGCTGATCTTCGTGTGGTGTCTCTACTTTACCGTTGTTTTATTTTTCTACGTCTTGGGATGGTCTTTCTTGGGGGCCTCGTTGTCTTCTTGGTCTTCTCCGGCTGATCCCGGTTGTCCTTCTGAGCTTGTCTTTTAGGTTGCCCGGCTGATGGTTCTGTTTTTTTTGCGTGTTCGTCTATCATAGTCTTTTGTTTATATTCAGACTCGTGATTTTCTTGGATAATTCTTTGGATCCAGGCTTGCCTCCAGGTCAGATGATCTTCAGGATCTGTCCGTTCGCCATTGTGGTGATTGTATTCCTTCTGCTGAGGAGCTTTTGCCTGTTCTTCTGTGCATGTGACATTCTTGTCTTCTTGTTGTTTCTGAGCCTCGTCAAGGCTGAGTTTGTTTGAGTTTCTTGCCTTTTGCCTGCTTGGCTTTTCCTCTTCTTTCTTTACCACTTATGCTTTTGTGATTGTTTTTCTCTACGTCCTTCTTTCTCGTAATTGTCCATCGCGTCGTAATCTTCTGTTCTGCTTTTTCACTTTCGTCTTTCTTATTCTGCTTTTCTCTGTTTCATTCTGCCCTTCTCCATCCTCCCCTCCCCTCCTCCATTTTCCTCATCTATTTTCCATCCTCCTCTCTTCTTCTCCCTTCTCCTCTTCACTTCTCCCTTATCCTATTCTCTTCTCCCTTCTCCTCTTCTCTTCTCCCTTCTCCTCTTCTCTTTTCCATGCTCCTCCTCTTCTCTCCTCCATTTTCTTCTTATACTCTTCTCAAGCCTTCTCTCCTCGTCTCCTTTCTGCTCTTCTCCATCTTCTCCTTCTCTTTGCCATCCTTCTATTCTGTCCCCCATCCTCCTCTTCTCTTCTCCCATCCCCTCCCTCTCTTCTCTTCTCCAGCCGCCTCTTCTCTTCTTCATCCTCCTCTCTACATCCCCATCCACTTCTATTCTACATTCCCTTTTCTCTTCTCCACGCTCCTCTTCTCTTCTCCATCCTCCTCTTTTCTTCTCCATCCTCTTTTTCTTTTCTCCCTCCTCCTTCTCTTCTCTTCTCCCTCCTCCTCTCCTCTTCAACATCCTCCTTTCCTTTTTTCCTTCCTCCTCTTCTCTTCTCCATCCTCTTCTTCTCTTCTCCCTCCTCCTCTTCTCTTCTCCATTCTCCTCTCCTCTTTTCCTTTCTCCTCTTCTCTTCTTCATCCTCCTCTCTACATCTCCATCCTCTTCTATTCTACATTCTCTCTTCTCTTCTTCACGCTCCTCTTCTCTTCTCCATCCTCCTTTTTTCTTCTCCCTCCTCATCTTCTCTTCTCCTCCCTCTCTTCTCTTCTCCCTCCTCCTCTCCTCTTCTCCCTCCTCCTTCCCTTTTTTCCTTCCTCCTCTTCTCTTCTCCATCCTCTTTTTCTCTTCTCCCTCCTCCTCTTCTCTTCTCCTCCCTCTCTTCTCTTCTCCCTCCTCCTCTCCTCTTCTCCCTCCTCCTTCCCTTTTTTCCTTCCTCCTCTTCTCTTCTCCATCCTCTTTTTCTCTTCTCCCTCCTCCTCTTTTCTTCTCCATTTTCTTCTTATATTTACCATGCTCTTCTCATCTCACGCCTTCTCTCCTCGTCTCGTTTCTGCTCTTCTCCATTCATCTCATGCTCATCTCCTTCTCTTTGCCATCCTTCTATTCTGTTCCCCTTCCCCTCCCTCTCTTCTCTCCCCGACCTCGTCTTCTCTTCTCCATTCTCCTCTCCTCTTCTCCATCCTCTTTTTCTTTTCTCCATCCTCTTTTTCTTTTCTCCCTCCTCCTTCTCTTCTCTTCTCCCTCCTCCTCTCCTCTTCAACATCCTCCTTTCCTTTTTTCCTTCCTCCTCTTCTCTTCTCCATCCTCTTCTTCTCTTCTCCCTCCTCCTCTTCTCTTCTCCATTCTCCTCTCCTCTTTTCCTTTCTCCTCTTCTCTTCTTCATCCTCCTCTCTACATCTCCATCCTCTTCTATTCTACATTCTCTCTTCTCTTCTTCACGCTCCTCTTCTCTTCTCCATCCTCCTTTTTTCTTCTCCCTCCTCATCTTCTCTTCTCCTCCCTCTCTTCTCTTCTCCCTCCTCCTCTCCTCTTCTCCCTCCTCCTTCCCTTTTTTCCTTCCTCCTCTTCTCTTCTCCATCCTCTTTTTCTCTTCTCCCTCCTCCTCTTCTCTTCTCCTCCCTCTCTTCTCTTCTCCCTCCTCCTCTCCTCTTCTCCCTCCTCCTTCCCTTTTTTCCTTCCTCCTCTTCTCTTCTCCATCCTCTTTTTCTCTTCTCCCTCCTCCTCTTCTCTTCTCCATTTTCTTCTTATATTTACCATGCTCTTCTCATCTCACGCCTTCTCTCCTCGTCTCGTTTCTGCTCTTCTCCATTCATCTCATGCTCATCTCCTTCTCTTTGCCATCCTTCTATTCTGTTCCCCTTCCCCTCCCTCTCTTCTCTCCCCGACCTCGTCTTCTCTTCTCCATTCTCCTCTCCTCTTTTCCTTTCTCCTCTTCTCTTCTCCTCCCTCTCTTCTCTTCTCCCTCCTCCTCTTCGCTCCTCGATCTTCTTTTTGTATTTCCCATGCTCCTCTTCTCTTCTCCTCCCTCTCTTCTCTCCTCCACCTCGTCTTCTCTTTTTCATTCTCCTCTCCTCTTGTCCTTCTTTCTCTTCTCTTCGCCATCTTCCTCTCCCCCTTTCCATCCTCCTCTGCTCTTCTCCCCCCTTTTTTCTCCATCACCTCCCTCCTCTCTTTACCCTCCTTCTCTTCTTCCTCCTCTTCTGCCCACCAGACTTCGTACTCCTCCTAAAGTCACACCGTCCATACCGTCCCGGAGACTTGAATCGGTACCGCGACTCTGCGTTCGGATTACTGCCGACAATTGGACATTGGCCGGGCCGACCAGCGATACGGCCCCAACAACGGCCAAGAATTACGAAAGAGTCCGCGGCACTACAAGGGCGAGGGGGTAAGGGAGGCTGTATGAGGCGGGTGAGGAGGCGAGGAGCAACTGGCGATGGGTCAGTCGGGGCAGGGTGGGGAGGGGGGGGCAGTGAACATCCAGGAACGGCAGCAGGAGCACCGGCAGGAGCATGCACACGAGAGGAGCACCACACCGGCAGAAGTAGCGACAGCAGCAACGACGCGGAGACCGCTCGAGACTCCGAGACTCTCTCTCTCTCTCTCTCTCTCGCTTGCTCTCCGTCGCAAGCGGAGAGTCTCGCGAGTCGGTGGTCCGAGGTCAGCGGGGTGCATGACCTTACCTGGAGGCCCCTTCCTTCCGTGGGCCCCCGGGGCATATACAGGCAGACAGGATGCGCTTCGAGATTACCTCGCCCGATACTGTCCACGATGATTACAGAAATCTCGTGGTAGCGGCCCGCGCGCGCCCGTGTGGCCCTATATGTATATAAAATCGAGCTATTTCATATATATATATACACATATGTGATAGCTCGATTTTTAACCCTTTTCGTTTTCGTCGCAAATCAAGAGAGAAACGCTTTCTTTATTCATCCCTTAGCATTTTCATCTGTCACCACAATATATATATAAATGGGGGTGCCTCTTTTTTTGCTTAACACACCGTCCTTTTCATTTATTGGACTCTCGAATGAATAACATGTTATAGACCATACATAATAATAATAATAATAATAATAATAATATCAATATTATAATACAATATTCTTATTATTATTGTTCACTTATATTACTTATATCAGCTTATACTATACTTTTTTGCTGTTGGTGTCATTATTATTAATTTTATTATTATTGTCATGATTATGACTATTATTGCGAGCCGAACGACGATGATTCTTGAGAGCGCACGAGGCAGGAGCCAGGTGAGGCTCTATGCACACGCGAGTGTTGCAGCCAGCAACTTAATAACCACGTACCACGCGGTTTAACCTGTGTATATTACACACACACACATATATATATATATATATATATATATATATATATAACTAGATGTGTGTGGTATAAGAATGCGCTGCACAGCATCGCTGTAATGCACGGAACACCTAACGGCAAGAGAGAGGAAGAGGAGTGAAAGAGAAAGAGAGAGAGAGAGAGAGAGAGAGAGAGAGAGAGAGAGAGAGAGTAGAGCAAACGAAGCGAGTTTCCTAGCGCGTTTGCGAACCTGCATATGTGCTAAGGATTCTAAATGTGGATATACATATTTATATAGGTATATGCGTGTGCGTGTATGATTGCGACTGACTACGGAAAGTATTCCACATATGCCATTATATATATATATTTATATACGTACGTACGTACGTGAAGTGAAAATATACAGGACAGGACATTCCTAAATGATCGTTCTCGTCCTCCTCATTTCATTATTCTTCTTCGGGGGCTCAGTCCCCTCAAAAAAACCATATATCTATATACGTACACATAGCGGTGTGTACGTATGTGTAAAAAGTTCTCGCAGGAGCCACGAGGTCACAGGAAAGGGATCAACGCGACTGATTCACTCTCGTCAGCGCGCGACCGAATCATCGTGTAAGGAATTCGTTAGCTCGCAAAACGCGAAAAAAGCCTCTATATGCATATATATATATATATATATATATATATATATATGTCTATAGTGGGAGAATCCTGGCGAGGCTCGATCGTTTTATATTACATATACGCGTTTATATTCGTCATATAAATATATATATATTTGTGTGTGTCTGTGTGTGGCTGTATGCTCGGTACTGAAATCTTGCGGAGTGCCCGAAAGATAAAAGAAGAAAGAAATACAGGTCGGGAGTTGTTGGCGAGCACGCGAGGTACAAGGAGAAAAAAGATAGCGAACAATGTATATATATATACATATATATATATATAAGAAGGAAAGAGATATAGGGAGCGTTGGTAGAAGTCGTGGAAGAGGAGGCAGAGGGCGGGCGCGCAAATAACCCTAATTTCGTCCTCGCGGAGAAGCCTGCATTCAGAAAGTCATTATCAAACGATCGCGAGGCTGTGTATGTGCGTGCGCGAATGTGCGCGAGAGTGTGCACGCCTGCTATTATAATTACGCGGGCGTTGCGCGATCTCAAGCATATTTTGTGTATGTGTATATATATATATAAGGTACACACACAACGTATGTTGCACGTACGTATTTGTTTATACATACGTACAGGTATGTCCTGCCAGATAGTACGGAATAAATGTACTTACAGATATACATATACATACATATATATATATATATATATATATATATATATATATATATATATATATATATATATATATATATACACAATTTGGCCCGAAAAGTGACGTTCAAAAGGAAAATTTAGATCCCATGTATCAATACCTATCGGAATCACTCCCACTTATGCTCAACACCCTTTTTTAGTTTTCGAGAAAAGGCATTTTTTCTTAGTCCTTTTGGTACATTTTTATTTATTTGTTTTCTTCTCTTTTGTATGTGTACTTGTCTACTTTTCTCTTGGGCGTTTTTGAAGTAATTGGACTCTTTTAGGCTGGTATGAGTATTTTAATTTTATTATCTGAAGTTCAGTGACCGATTCGCTCGTAACATTTATTGAAACTGTCAATGAAAATCTACTATTTACGTTAGTGTTCGGTTGGTCATTGGTTTATCGCACTAACAGTTGAAAACTTGACGAAAAATTCCGAAGAAAGTACACGCACAAACGAGATGAATTTTAAAAAAATGCTTTTTTTTCTCGAAAAGTACAAAGGATCAAAGAACACAGATGGGGGTAAATTGGATAGGTATTGGTGCAGTTGGATTTTTCTTTTGGACGTCACTTTTCGGGCCACTCTATTTGGGCGCGATTGGAGCTTTCATGGAGTTTTGAATTAAAGGTGTATCAAAAGTTGTGAAACGTGGGAGATAAGGTAGCTAAAACATATATATATATATATATATATATATATATATATATATATATATATACAGGGTGTCCTGTTGTGAATGGATAATCCTACAACTGTCGATAAGTCAGATCATGTCCTACTATATACTGGAATTTCACTTTAGTAAAAGTCCCACGGTTCTCGAGATCGTGTTTTATGTTATTGAAAAAAAAATCATCTGCTTTTGGTTTTTTGCATGCCATTTCTACAAATGAGATGAATCGATAATAACTAAGCAACTTTTTAAAGTAATTGGCACGATATGCGTAGTAGTTTTTTTTACACCGAAAATTCTGCATAAGATCTTTTTTTCATAAAGCTTCCTTAACATTTAAGGTGAAAAGACTTTTCTAGATAAAACAAATAACCAAGAGGATTTTTTTGCAACCGGGCCAAAAAACGTTATTATTTGTAGAAATGGCATGCGAAAAACCAAAAGCCGATGATTTTTATCTTGAAAACCGTGGGTCTTTCACTAAACGGAAATTCCAGCGTATAGTATATATATATATATAGTATTATATATATATATATAAGGGTGTTTCAAAAAAAAATTTTTTAATTTTCTTCCAAACAGGTTTAAAAGTTTCATTTAGGTATACAAAGACGCCAGTTAAAATTTACGATTTTAATATTGACATTAAGGAGTGGCACATCGCACTTTCCGATTTCCCATGAGAATAACATAGGAAACATTTTCTTTGCTGCTTCTGATTTTTATAACTAGCTAACAAAGCATTGTACCAAAAATCTCAATACATATTTTTGTAGGAAATTGAACGCTCTACGAAAAAGGTCTCCTGTCAAAATTTCGTAAAACTAACTGTATCAAAGTTACAGCCTGTCAAAAGTTGAGTTACTTGTAATTTGACCTTTTTTTTTAATATTACAGCGAATGCAGGTCTTCTAAATAAAGTGGACATGAGTTTCATTGTAAAGCATGCATTTTACTATGAATAAATGATCACTTATAATTACAGCAACAATGTTTTTACAGGAAAATGTTTTTATCGTTTTATTTATTTATTTTTAATGGTAATTTTTTTTTTCATTACTGTAATTAACGGATAACACAAATGAAGAGATAAGTGTTTTTCTTTTATAAATCTATTAATTTTATTTATTTGAATTGCTATATGCCCTCAAATATTTATGCAAATTTACATTAATTTGTTATATGAGATTTTTTTTTATAACAATTTGGATAACATCGCTGATGCTTGCGGACTACTAGTAGTAGGTATTGCAGCTGTTCTTCATTCTTAGTTAGGCAGCTTGAATATTCTCCGATTAATGCAATGCCTCGTTCCGCTTCATCGTTAGTGACGCTTAATTTTTTTAAAAATTCGACATTTCCTTTATAGCTATCATCCCTGGACCATATTGAGACATCTTTTTCCAAAAAATCGTATCGTAAATCGAAAGAATTCGCTCAAATGTTTTTCTAATAATGAGTCCAATTCGTTTTCGGTTTATATTGTACCGCAAATTAGTTTCCGTCAATCCTTCTCAACTCGTAATTGCAACAACTATTTTTTTTTAATATTGATGGAAACATGGTCGTCAAATAATGAGATCGTAGCTAACTCTTCATTGAGGTACCACAAATGCTCCATCATTTTTTTACCAGCTTGGTGTGAAACTGTTGAATTAACTTTTTATACAAAATCAATTTTTTTAATGAATCCCAAATCATTGTTTGGCGCCGAAATAGCAGACGTCGAACGTATACCAAGCTTTTATATAAAATACATGTTTTTTTTTCAAAATAAATAAAATTGAAAAATTGCAGTGCAAATTTGAAAAATTTGAAAAACACTGCAATTTTGTTTCATTATTGCAAAATGGAATTATTAGTGATCATCTATTCATAGTAAAATGCATGCTTTACAACGAAACTCATGTCCACTTTATTTATAAGACCTGCATTCGCTGTAATATTTAAAAAAAAAAGGTCAAATTATAGGTAACTCAACTTTTGACAGGCTGTAACTTTGACTCAGTTAGTTTTACGAAATTTTGACAAGAGACCTTTTTTGCAGAGCGTTCAATTTCCTATAAAAATATATATTGAGATATTTGGTACGATGCGTTGTTAGCTAGTTATAAAAATCAGAAGCAGCAAAGACAATGCTTCCTATGTTATTCTTATGGGAAATCGAAAAGTGCGATGCGCCACCCCTTAATGTCAATATTAAAATCTTAAATTTTAATTGGCGTCTTTGTATACCTAAATGAAACTTTTAAACCTGTTTGGAAGAAAATTTGAAAAAAAATTTTTTTTAAAGACCTTAATATATATATATGTATATATATATATATATATACGAGGGTGGGGTGAAAAGTTTTCGACCTGACCAAGTAAACCGATGTTTAAAAATTTTTTTGCTTTATTTTTCAACATAATCTCCATCAACACTGATACATTTCTCACAACGGTGTTCTAATTTAGTTATACCAGTTTTAAATGTAGATTCGTCAAGCTCCTCAAAATACTGATTTACAGCTTCGATAACTTCTTCGTTGCTCTTCAATCTTTTTCCGCCAAGCCATTTTTTGAGGTTAGGAAACAGGTAATAGTCGCTTGGGGCTAAGTCTGGAGAGTAGGGAGGATGCGGCATCAATTCAAACTTCAGTTCGTGGATTTTGGACATGGCAACAATCGACGAATGCGCTGGTGCGTTATCGTGATGAAACAAAACTTTTTTCTTCGCCAAATGAGGTCGTTTAATTTGCACCTCGTGCTTCAAACGTTGCAATAACTCTGCGTAGTATTGACCAGTGATAGTCTTACCCTTTTCAAGGTAATCAATGTATATAATTCCTCTCGCATCCCAAAAAACAGTAGCCATAACCTTGTTTGCCGATAAAATTGTTTTTGCCTTCTTTGGGGTTGGTTCCCCTTTTCCAACCCACTGTTTTGACTGTTCTTTATTTTCAGGAGTGTAGTGGTGGACCCATGTCTCATCAACAGTTATGAATCGACGCAAAAATTCGTTTGGATTACGCCTATACAGCGCCAAATTGTCGGTAGAAATGGTTTTTCGAAGCAGTTTTTGGTCGAGCGTTGGCAAACGCGGCACCCACCTTGCACACAGCTTTTCCATGTTCAAATGGTTGTGCAAAATATTTCGCACACGTTCAGCTGACATCCTACAGGTCTCAGCTATCTCATGCACTTTCAACCTGCGGTCTTCCAACACTATTTTATGGATTTTTTCAATCATCTCTGAAGTTGTGACTTCAACGGGCCGTCCTGAGCGAGGCTCGTCAGAGGTGCTCACACGACCCATTTTAAATTCAGAAACCCACTGCTTAATAGTTGAATATGATGGGGAGGTGTCTCCTAGTGCTGAATCCATCTCTTCTTTTATTTGTTTTGGTGTAAAACCTTTCAAATGGAAGTATTTGATGACAGCACGTTTTTCCAATTTTTCCATTTTTACGAAAACAACGGAAGCGTCTCGCGCAATGTGCTCTCAAACGCAAACTAACGTAGCGATTGGGCTGAAACTGTACATACAAGCTCGGTAGGAATGGTACTGTAGGACGCCGCTCCAAAACTAGACCTAGTGGCACCATCTCTTGGTCAGGCCGGAAACTTTTCACCCCACCCTCGTATATATATATATAGTGATGTCATGTATTTAAGCACCAACGCATTTTCGCGCCGCCACATCGCCTACACATGCATACGCTGTTCGCACAAGCAACCTTGTACCTCAAGCGTTTCAAGAGATCGGCAAACCCACGGATAATGAGTGCAACGCCGAGTGTGCAACTGCGCCAGTGTTGCAGTCCCCGGGATATTTCGCATCTTGAACGGAATCTCGCGTATGTGTGGGACGACAGGTAGTTCGCGGAGAATGCACCATGATCGAAGAGTGTCCGACTTGACATCTCATTTCATCGCCATAGATAGATCATTTATCGGTCTTTTTTTACAAGTTTATTTTTATTCTAATACGATTATTACCATTGGTATTATTTTTATTGTTGTCAAGTACGGACGATGAAAGTGTTCAGCCAGCGCCTATAATTTTGTTCACATATCTTTGTGGGTATTGATTTATCGATTTGTCTATTTATGCATTTATCGTCGTTATCGCCACTATTGAGTATTTATTATTCTTTGTTTGGACATTCGTGTACATATATTAATTTTTCGTTTTATCTTACGAACATGGGATATTATATTTTTTTTATTCAGACTAACAGGTTTTTTAAATTTATTCTCTCGATTTATTACCATTTATTCAGATGATTATTTTATTTCAAAATACGAAAATATATCATCGCCCAATTAAGTCGACAACGAAGAAGCTCGAGAAAATCGAGTCAATTATCCGTTCCGCGCACTGAATTGATATTGAATTTTTCGACGAAAAGGGCTGCTCGGATCTCTATACCTATACGTACAACGTATGAGGATCGCGAGAGGGTTAAAACCTGCTTTGCCGAGGATTAAGGGCGTAATCCGTGTAGCCTCAAAGGTCGGCCGTTCAACATCGATAATCGCCGATTATCGGGATCAACGTGTGCGCACGAGGGATTATCGAGCTCCATATTTGGGCATTCAGGGGTTACACGAGAGAATCAACGGGTGTAACCTGTGGCTCTCAGGCCCGCAGTATTACGTGCGAAGGCAATTTTTGAAAATCTTCCTCTCCCCTTCGCCCTCCCCCCCCCTGAGGGGTCACCCATCCGAGTAGTGTACCACTATCGGCACACCATCTTTCTCCTAGATCAGCATCATATATAATAATAATGATAATCGTTATTCTAACTAAACAAATATTTAAACAAATTTTAAATATCAAAAATTAAAATAATATGAAATGTCAAAAAATAATAATGACAATGATGGTCATATTAGGGGTACAAGTGATGATGACAAATGATGATAACAATGACAACTGTGATAACTATGAAAATATTAAAAATAATATTGAATACAATAAGATTTAAAATAATATTAAAAAATTATATTAATGAATTAAAAAATAAATATATATACGAAATTTATTTATTTATATTTTATTTTTATTTATATGAAAATTTATATTAATGAATTGAAAAATGATAAATGGTAATGATGAGATTAATAGTGAATATAATGTACGATAATAGTAATACGATTATAAAATACTAAAACTAATTTTGAAAAATATTAAAAATAGCATTGAATATAATGAAATAATAATATTAAATATAAAAATATTTCACATGATGTCAAATGTGAAAAACATAATTATTATAATGATGATAAAATACTATTTATAAAAATATTCAAAATAATATTGAATAGAACGAAATAATGATGAAACTAATGATCATAATAATAATCATAATAAGTTTTAGTATTTTATAATCGTATTACTATTATCGTATATTATACATGACAATAGTAATACGATTATAAAATACTAAAACTAATTATCACAAATATTAAAAATAGCATTGAATATAATAAAATAATAATATTAAATATAAAAATATTTCACATGATGTTAAATGTAAAAAAATAATTATTATAATGATGATAAAATACTATTTATAAAAATATTCAAAATAATATTAAATAGAACGAAGTAATGATGATACTAATGATCAACATAATAATCAAAATTAGTTTTAGTATTTTATAATTGTATTACTATTATCGTATATTATATACGATAATAGTAATACGATTATAAAATACTAAAACTAATTATGAAAAATATTAAAAATAGCATTGAATATAATAAAATAATAATATTAAATATAACAATATTTCACATGATGTTAAATGTAAAAAAATAATTATTATAATGATGATAAAATACTGCTTATAAAAATATTCAAAATAATATTAAATAGAACGAAATAATGATGATACTAATGATCAAAATAATAATCATAATTAGTTTTAGTATTTTATAATCGTATTACTATTATCGTATATTATACATGATAATAGTAATACGATTATAAAATACTAAAACTAATTATGAAAAATATTAAAAATAGCATTGAATATAATGAAATAATAATAAAATATTTCACATGATGTTAAATGTAAAAAAATAATTATTATATTGATGATAAAGTACTGTTTATAAAAATATTCAAAATAATATTAAATAGAACGAAACAATGATGATACTAATGATCAAAATAATAATCAAAAATAAATAAATATTTATACAATCGTCGTAAAACGTGTGTATGCGTACGTGTTTCTCGCTCCCGAACTGCTAATTTTCTTGTTGTCCCTTCATCGCCGTGCAGGATCACGAGAAGCTCATCCCAGGCGATTGAATCCTTCGAAATTGCCGGGACTTATACGGATTGGCTATGAGCGCAGTTGGATGATGGAAAGTGCCGCTACACATGTGTATATATATATATATATATATATATATATATATATATATCCTCAAAAGGACTACGAGGGCGTGTATATAGCATCGATGAGAGGAGAGACGGCGCAAGGACTCAAACGAGCTTTCCCCTCTCTCTATATATATATATATATATATATATATATATATATATATATATATATATATATATATATATATATATATTTATATATAGCTAAAAGATCGCCTGCGGGACGAGGGAAGCTTCACGAGATTGCGCCCGATATTACGGAGAGGGGTGGATTGGGGGGGGGGGGGTCAGAATCGTGACTTTAATCAATTAGCAGGGGTTTCTCGGCTCCGGGAAATCGACAACGTCAAGGAGAAGGTGGGAGGAAGGGCGGTAAGAGGAGGTAGAATACGAGGACTACGACGATGATGATTAGTAATCCCCGGATCTCTCCCATGTCCCGGAGAGAGAGAGCCAAGAGACCCCCGAGATTCGATCCTTGCACATCCCCCCCCCGCCCTGCTGGTCGGCTCAACCTGTGTGTGCTTCTCGTATCTGCTGGCCACTCTCGCGGATACATTCTGTCGAGCATTGATTCCCAATTCCGATAGTGATTCGTGTTTTGCCCTTACAAGAGCTATATCGATAATTATACCGGAATGCTCGTCGATCTAGAGGATTCCCCTTGGCCTCGGGGAGGAAGTCCGGTGAGCGGGATTTTTTATTTTTTATTTTGGTCGCTCGAGATGTTTGTAGACGTTTCGGAGCTTTGGTTGAATTTTACGAATGCAATGAAATTCAATTGGAATGGAAAAATACGTACGAGGAAACGACTGCAAAAAAAAGGCTCGATACGAGAAGAGAAGAAAAATTATTACATACAAACGAAAATGCATTAAAATTTATTCAATTCTGTATTGTTTTATTTGATTTTGTATCCTTTTGTGGAAAAATCCGCCGTTTGTATAATTTTATTTGATTCTGTATTATTTCATTGGATTTTGTATGATTTTATTTGCTTTTGAATTTTTTAATTTAATTCTGTATTGTTTTATTTGATTTTGTATCCTTTTGTGGAAAAGTCCGCCGTTTGTATCATTTTATTTGATTCTGTATTATTTCATTCGATTTTGTATGATTTTATTTGATTTTGTATGAGTTTTGGGCATAGATTCAATGAGCTTTTGCACGAGTCTCCAATAATTTGATTTGAAAATATTTTCCACTTGTTATCATCCGATTTTTTATTCTGATTTTCGCATTTTTCTTTGTGATGAACAGTAAAATG
>OZ023318.1:54248269-54541244 GCA_964007375.1 Ophion obscuratus | reverse complement strand
TGGACCTATGAGGAGCTTTGATAAGTGCGCTATTATGCAGCAAACACAATGCCAATCTGTCTCTCTAATGTCTATGTATGCGAAAACATTCACGAAGGCCCGAAAGGCCAGGATAGGAACGTTTTTGTCTTATATTTAGCCGGCATCTTGCGATCTTTCAGGTGAGTAGCCACTGTGAGTATACGAGAGTATTTACACAACGAGAGGGGCCAGAAGACGTAAAAATTTAATAGTTGGCGTCGCCAAGCTGACGCGACTCGGCATTTTCATGCGTTCGCCTCGGGACAAACGTTGAGCTCGTGCAACTACATTTTAACATTGTGCTGTCCTCAATGAGTACGATACAATACGGTTATACGCACGTATACATGTGCATATAACATTTTGACACACGTATACCGTATGTCAAAATGACCTGACATTTTAATTTATTAATAAAACGTATTGTTTATTTGAACAGTACGACTATTTTTATTTTAATATAAGGTACAAACGCGGAGGTTATGTGTGGAACACAATATCCGATAAATGGCCCTGTTTGCAAGTGTTCACTTTTTGGACGAAATTTTCAATAACGTTTTGGCACAATTGCGGACTAATTTCGTTAATGGTGCGTCCAAATGATTCTTTGAGCTTTAGAATGGTCTGCGGATCATTGGCATACATTTTTCCTTCCGGAAAATCCAAAGAAAGAAGTCCAATGGCGTCAAACAACAGGATCTTGATGGCCAATCCATTGCAATATCTATGCAGTAACAATGCAGCAAATAACAATTTCTATGCGTAGCTCGAATCGTTTAATTCTCCATGACTAAACCTCCATATTTCTTGATGTCAGTTGTCAAAGATTAGTATTCTATGTTCGCCACAAAAAAAAATGGCGGGTAATTGAAAATGTCAAATCATTGTAAGACTTATTATCTTAGACCCTTGCGGGTTTTCACGTGTTATCTTTCCTAATTGAATCCTTTCCTATCACTCCGTACCCGCACTCTGCTAATCTAACCTAACTTTCGGTGCGTCCGCAGCCGCCTTAAGGGGGGCACTCCTTATAGAACGCCAAAACTCAGTCGATTTTCATGATTTTTTTCGGAGGGTAAGGAATGTATATATCTTTTCAGGGGCATAAGTACTTTTTATTACATTATTCTAGTTTTCAAAACCATTTTTGTTGCTTAAGAAAAGTGAAAAATGCCGGAGACGTAACCAGTCGCCGTGAAGCTGTCCGGTGGGGAGGCCGAATTCGTCGTGCACTCCAGCACCTCGTAGGATTATCGGAAACAGTCTGCACACAAACATTGATTGGTTCATACATGTGATCACTTGATAAAACTCAGACCGACTAAAAATTATTAAAATAATCAGTTACATTTTTTCCGAAAAAATCAACTTTTTTATCCTAAGGCCTTCCCTTAAACCAATTATCATTATTTTTCCAATATTATTAATTTATCAAGTGACCACATGTATATACTGATCAATTTTTTGAGGTTATATATATATATATATATATATATATATATATATATATATATATATATATATATATATATATATTAGGTGTACAAATAAGTTTTAGGACAGTTTTCAAAAAATTCAAGATTTATTAAAAAATAAGTAAAACACAGTTATTCATCGAAGTAATCTCCATCGCACTGAATGACCTTCAGCCATCTCTCAGGTAACTCGCGGATACCTTTCGCAAAGAAACTTTCGTCTTGCGAGGTGAGAAATTTAGCGACCCATTTTTTCACTTCTTCAAATGTTTTGAATCGCACGTCAGACAAATCGTTCTGCATTTTCCGGAATAAATGATAATCGGATGGGGCTAAGTCTGGTGAATACGCCGGGTGTGGTACAGCTTCCCATCCAAGCGCTAGTAACGTATCCTTGACCGGTTTACCCACATGAGGCCACGCGTTGTCATGGAGCAGTTTTACTGGACGTTTTCCTTTACCAGAAAATGGACGTTTCTTCTCAATTTTTTGATTCACTTGCATCAATTGATGACAATAGCGATCGGTAGTAACTGTTTGACCAGGTTTGAGAAGTTCATAATACAGTACGCTTTTCATATCCCACCATATGCACAGCATGACTTTGTTACAATGAACATTGCGCTTTGGCGTGGATGTTGTCGGCTCGCCGGGGTCAACCCAATGATATTTGCGTTTCGGATTATCAAAATAAATCCACTTTTCATCGCCGGTCACAATTTTCCACAAGAAAGACTTTCTATGTTGCTTGTTGTAAAGACTCACACAAATGTTAAGACGGCTGTTTTTATTTTCTTGAGTCAGAAAGTGTGGTACCCACTTTTTTCCTTTTTCGAATCTTACCCATTGCTTTTAAACGATAAGAAACAGTTTGTTGAGTTACTCCAAGATGTTCCGAAAGTTGTTTCTCCGTCTGACAAGAGTTTTCATCCAGCAACGCTTGCAGTTCCTGATCGTCCATCTTTACAGGAGGCCCCGTGCGTTCACGGTCACTAACGTCGAAATCATCTTCTTTGAATCGCTTATACCAATACTCACATGTACTTTTAGATACAATGTTGTCTCCAAGAACAGAACATATCGATTCACACGCTTTCCTAACACTTTTTCCTTGATAGAATTCATAGCGAATGCAGTGTCTAATAAATAGCTTATCGGTCTGCATGTTTAATTTACAGAATTTATAGGTTATATTTATGACTCCTTTACGTTTCGATACTACATATCAAGCGCCATCTATGATAAGTGAGCGGAACCTTTGAATTAATTTAGAATAGCTGTTATGATACAAAATCGAAGTGTCCTAAAACTTATTTGTACACCTAATATATATAGATTGAACGACAAAGATTCCGAAGATGGATATCGTTAGAGAGTAAAGGAGGCGGTCAGTGTGTATGTCGGTACGGAACTGAGAGGCGGAGCTATGCTCGCGGGTCAGAGGGCAGAGCCAATCGTGGACTCATGATAAGCGCGGTTGACGCAATGTATATGTGGGTTTTTCTATATATACATATATATACACACACACACATATAAATATATACACACACAAATAAATCCACACCTATATGTATATATATTTATATATGTGTGTGTGTGTGTGTGTGTGTGTGTGTGTGTGTGTGTGTGTGTGTGTGTGTGTGTGTGTGTGTGTGTGTGTGTGTGTGTGTGTGTGTGTGTGTGTGTGTGTGTCTGTATCTGTGTGTGCGTGTGTGTGTGGGTGACGGTAGGATCGCGAGTTCGCACGCGCACGCTCCAACTTATACACCTCTCAGTACGTACGCGAAGTAGCGACTGCCGTGAGAGGGGGACGTGCCAAGCGAACAAAACAAAGGACAGGAAAAAAATCCGTGCTATTGGTTGGTCGTTCGGTGCAGAATTAAGCATTCCGTACGGCAATAAATGTGGTAGATGTCTCAGAGCCGGAAATGCGATGATTTTGGAGCAGGAGAATTGAAAATCTCAGAACGTGAAAATTGAAAGTGTTAGAGCAGAGAAATGTTTAATCGTAGAACAGAAAAATTGATAACTTTGGAGCAGAAAATATCGAAATCTTGGGGCCGAAAAATTAAATATCTCGGAGCAGGAGAATTGAAAATCTCAGAGCACAAAAATTAATAATCCTGGAGTAGAATAATTTAAAATCTTAGAGCAGAAAATATGAAAATGTTGGAGTAGAAAGATTACGAATTTTAGAGCAGCGAAATTGAAAATCTTGGAACAGAAATTTTTTTAATCCTAGAGCAGTAAAATTGAGAATCTTGGAACAGAAAAATTATAAAAAGGAGTACAGAATTTTAGAGCAGGAAAATGAATAAAAGGACTACATGATTTTAAAAGAACCACAAAGTAAACATTTAGCAGTCCTTTTTCATTGTCCTACTCAAAAAGTTCCTCTAAAGAGCAGGATATTAAAGTAGGACCATAAAATTTGGGACCAGGAGACTTAGTAGAGCAGAAAAATTGAAAACGTTGGAGCAGAAAATATCGAAACGATGGGGCCGAAAAATTAAATATCTCGGAGCACGAAAATTAAAAATCCTTCAATAGAATGATTGAAAATCTTATAGCAGAAAATATAAAAATGTTAGAGTAGAAATATTGAAAATTTTAGAACACCGGAATTGAAAATCTTAGGAAAATTGAAAATCTTAGAGCAGCAAAATTGTAAATTTTAGAAAATTGAAAATTTTAGAAGACTGGAAATTTTAGAAAAATGCAAAATTTAGAAAATTTTAGAAAATTGGAAATAAAAAAAATAAAATTTTAGAAAATTGAAAGTTTTAGAGCAGCAAATTGAAAATCTTAGAAAATAACTATCACTAAAAATTTTGAGAAATCTTTAGAACAGGAAAATATAAAAACGACTACAAAACTTTAAACCACGTGATTCATAAAAAAGGTACAAAATTTAAAAGCACCAAATTTGAAAAAGTACCACAAGCTGTCGTCCAAGGGCACATAAATATACCCTCTCGTACGGTCAATCGCATCCTGTCAATTCCCATTATTCTACGCGGTATTCTAACCTTCCTAAAAACCCACAAGAAAATCCCTCGTTCAAACAAGTCCGACTGTACCTAATGAAATCCTCATTTTCCTCGTCCATCCCACGACCACACGTAAGTATAAATTACTCTCCACGATCGCAACATCACGCGTGTAATTTTATTTTTCCACGTGTCGCGACAGATACCGTCGCTATTGCCGATCTTTTTTTATTATCGTTATTTCCTTCTCGAGGCAATTCCCCCGATGTATCACACGTTCCCGAGGACCAGGAGTCGAGACGCCTTTGTCGATATGGTCAGCAGCTCGTCGAAAAGGACACTTTTCGTTCGACTCAAGGGAGAAAAAGCCGTTTCGGTGTCGAACGGTGGTTGGACAGGGGGAGGGGGGTAGGGAGTAAAATGTATTCGGTGTATGTTTCAGGGGAAGTCCGACGATTTATCACCGGAATCAATCCAATCGCATTTTCCATGAGAGAGGTCCCAGAGACAAAAAACGAAAAAGCAAAAAAAACCGTATAGCAGGCATATATATATATATATATATATATATATATATATATATATATATATACACACACACACACACACACACACACACACACACATATATACATACATAGATACATATATATATATATATATATATATATATATATATATATGTATATATATATACACACGATGGATTTGAGTGGCTGCGTGGCAATTGACTTTCGGTGGTGCATAATCGTACGATTTGTACGTGTCTCAGCAGTCGCATATATATGTGCGCGTGAATTTTTGCAACGTAAAACTCGCCTGCACTTACTCCATGCATATGATGCATAACAATATATTCGTCTATTTTTATTGCTTTTCTTTTTTACTTTTTTTTTCACGAAGTCAAACGCAATTGATGTCTTTTGACGGAGAGGGCCCGACACATTTTTTACGATTATGCGCAATAATGAGAATAATACCTCTGATGCAGAAATAACAGTGAGGGCTAAGTAATATTTGTGCTTACTTTCACATGTGGTAGGAGCAGTAGTATTTTATTGTTTACCTTTTGTAAGGGGCTAAACCAGTGTGACATTAAAAAACAATCGATTCTTTTTTGCCTTTTTCGACAGTTTATTGTATGGGCCAGGTATAGCTGATTAGCAGATTATTATGGTAAATATAATTTTATCTTGGAAAAATCGATAGTTAAATCTTTATACGAGTTTTTCTCGAGATGAGATTTTTCAAATTTGCTGACATTGTAACTCAAAGAGCAATTATCCGAAGGACTTGTAATTTGAACTAGTGCTCTTGAATGTATTTTACTCTACAATGACGTAGGATATTTTTGATTGGATGAAAATTGACGATTTGGCATTGAAAAAACGACGATTTTATAGGCAAGAAAACAGACGTTTTTTTTTCATAACTACGCAATTTTGTTAGATTTTGATATTTTTCGAAAATCCTACGTCATTGTACAGGAAATACCTTCCAGTTTAACGACAATTTTTCCTTTTTCGGTTTCGGCCACTCAATCGGCCGGAATCATGTCAGCAGTGGAGGAACTTTTTTTTTGGCGCCTCCGAACGCAGCGCGTAAGTCGCTTGGATCTCAATATTTTTCTATGAAAATTTTTTGTAATATAGGTCAAATATAGCCAAATATATTCTTAATTTTCCGAAACGTTTAATTGAGTACTTTTCTTCCAAAAAAATCCCGAAAATCGCCCAAATTTTCAGCGTTCACACTCGTATAGACGCTCAACGGAGACTTTGTCCTTGAAATTTAGCGGGAGATGTTAGCGGCTCAACATGAGCAGCTGGAAGAAGAGGAGGGATGCCTTTATGGACCAGGCATTGCCGATTAGCGGTAATTATAAACACATTTGTGTAAACACATTACAAAACTTTAAACGCGTTTTTCTCGAAAACACGTTTTAAAAAATGGCTGACATTCTCCTGACCGCTGTAATTAACATATCGACCGGAAATTTGGAGAGCATACTCAGAAAATATGTCTTCACGGAATGACGGATCGTTTTTTCGATAGATACATTTTTGCATTTATTATTTATCTTTTTATGCGAAAAAAAACGCGAAAATTCGATTTTTTTTTAAACTGCCGCCATTTTCCGAAATTTCTACTAAACGAAAAACCCATCCGTCATTCCATGACCAAAGGGTCACAGATTGATAATATGCTTTGAATTTGTGTTTCAGATCAACAAAGAGGGGGCAGTGATGTCAGCCGTTTACCTCCCGCGATTTGAGGACCTGTTTTCGCGGAGCTGCAACGGCCGCCATTTTGGTTTTTTTTTCAAAAAAAAATTTGTTAACGTTCTGTATATCATGAATAAAAGCAAGAAAAAACCGCACTCAAAAAGCTTTACTCGTTTCCTTTTAAAAAAATAAAATGTAAAAACCTGAAATATGGCACTCCAAGGACAAAGTCTCCCTTAAGGATGTTTACGTAAATACCCCTCCCTTCTTAATTACACTAATTATTTTACATTGATTTTCTTATACGATAGTTTCTAAAATTGTCCGATGCAATCGCATAGCTGCTTTGCCGGTTGCATTTTCAGTTGCGCTTCAATTTTCCGACCATTGCTCCAGTTTATTTACTATTTACCGGCGACATTGTCCGCGTAGATTTCGAATATAAACTTTCTTTTGTTTTAAACGCAGAAGGTTAAGTTGGTCTGTTTAATTCATGACTTTTCTGATTTCGCCAACTTTAATTAATTCCTTTTTTATGGATTTATTTATCGAAAATATATATATGAAGTTATAGTTATTGTGACTTTTTCTGCGTTGAATTTACGTCGTCGTGGGAGTGTAATTTAAGCAATTTTTCAAGTCAATCCGACTAAAAAAATACGTTTTTCTGCACAAAATGTTCCATCCCCTTGCAACACCTTAAGGGTTGAATGGTCGAAAATACTGAAGTGCATGTTTCATTATTTCCGTTATAAAGTGTTTACGCCAAGTTTCAGGTAAAATCGACCAAAAAGAGTTGGTTTTCGACATTTACTTTTCCACCCCGTGGCAACCTCTTAAGGGTTACATTTTCGAAAATATTGGAATACGTGCTCCATTAATTGTATTGTAGAGTATTTATGCCATTTTTCAAGTCGATCCAACAACAAAAAATATGTTTTTCAATACAAACTTTTCTACCCCCTTGCAACCCCCTTAAGGGTTGAATTTTTTGGGAAATGCCGAAATACGTATTTCATTGATTATCTTGTTGAGTGTTTATGCCACGTTTCTATCCAATGAAAACAATATTTTTTTTCATACAATCTTTTACACCCCATTTCACCCCCTAAAGATCGAATTTCAAAAAGTTCTTTCTCAGTGCACCTCTATACTCTCTAAAGAACATATGTGTCAAATTTCATTTTTCTATCTTCGGTAGTTTAGAAAATCAACTTCTTAGGGGTTGATTTTCAAAAAATCTCGAAATACGTATTTGCTTATTTTTTTTAGGAGTACTTTTACGAAGTTTAGAGTGAAAATGTCTATTTAATATTGTTTCTCCATACAAACTTTGAACTCCCATTTTACCCCCTTAGGGGTTGAATTTTGGAATTTCCTTCCTTATTCTTTGAGTACATCCTCAAGGGAACCCCTGTGCAAAATTTCGGCTTTCTAGGTCCAAGGGTTTGGGCTGGGCGTTGATGAGTCAGTGAGTCAGTCAGGACTTTTCTTTATATATATATATATATATATATATATATATATATATATATATATATATATATATATATATATATATATATATATATAGAAGATAGATTTCTTAGTTTAGTTTTACCAACTTGCGTGCACTCGTAAATATGTCTCAAATTTTCAATTACCCGCTTACCTATTCTACATATAGCGTCTACGTACCCTTTTTCCCGGTCTTTCCCGACATTACCACATGTTATCCCCGCGCCCGCGTTTCTTTCAATTCTCCGCTAATTATCTTGTCCGCCCAATATTTTTCCATGTGTCTACGCGTTTTCTTATGTTCATATTCCTTGCAGTCTGTTGACCCATCGATTTTACTCCGATCGTATTGAATTTCTTGTACAATTAAAACATGTTTCCTCTTCCTGTTTTTCTTTCCAGCTCCCTTACATTTCCATTCCATACGGTTTACAATATGCTTTACAATAATATGAAAATAAGCTCAGCTATAAAATAACATACAAAACGGTATTATTATTTTTGGCATTATTATATATATTTATATATTGTCTAGAGGACAACATTTCGATATTCTTCGTAGTCACAAAGGAATTGGAGGAGCACGTATAACTCAATGGTGATAATAAAAATAATAGCAATAGAAAGATATTATGAGGGGTTGAAGTTTGTATCGTTGGAATGCGACGCAGATTCTGTGTTATTTCTGATTTTTGTTACTATAGAAAATGATATTTTGCAGATTTAGATTGTAGAGCGCCAAATATAAAATGTTTGCATGATTTTCGTAGCCCAATCTGTCGAGGAAAATTTCAGAAATGAAAAAGTAATTATTTTTGTTGTATTCTAATGAGACAAACTTCAATGGCTCTATATTGTTACATTAAGTCATTACTATTTTATCATTTATTATTATATATATATATATATATATATATACACATTCACACAGGCGTATGCCAAATCGACTAGGCCGTGACCCTTGCCATTAACTTTTTTCCCCTGCCCTATATCACCCTGTGATATAGGGCAACACGAAAATACACTCCGCAACAATCAACCGATTTTTCCTTTTTTTTCGTAAATTGTTTCGCTCGTGGGGACGGCGGGAATGTCAAAGTAACATGCTCCAACGTTATTTATTTTTCGATACTTTGGCAAAAAAATATTCTTGATCGCCAAAAAGAATTTCCTTTCGGACACACGTGTCGATGCGATAAAAGTTCGCATCGACCTGACAAAAAAAGTCAATTGTTTTCGTCCTCCGATACGTTTGGAGTATTATTCAACGGTGGGAAAATCGAAAAATGTGCGAATCCCGAGAACAATTAGCAAGATTCGAAAAAGAAACATGTTTAGTCTGCGTCAAATTTCTCTTTAATTTTTTGTCATCGTCGCGATGGGAGAGGACAATCTCATGCACTAAAAAATAATTCTCGCGTATCGGCCGCGGCCTCGATTCCATTATATAATTCATACATATGGAAATTACGCGTTATGTAATTGGTGAGGTTTGAATGACGTTTTGTTTCTAGAACTCTGTGTGAGAGCGCGAAAGATTTTTTGTGGCTCGTTGGTCGGTGTGGTGCTTCGCGTGTCGATGGCGCCATCGATCGGACCTCCGCGAGAAACACTCGCGTGGGTGATTACCGATCGATAAGACAGTTTCGCATGCATATCGTCGGGGAGATTATATCAACAGGGTATGTGAAAGATAAGGCATCGTTTGAACTTTATCGACCTCGATCGGTAACGTAGATTTTGCATACCGACATAAATCGACACGAAAAACGTATTGAGATGCAATCGATCGTCGCGTTGGTAAATACATTCTTTATATATAATATATATTTATGATATATATGATGACGATAATAATGATACAAATCGGGGTCGGTAAATGTTTTTCCGTGCAAACTGAAGAAGTGTGTTACCCGAAGGTATTGGTTTACATGCAAAAACTCGATTTGAGCACATGGGAACAAAAATTGGCAGGGAAAGCGCAAAAAGCAACAAATATGGTATGGGGAATATGGAAAAGGGAAGGGATATGATGGAGGAGAAACGCTATTTGTTAGATTCGATAGTAAAAGCAGGAACAATGTATGGGGTGGAGATATGGGGAATGAGAGAAATAAGTGTTTTTGATAGAATACAGAGTATATACTGTAAGATGGCGTTAGGAGTGGACCAAATAACTCCAAACTACGGAGAAGAGCGCTGCAGGTGCCTACCATGGAATATATGATAAGGAAAAGGGCGTTGAGGTCTATAAGAGAGGTACTTAAGATTGAAGATTCAAGATGGCCAAAAATCTGTCTATTTGAGGAAATAAGACCTATAACAAACGGGATCCCGTCAAAGTGGGGAAAAAATTTGGAGAAAGTTGGGAGGGATATGGGAATAGATGAGATAATAACAATGATAAGGGAAAGAAGAGACGTGGAAAGAATAGACAAAAGGATTATAAAACTTAAAAAAGAAAATTTTGAGGCCGGAAATGGAAAAAATATGAAAATTAACGTATAATGACAAATACAAATATACAGGGTGTCCAATAGGAAGTTGCTAAAACTAAATGTCTCTTCCCTCCATGAATTCAATAGGGGTCCCTTTTTCTAAGGCGCATACCTGAGGCCCCGCAGTTTTATTCCAGCCGTGGTTGAAGCAAGTACGCGGGCATCAAAATGAGTGAGCTCACCACGTAAGAAAAAGTATATCTTATCGAGTGCTTCTTCTCGAGGGGAAAAATTTATAGTAATGCGTATTAGAGGGTTTCGTACTAAGTTTGGAACTCATAGAGTTGCCAGCGAAAACACTCTGAAAAGGTAAGAATTTCATATTTATTCATATTCATCTATCACACAACTTGTGTTTCAATTCAATTGAACTGCACTGAAGTAATTTTACGTTAATTTTTGTAGGATAATCGATAACTTCGTGAAGTATGGTACACTCCGGGACCGTAGACACGAGTTGCCAGGTCCATCTGTCACAGTGACTACACCAGAGAAGATCAACGAAGTTGACAATTATTTCAAACAAAATCCAAATGATTCGATTCGGAAAGCTGCTCAAGCATTAAAAATAACCAAATCATCATTGCACAACATTTTGAAATATTTTTTAAAGTTTCATCCGTATAAAATAAGCACTCGTCAATTGTTAACTGAACATGTCATGACGAAACGCATCGAATTTTGTAACACTATTACGGGAATGTTTGAAGCCGAAGAACTTAATGAGAAATTGATTGTTTATTCCGATGAAGTACATTTTTGGATGAATGGGTACGTAAACAAGCAAAATTACCGGTTTTGGGGAACGGAAAATCCCGACATGTCGCTAGCGAAGTCCCTTCATCCACAGAAACTAACGGCATGGACAGCGATTTCGGTAAAAGGAATTTATTTGCAATTCTTGGAATCTACGGTAACAGGAGAGCGTTACAAACAGCTTTTGGAAACGAAATTCTTCCCTTATGCAAAAAAGAGGGGACTGGTTAAAAATGTTTACTTCATGCAAGATGGAGCGACGCCGCACCGGACTCATGAGGTGTTTGAAGCTATTCATCGCGTATATGGGACTCGAATAATCGGTCTGGGTTACCCTAAATTTGCTCAAGACGGACTAGAATGGCCTCCGTACTCACCGGACCTGAACCCTTGTGATTTTTTCTTGTGGGGTTACATTAAAGATCATTGTTACGCTAAAAACTCCAGCACAGTAGAAGAACTGATCCCGGCCATCCTGGAAGTGGTTCGCGGCATTACGAACGATATGTTGGACATAGTTTTTCACACTTTTCAAAAGAGAATTGATTTTTGTGCACAATCTAACGGTTCGCACTTCGAAAATATCTATCATTAATCACTGTATTTTTTCGTTATTTTTATAACATGTAATAAATTGACATAAAAAATATTTGACTGGGTTTTATTTATGTGCGTTTAAAACTGCAGAGTTTCCTCTATTTAAAGCAATTTGGCTTTTGTGATTCTGTGCACGTGTTTCAAAATGACAGTCGATTAGTTTCAGCAACTAATCGAAAAAAGACCATGCACTGCGAAAAAAATCCAACAAGAATTAAGGGGAGTTTTCAATGAAAATTACTATGCTGCACGAAAAACATGGGACCAATCGCTTGCGTAGCAATTATTTATATGCAACGACTAAATTTTTCACGCAGTAGGGTTAAAAACTAACAGATGGCGCCGCATGAAGTGTTTCGCATATACATCGGGAATTAATGTGTTAAGCACAGTAAAATATGTGCCGCCAAAATATCAATTTTAAATTTCTTGCTTATTAATAAACCGATATCTAGCGTCACATAAAATCACTAATAAATTGAAACCATTTCGAATACGTTTCTGAATATATCGACGCTTGTTACGAAAAGTAGCACGTTTACATGCTAACGTGTAAATGTGCTACTTTTCGTAAGAAGCGTCGATATATTCTTATCGATTTTGATAATATAAAAAAACAGCAAACAGGTTTAATCGAACACAAGTTGTAATACATTTTTATTAAAAATATAATTATCTTTTACACTTATAATTAAAAATTTGCACCCATTTTTTTACAATAAATGTACCGATGTTTGTAACGTTGACTACATGAGTGACGATCATTCCAAACAAATTTGAACCTTTCAGTACGTGCCATTTATATTTTTCGCTCAGAACCTCGTAAGCCTGAGTATGCTCATCTAAAAATACGTCACAAAATCTTTTCACAACTATCGTAACATTTTTCTCGTCGTGATTTCGAGATTTGGAATTCTTCCAGTCGTGCGGTTCCATCTACTCGCTGTACTGCATTAAAGACTTCTTTCGTCGCATTTTGAATGATAATCCTCGTCAACAAGTTCCTTTCGTTTTTTTTAAGGTGTTGATGATTTTGGTAAAAATTAATAATCTTGTTCCCACTTGGATGATTCATCAGGAGACGATAGATTGGCTGTTGAAACATGAAGAAAAAAAAATCAGTATACAAATTTATAAAACATGCTGTGCAAATAATCAACCAGAATTAAATTTCTTACGTTATTTGTTATGCGAGGTTCGGTAAAGTAGCCTCGATCATCCTGTGAACATAATTATTTTAACAATACATTATTTTTGTATACATGCGAAATGTTATAAGATTTCTGCACAAAGAAAAACTTAATGACATGCAAGAAAAGAAAAATAATAAAAAAGGTAGAAGTAATATTTGAATTCTGGCACCTTATCGGACACATTTTTTTTCTTGTAACAAAAAGTGATTAGAAATTATTGTCTCATCCTTTACATATCTCTTACCATCGTACAAAAAGCTGAAAAATAACAACCAAAACCCATGACAAATTTGATCAATAGCATGAGATGTGAATTCATACAAACAGAAAAATATTATTTACAAAATTATTCTAGCATGACGACTTGATGCAAGCTTAAAATGCATAAAAAAAATAAAGCATCTTTTTATATATGAAAATCTATTATTACGACTAATTATAGTAATTATTCTCGAGGATACTGTATCAAGAATGAAAACGACATATATTGAAAAGTACCTAAGTTTATTTTTGATTTCCAGCAGAGAAACACAAGATGCAAAAATGTAAAGAATTAATGAAAAAACAATGAAGCAAAAAAGAACGAACCTCCATCGAGGGCCCTTGAATGTTCATCTTACATTTTGAGGTTATAATTCCTTTTCCACAAAACATAAAAATACCATACATTTATTAGTCATTCGAATAGTGAAAATACAATACATAAAATACTTACAGTCCTTCCAATCTGTCTTCTGTTTAATTTCACCAGTATTCACTATTAATAATTGAATAATATAAACATCCGCATCAAAGAAAAACTTTTGCCGGCAACGAAAAAATAGGTTAAACGCAGTTAGATGCGAATGGACGCTCGGACCGCTCGGACCACTCAGACTGTTTTCTGATTGGTGCAATAAACGATGGCGAGGAAAAACTTGTTACCAATCAGCATTTCGGATTTGTGTTGAGTAGCACAATAAAATTGAGAGCACCTATCGTAATCGCCGCTGCTTACACCGTACATATTGAATAAGTCATATCACATTTTAATATATTTACCGAGTAGAAATTGATAAGCCAAGGAAATTACAGTGCTGCACATCACTTATTGCAAAGAATTCTTCATAAATTATTTAGTTTGTTTTGCAATTTTTGAGAGTCGTCTTTTAAAATTCTTCGAACATCGATTTGGTCCCTCGTTTATCGTGAAGTCACAGTAATTTTTGGTGGAAATTTTTCACAGTGTGGAAATACTGGTCGGAGGGGGAGGGGGTAAAGAAATGTCGGCGACATTAAGATGCGGAAACATAGGGAGGGCACTAAGGAGGGGGCAAAAGGGATTGAGGTGAAGTTCCTCCACTGCTGACATGATTCCGGCCGATTGAGTAGCTGAAACCGAAAAAGGAAAAAATTTCGTTAAACTGGAAGGTATTTCCTGTACAATGACGTAGGATTTTCGAAAAATATCAAAGTCTAACAAAATGGCGTAGTTATGAAAAAAAACATCTGTCTTCTTGCCTATAAAATGGTCGTTTTTTTCAATGCCGAATCGTCAATTTTCATCCAATCAAAAATATCCTAAGTCATTGCAGAGTAAATATATTCAAGAGTACTCAGTTCAAATTTCAAGACAATCGGATAATTGCTCTTTGAGTTACAGTGTCAGCAAATTTGAAAAAAAAAACTAATTTCGAGAAAATCGCGTTTAAACATTTAACTATCGATTTTTGCGAGATAAAATGATATTCACCATAAAAACTTCTGAGTATAAAGTATAAACTGTCGAAAAAGACAAAAAAATCGATTTTTTTTAAACTGTCACACGGGTATAGCCCCTTAAGAGGTTGTGTACAGTTAAAATTTTCGAAAAATCGATTTAAAAAAAACACGTAATGTACATATATTGTAGTACACACACAGAAAATGTCTTGTCAATCCGTCGAATATTCTCGAAGTTAGACGCATCACGAAGTCATTACATTTGTAATGACGTGTCACAGCGTTCGAAAGTGCTTTTGAAACTTTAAACGCGTTTTTCTGAAAAATGTGTTTTTGATGTCAGTGATGAAGATTTCTCGGAAACGGCTGAACCGATCAGTCTCAAATTTTATCGCAATCTTTTCAAGTATATTTTTTAGTAATTAATCGAAGGTTTTTATTTAAGGGGGGAAATCACAGTAGCACACAAAAAAATAGGCATATTTTCGGGAATTAATTTTGACTGAATAAAAGTATCAATCGAAAATCTGTAAAGTAGGTTTTATAGCAATACTAAAAAAGTACAAAATGTAATTTTTTCAATAAAAAATATTTAAAAAGGCGCCTTTTTTTGAGCTCGCCGAAGACATAACTCGAGCAAATTTTTACCGATCGACTTGAAATTTTGACAGTAGCTTCGAAACATCTCTCTCCACGGAGCTACGTAGGATTTTTTCGATATATTGATTTTTCGCAAAATGGTGCATGTTTGAAAATAAAGTTAAATTTTTAACAAAAAAAACGCCATAAAATCGTCGATAAAAAAAAAGTAAGCCATATAAAATAAAAAATCCTACGTAGCTCCGTGGAGAAAGATGTTTCGAAGCTACTGTCAAAATTTCAAGTCGATCGGTAAAAATTTGCTCAAGTTATGTCTTCGGCGAGCTCAAAAAAAGGCGCCTTGGGGCATATGCTGCGCAGCCACCATTTTTTAATATTTTTTATTGAAAAAATTACATTTTGTACTTTTTTAGTATTGCTATAAAACCTACTTTACAGATTTTCGATTGATACTTTTATTCAGCCAAAATTAATTCCCGAAAATATGCCTATTTTTTTGTGTGCTACTGTGATTTCCCCCCTTAATATTTTCTATTTTATAAACAATTTAAGGCCCAATTTTTTGTCAAAAATCGATTTTTCTTTTAGAAGCCGCCACTTTGTCAAAAATTATTATTTTGCTTATTCCTTCGATCAAGTACAAGATTTCTTTATATTAACGAAATATCTTTGTCTTTTTCATTTGAGATGATCCAGTCCAGAGATATCGTGCTCACTGCAAAACGCCTTGTTTTAGAGTTGCTCCCGAAGATCAGCTATAGCTGCTTTCCAAATAATTATTTTTACAAATAAAAAATGTTAAAATACAGTTAAAAGTTACCGTAATATGTGTACAAATATTTACGTTAATAGATTTAAAAATCGTATCAAGGAAAATTCTTGAAAAATCGATCGTTTTGGGCCTCTTGACTGTATATCACCCCTTAAGGTAGTTGTAAGAGAAAAAATAGCATTAAAGAAAAAACTTGTAAAAATAAAACTCGATTTGATTCATTGTGTGTCATGAAGCAATAAAAGCGAATAATAGTAACAATTATTATTATTAATAGAAAATGATTGAAAAAATATGAATAAAAACAATGTTAATAATGGAGATGATAATGATAATAATAATGATGACGATGATGATGACAACCGTCATAGGTGAATGTTTTCCTGCCCAAACTGAGAAAGCGTGTTACCCGGAGCAATAAAATCGAACAATAATGATCACAACAATTATTATTATCGATAAAGGATAATTTATAGAAATGTAAAAAAATAATGATAACAATGTTGATGATGATAATGATTATGATATTAATAATAATAATAATGATTTTTTCTTTTTCTCTTTCGGGATTCGGGAAAATCTTCGAAACGACGTTCAAAACGGTTTCAAGGGGTGAAACCACCCCTCGCAAAAAGGCATCTCTAGGGGTAATACAGCAATGTCACACACAAGGTGTCCACCGATTTTAATGAAACGAAAACTAAAATTCTTCTAATCCGAAGCAATGAAAAATTCACTATAGTGACATTGCAAAAAAAATTAAGGGATGAACCACCCCTAGAGATGCCTTTTTTCGAAGGGTGGTTTCACACCTTGAAACCGTTTTTCCACCGATAAAAAAATACGTATCGCTGACTTTTCGGTGCTTTCTAACATATCCAAATTTCAACGAAATCGAAGGGTGTCACCTGAGGGATGTTCCTTGTTAGCCCTCAATCCATGAAGGGGGGTCAAATCTGTTCGGGCAAAAATTCGAAAAACGCATTTTTTCCGCGCATCGCATGATATCTGTTTTTAAAAAATATATTAAAAATAACAATATTCGAAAAACTCCTGTTCGTCCTTCAAAAGTGCATTCTAAGGATGAACCATGAATTTTTACAGATTTTTTTTATCAATAATTCTGGGTGTGGTAACGCGCACACGAAAATGACCCCCCTTCATGGATTGAGTGTGCCGAAAAACCCTTCATGGATTGAGGGTTAGTTTAGCATTTTTCCTATAACGTTTTCAGGTGCTATTTGGCCTACTTTGTCTTCTACTTCTTGCCTTTCCAGCTACCACCTGTTGCAGGTGAATAATGATAATAATAGATAATAATAATAATAACCGGGATGGGTGAATCTTTTGTAGTGCAAACTGAGGAAGTGTGTTGTACCCGGAGCAATGCAATCGGATAGTAATAAAAATAATAACGATTATCATTCATAATAATTTAAAAATAAACTTTAAAATATGTTATGAAAATAATTATCATGCTGATGATGATAATAACGACGATAATCATCATCATGATAATAGCAACGAGAAAATATTGTTATCGTTCTGATTATACGCTTATCAAGTACGAGCCGAATTTACCACCACAGGCCATTTTTTTTCCCGAAAAACTTCTAAAAATTGTAATTTTCGGAAGATTTTCGAAAAAATAGTTAAAAAAAACTTGTGTCGTGATTTTATTTTTGTTTACAATTACTCGTAATTAATTGACCTCGTTAATATTTGTTTTTCATTTAATAAATAGCAATGACAATTAAAGTCAAGTGATGAAAATTTTTACCAAAGCGTGTGGGATTATATGAAAAAAAAAGCATTCGCCTCATGCGGGCCGTAATTTCAGGTCAAGTTTACCACTGGTGGATATTGTGCCGCGAGTATATCGTGAATTTTGCAGATACGGTCGTTGAGTCGCGTTACCAACGATGCTTCGTCTCTTGATCCGTCGTCACGTTAATTTACGAGATATACCGTTACGGAGCTCATCCTGACGCAATTCCGTGCCTGCTCGTTGAGAACGTAGTCGCGTATCGGACGCGAGTCACCGAGGTTATCGGCGACGGTTGAACAATCGGTAAACATCAACACGATCGCGCGAAAAGAGCGAGGGAGAAGGACCAAAGTGGACGAGAAGGAGAGAAGCGCGAGATCAGATCACGCCACGTTTTGCACAATTTCCATACGATCGCATCTCCTGTTTACGCCAATGAACACACGTGACACAGCAGTCATATATTTCCATGACGCATGCGTTCAATTGAAAGAAAAAAAAACCTAAAAAAAAAACGGGAATAAAATAAAAAAACAATTTATTAACGACATAATTACAATAGTATATTTTGCATGTGGAAAGCAATGTTTTCTTCTCTTTATACATCGTTTCTTCATCATTTATTCGATCGATATAATAATTCTTTAATTTTATCACAAGCCTACTATAAAATATCCACACTCACTTCGTATCTCGTTTTTTACGCGAATAATTTCATTCATTCCGCTGATCATTCAACGATCGCGATTTAATCCTCCGTTACTTTTCCTTATTTGCTCGTTCAACGTCTTTGCTTCTTCCTCATGATTATCGCGTGTCTCGTCGTCGTCGACAACGTGCAAAATACTTTTTATCGAGCGCGGTTGCCCTCTCGATGTGCCGCTGTCACCAATCGCCCCGTACATTTCCGACTCTCCCGACATTGCCGATTGCCTACCAAAATATGTTTATTACTTAAGTGCTATCGCGACAGCCGAACGCACTCTGCTTGTGTCGAGGCCCAATGACACACCGCGGTGAGTCTTCCGTGTCGCGCAGTCTCGCGCTCCGGCTCGCTTTATTACGGGCGTAACGCCGTCGCCCGCCGACAGATGTCGCGGCGCGCGCTCAAGCGGCGACGCGCGCACGCTTCGTCACAATTTATCAGACGATTAACCGGTTAACCGCAGTTTTCGCCATTTTTCTCAGCTATTTTTCCACCGAACGCGACATTTCGGGTGTCAAAATGCTCGTCTCGGCTGTGGCCAGGTCGAGCTAAACTCTTCGAGCATTTTTCCCCGTCGCCGTGATGATGGCCGACGCGAGAAGAACGGGCGAAAACGTTCGGGGCTCTTTCTTTATCGGCGGTGTCGTAGTTTCGCGTTAAAAACACATTCGTCTCTTTCATTATTATCGTTAAAATTCAACTAAAGAAGAAAGAAAGAAAAAGGAAACTAAGTCACCGTACAATCAGCATGTTCGATAGTGCATAATTGAGAATGTATCTCGTGCGTGTCTGCGTTTTTTTTTCTTAGCAATAAAATCAAGTGACACGAGAGAAAGAGAGAGAGAGAGAGAGAGAGAGAGAGAGAGAGAGAGAGAGAGAGAGAGAGAGAGAGAGAGAGAGAGAGAGAGAGAGAGAGAGAGAGAGAGAGAGAGAGAGAGAGAGAGAGAGAGAGAGAGAGAGAGAGAGAGAGAGAGAGAGAGAGAGAGAGAGAGAGAGAGAGAGAGAGAGAGAGAGAGAGAGAGAGAGAGAGAGAGAGAGACGTGTGGTACGAAAAATATACAATCTGTCTAGATGGCGCGCGTGCTCGGTTTATTAGCAGAATTCTTTATTTTTCTTTCTTCTTGCTTTCCTTATTTTTATTTGTCGACTTCGTCACACGAACGGACGAGATGCCTCGATATCTAATCGCAGAATATATATATATATATATATATATATATATATATAATTTTTTTGTTTCTTAACGGCGAATTCCACTTATGCACACGCGCGTCTCGTACAATTATCACATTATTACAGAGACCACATCTTTTTTTTCCTTCGTCCCTCGCGTGTCTCCTCACACAACCTCGCCATGCTGCGAGCTTAATGATTTTCTGTCCTTCAACTGGTTTCTTTTTTTTCCTTCTAGCCGAACGGTACTCTCGCGCCGGCACTTCGCGGTTCAATGATTTTTCATATATTTATCTAGAATCTCTTTGTCCTCCTTATTCGTGTATGTCCCATTTGACCGTCTCGTGCGATGCGAGCGCGCGCGAAGGTAAGCGCGAACAATTTTTTTTTTTCACAACAGAAGCAGCGAGAGGAAGGGGAGAGATAGAGAAATGAGCAGAGACGCGCATGATTTGATAAAGAAGAAATAAAACAGAGGCCGTGGAATTTTCGAAAAACCGAGAGAAAAAAAACATCAGGAAATTCGACGAATATCGAGTCGAATAAAAGAATTTGGACAGTGCATCGATTGAGAAAACGTCTATACGTAATACTTTTTTTTTTCTTTTCTATTCACATATTAACGAATTATCCGCAATATCGATACAGACGAGCAACAACTATAAACGCGTATTCGTTCAATCTCCATCCTCTCAATCGACCCATAGCGTTAAGCGCGAAAAGCCCAGTATTGCGAATACGTTTGACGCACGTTCGAGCCCGCGCGCGCGTTTTTTACGCCCGTGACGCGGGTGAACAACGAACAAAATTCGAGGGAAAAGAACGGGGGATCGGGAGGCCTAGGGAGAGGATGAGAGAAGGAATAACGTGGACAATAACGCGTTTTCTACGATAAACAACGACGGGCGAAAGTTCATTAGCCATCTAAACGAGCACGCGCGCACACACACACACACACGATACGCGCTTTCGGAAAAATACACGCGCGGCTTATATATTTTATTTTCGAAACGGCGACTGTGAGAAAAGCTCCAGGTCCCCATCGAGAAGTCGAACATATATAGATATATTCGTACGATAAAAATGATCTAGAACGAAGCTACTACTTTAGTGGCAGATAGCGATAGCGCTCTTTTTGGTATTTATAATTGTTTTTCTTTTCTTCGCTTTTTTTCCCCTATTTTTTTCTTCTTTTTGCGCAACCCGACTTTGCGGGATAGGCGGGATGGGTAGTAGGCATTATATCCTAATTTTATAAGTACCACGCGTATCACGCACTCACACGCATATATATATATATATATATGACAATCATAAGATGGCCGTGTATTTCTTAAAGGATCTTGCGCGAAGATTTTGCGTCCGAGATAAATATAACATTCAATGGTTTTCCAAGTACTCTCGGGGGAAAAATATAGCGTGTTTTTTCAACGACTAGTATTTGCGAGAAAACAATCAACATTCCATTTTCAGTTCCGCAGAACGACGATAATTACATACCGAATACGAGGCACTCCTAGAAAAACTTGTTTTCAATGGAATCAATTTCTATTAATCCACATTAAAATGCGTCGTTGATCTTTTTGCTCGATTACCGGATGCACAAAATAAGTTTTTCCGGGGCAGTTTCGTATTTGGAATTTAATTATCCCCTTTTTGCTGCGAGCAAAAGAGAATTTCGATCTTTTTTTTCCCGAAAGCTACATTTTTTTGGCTAACATTACTTATCACGAAAATACGCTGTTTATTTTTCAAGAGAGGAAAATCATATTTTTCTCGGTCGGAGAATGTCTGCGCAATACTCTTAAATAAGAGATGACCCCCTTATTATTATCACCCTGTGGACACATATATATATATATGTACGTATACATATACGTACATATATATATGCACGTGTATATATATATATATATATATATATATATATATATATATATATATACGTACATTCAACACAACCTCAAAATGCTTTTAGACACTCTGGCGGGCGGTCTTATTGAAGGACGATGATGATCAAGTGTGCACTGTATTGTGCAATAATCGAGAGACTTTTCCAATCTATACAATGTTCGTACAATAATCGCAACGTTACCCGGAACTAGTCCACAAATGGGGATCGCAGTGCTGTGAAAGAAGCACTTTGCAAAAATAATACCTCATTAATTTTGTATGTCGAATGTCGTGCAATGTCTCTTTCAATATAGCAGATCTACGAAGATACGTACGTACACGCATATACATACATACATACATATATATATATATACATATATATATATATATATATATATATATATATATATATATATATATATATATATATGTATGTATGTATGTATGTATGTATGTATGTATGTATCTATGTATGTTTGTATGCATATATTCGTTTATAAATATATATACAAATATGCACGGAAGTGGTGATTACGTATTCACCTATGAGCTAATCTCGTTCGCTGCTCTCCAGGGCACCAAAAATTTCTGCATCAAAGGCATCTCGTGGCTATTGTTGTATTCATTTCTTAGTTTTTTTTTTTTTTTTTTTTTTTTTTTTCGTTTCTCGATTCTTATTTTCCTTTTTCGTCTATTTCTTTTTTTTGTCGTTTCCTTTTGTTTTTCTCTTTTTTTTTCCTTCGATTGAATAGATAAATAAATTGCGATAGCTCGATTTCTTATGCTCTTGTCTCTTTGTGTAAATAACTCGATAAAATTGGACGTTGTTTTTACGCGGGTGGTTAAATGTATGTGTATATTTCGCGACGAACGATTTTCATTGTAGCGTCTCAGGGACTAATATATTCGCTGGTGTGTATGCATATTAGGGTGATTCGTTTCAGGGCAACTTTTTTTCTCATCGTGCCCGAAAATCTTTAGTTGCTATCCAAAAACGAAGTTTCGTGAAAGGGGGGTGTTGTCAAATAATATTTAGAGGTCGCGAATAAAAATTGAAGGTTTCCCATTTGATTAACATTGAAAAAAAATGTTTTTCTCATTATTAGTGTTACCATTCCGTGAATTTTGATATCGCGATATTTTCCAAGTGGGTTCTCGTAGGAAATATGACACTCCACAATAAAGTTCATTGAGCCATGGCCGTAAATTCAACCGTTTCAGCGGCATCATTATTTCAAGTGAATATTGTGCAAAATATCTATTCAAACGATTGTAACGCCTAAGCTATCAGATATATCGAAAAAAATTCAGATGAGAACTTTGTAGAGAAAGTAACTTTCTACAAAAAAGTCTTATAAGCCGAGCCCGTAAATTCAACTCTTTCTCAGCTACAGGTGGATGAAGTAAAATAGATTTTTTTTTAAACAAAAAAAATCTATTTATTTTACTTCATCCACCTATAGCTGAGAAAGAGTTGAATTTTCGGGCTCGGCTTATAAGACTTTTTTGTAGCAAATTACTTTCTCTACAAAGTTCTCATCTGATTTTTTTTCGATATATCTAATAGCTTAGGCGTTAAAGCCGTTTGAATAGATATTTTCATACAATACTCACTTGAAATAATGATACCGCTGAAACGATTGAATTTACGGACATGGCTCAATGAACTTTATTGTAAAGTATCGTATTTCCTATGAGAACCCACTTGGAAAATATCGCGATATCAAAATTCGCGGAATGGTGACACTAATGATGAGAAAAACATTTTTTTCAATGCTAATCAAATGGGAAACCTTCAATTTTGATTCGCGACCTCTAAATATTTTTTGACAACACCCCCCCTTTCACGAAACTTCGTTTTTGGGTACCAACTAAAGGTTTTCGGGCACGATGGGTCAGAAAAAAAAAGTTACCCTGAAACGAATCACCCTAATGCATATATATATATATATATATATATATATATATATATATATATATATATATAATCTGGAATGGCCGATGGGCCGAAATTACCCCAGTTCACGATTCCAATTACGATTCGCGATTCTTCGTCGCTCTGACTCTGCTAGTGACGAGCAAAAAATCATTCTCCCCGATTGGGATTCTCACTGTTTTCTTTTTTCCACGTGCCGTTTTTTGCCGTCTTTTCTTTTTCGTCCGAATCAACGAACACTCGTAGCGGATCTGGAGATCGGCGAGTAAAAAATTGTTCGGCCTGTGTACGCGTTATAGAGAGCGAGACTATCCAGAATTGTGTGGAGGGAAGGGGGGAGGGGTAGGAGGCGCCTCGGGAGTAGGAGAGGACGTACGTAAGAAGAAAAAAATGGGCCAAGTTTGTCGCGATAAAGCCCGAGAGTGTAGACCGCGAACGAGGACGAGGAGGTTGTTTCTGGCAATTCGCGTGTCGTGCACGCGTTACCTTCACGTGCGACGTGCGCATTCTACCGAAAGTGCCGCCGCGGGTACGTTGATTCGCGCTAAAAATCGTTTTTGGGCAACGTGTAGACCACGCAAAAATTATTATTTTTTTTTTAACAACCAACGCACTAAAGTGTAACGTTGCGAAAGGAAAAAAGAAACAACACAAGGCTAAATGATCCTAAAAAAAAATGCGCGCACGCAACGTTCGTCTTCTTTTTTTTTCTTCTTTTCTCAGCTTTCGCGTTCGCGGGTCGCGGCGATTCGCGCGTGTCGAGCGAGCGCGCAAATTGCTTGAATTTTTCATCGTCGAGAATGATATCACAGCGCGCCTCTCTTGTCGTATGCCGGAACAAACGGACGGAGGCGAAAAAAAGGAGGGCGAATGGAAAAAAAGGCGATGAAGAGGGAGGGGGGGGGAGAGAGCTCGTAACGTGGACCGTGTCTACTCGGATTAGTTTGCTGTGCCGGATCATTTTGGGCAGTTTCACCGCGCGCGACGCGCCTACACCGGGATCCCGTGAATGTCAATCTTTCGTATCCGGCTTGACGAGACCGACTTCCGGGTGTGCCGCACTTACATTTTCCCGCCGAAAGTTCGATCGGAATTTCGACACTTCGCGATTCGGACAAAGATCGGCAAAAATTCAGATCTGTCGGACAATTAAAAAAAAAACATAATTGTTTTTTTACCGATTGTCGGTAAAAACATAATTGTTTTTACCGACAATCGGTAAAAAATGTAATTTTCTTACCGACAATCGGTAAAAAAATGTAATTTTTTTAATTTATGAATTTTAAACGGAAAAAGAAAATTCTAAAAAAATGCTCAGTATTTCAAAAAATCGACTTTTCCGTATCGAAGGAAAAATAAATTATTTTTACCGATTATTCGAATGATTTGTTTCAACGATTTAACGACTTTTTTCATTATTATTTTTCTGAATATCTTGCGATTTTTCTTCGCCTCGCGCGGCACGAAAAATCCGATGGAAACGACAAAAATGTTCGTCCGGGGAAATACGTCGATCCTTAAGGGGGGGGATCAGGACAGTGAGAGAGGCAGACACGCGTACGCGCGCACATGCGGGACGTGCGCGCGTGTCAATCGTAGTGGGTGGTCGCGCGGCATCCTCGTAAAAGTCTTAACGAGCGCGATCAGCGCGCCGCTATAGGCCATCGAAGGACCCTCTTCGTCGCTTTAGTCCTTCGTGAGCCGCGAAGGAGCGTCTCGTCTTCGTCTAATGACGCGCGCTCAATGCGGATTATGATGTACCTGGGCCGGAGTACCGATAGGATCACTCTGCTGATTGCCGATTATTGCCGTGCAAGCGTTCGTGAGTTGCTATTTTTTGGTTGGCGTGCCCCGCTGCGTGAGACCCTCGAAACGCTTGAACGTGTAGTTTATGAATACCCAGTCCTTGTATATCACCTCACCGTCCTGGGGCAACGGGGCCGACGCTGCAATCATCAGATACACACGTGTGAGTTTCGATTCGATAAGACCACAGAAACGAATATAAAATCATGGGCGAATTTAACAATTCTTTTTTCGTATGAAAAAGTCATTTACTCGTAAAATTAATTACACATTTATTTAGTATGAATATCAAGATGTTAGAATATTTTTTTGTTTCGATGTGCAAAATGGCCGACTACTAATATTTTTATAAATCTTTTTTAAGGCGCTCCGTGGCGTGACATTTAGCATTCACAATTTTTTACCGAGAACAAACAAAAATTCTCGTCAATCTACATTAGAATACCTAGGGAAGTACGTGCGGAATTTAAGGGGTTACCCCCACTTGCGATTTTGGAAAATCGATTTTTTTTATTGCATTTTTTTGAAGTATAAGTATCTGAGAATATGTCCTGAAAATTTCAAGTCGATCCGAACAAAATTGACTGTGATATGAGCGTTGAAAGAGAAGAATCCGTTGTGTAAACGACCGGCTAATTGAAACTTTAAACGCGTTTTTCTCAAAATGGCATTTTATGAAGTCGGTGACCAAGATTACTCGAACACTAATGAACCGATCTTCGGGGCCGTCCATATATTACGTCATCGATTTTTGCTGATTTTCGACCCCCCTACAATCATCCTATCGTCATTTCCTAATGACCCCCCCTCTCGCAAAATTGACGTCATTACCAGTTTGGCAAAATTAAAACATTTGCGGATTTGAGAAAAATTGGGTAACATTAAAACATTTTGTTATAGAATCATCTTTTATTATTTTGTACTTTGGCAATGTTTATTAATATAATAATATTATTCTTCTCTATTCTTTAGTTTTCTTTGGATAGCTCCCACATTTTTTTATAGAATCATCTTTTAGTATTTTGTACTTTGGCAATTTTCATTTATATAATAATATTATTCTTCCCTATTCTTTAGTTTTCTTTGGATAGCTCCCACGGAGTTTTCACCCATTCTTGCAAATCCTGGATCACGGGTAATATCTCCGTATCCTCCCCATATTCATTTTGGCTCGATCGAACTATTTTCATAGGTACGCTGTTATTTGAAGTTCTCGAATATAATGTAGACAAACCTTATGTAATAAATAAATAAATAATGAGTTCAATAATTAATACCATTAGGTACTTGCAAAATATTTTTCATCACTCATGCGGGGAAACCACTCTAGTTGTACAATATACTATTGTACATTTTGAAGTAACTGGTATCACAAGAATGACGTCAATTTCGAAACGCCCCCCCCCCCCCCCCTCATCCATAATTTACCGTCATCCGCAGAAGAACCTCCCCCCCCCCTCAAATTTAAAATGACGTAATATATGGACGGCTCCTTCTTGAAATTTTGCAGGCTTATTTAATACATAAAAATGTAGTCTTTAATCGTTCGATTTTTTTTTCGAAAAAAAATTGCCGTTTTATAGCCAAAAAACGGCCGTTTTTTTTTCGTTAAAATCGAACCATCAACTTTGACTGTCCGCCATTTTGTGAAAAATGAATATTTTTTAAAATCCTTCGATTAAAGACTAGTTTATACTTATATTTGACTAAATCCATCCGCATTTTTTTTTTTTTTCAGATGATCATCCACTTCGCCGCAATGTTGGTCACCGCAAACCGTGTATATAAAAACATTATTTCATTGACGGCCATTTGCCACTAAACAATGTAATATTTTTCAATAAAAAAAATTACTGAAAGTTCTTCAAGATGTGTTCTTTGAGATGGTATATTGATCGATTAAAACAGTTTTGTAGTTTTCTTTAAAAAAAATCATGAAAAAGGCCTTTTTTGCGCTACAAGTGGGGGTAACGCCTTAAAAAGTATTGTTTTATTCAAAAGTTGTAGGTGTTTGTACTTAAGAAATGAATTTTCGGCGAAAAATTTCGTTATAACTGCTCATAAAATGAAAAGTTTTCGATTAATCAGAAATTCCGTATGTACTTCTTTGCAAAGTGCAATTAGGAACATAACCTTTAAATTTGAAGTAAATCGAGTGAAAATTGTTGAAGTTATTTGTCACGCCAATTGGAAAAAAGTCTGCTTCGAGACGTTTCGAGTAGTCGGCCATTTTGAACTTAAAAAAAAATATTTTCCAACAGCTTGATATTCATACTGAATAGATGTGTAATGAATTTTATGAGTGAATCACTTTTTCATACGAAAAAAATCGTTAAATTCGCATATGATTTTATATCCGTTACTGTGGCCTAACCCCTTAAGATCACTTTATTTTTATTGTTTTCCGAAGAAACAAAAATCGAATCGCGCATGGAGTAGAATCGTTTCCTTTGCTTTCCTTGCCACAGAAAAAATCGTATTGTGCATTGAGCAGTCGTTTTTTTAAACTTCATCCTCAACGAAAAAAAAAAAAAAAAAAAAAAAAACATTGCGCATTGAGAAAGAACGTTATTTTTGTATCCTTGAAAAAAACAAAATGGTATCACGTGTCGAGTAGGATGAATTTTTTCTTTCTTCTCCAAATAAAAAAATGGTATCGCGAATTGAGAGGGACGTTCGTTGTCTTTTTCGAAGAAAAAAATTCTTACCGCACATTAAGTAGAACCGTTTTTTTTTTTTTTTAAATTGTATCGCGCATTAAGTAGGTTCGTTTTTTTGTTATTTTTCAACGACTGAAAAGTTGAATCGCCCATTGAGTAAGACCAGTTTCTTTTTCATTCTTCTCCAAAGCAAAAAATCGAATCGCGCATTGAGCAGGATCTTTTTTGTTTGTTTTTTTTTCCAATGACAAAGCTTGAATCACGCATTGAAAGGCATTTTTATTTTTCTTTCTTCGTAAAAAAAAAATCGTATTGCGCATTGAGTAGGCATCGTTTCTTTCTGTCTTTCCCAAAGAAAAAATCGTATTGCGCATTGAGTAGGAACGTTTTGTTGTTTCTCTTTCAATGAAAAAAAATTGAATCACGCATTGACTAGCATTCTTATTTTTCTTTCGTCGCCGAAAAAAAAAAATCTCATTGCGTATTGAGTAGGCATCGTTTTCTTTCGTTGCCAAAGAAAAAAAAATCGCATCACATATTCAGTAGGACGATTTTTTTCTTTCTTTGTCAAAAAAAAAAATCGTATCACATATTCAGTAGGATCGTTGTTTTTCTCTCTTCTCCAAAGAAAGAATAATCGTAACGCGCACTAGGTAGGATCGTGTTTTTTACTTCTTGCTTTTCCGAAGAAAAAAAAATCGTATCGCGCCTTGAGTAGAAACGTTCTTTCTTTTTGGCCCAAAGAAAAAAAAATCGTATTGCGCATTGTGTATCGTTTTTTTTTCTTTTCCAAAGAAAAAAAACCGTCCCGCAAGAGTCAAACCATTTTTTTCTATTCTTCTCCAAAATGAAAAAAAAAAACGCATTACGCAGTATTTTTGTTTCTTTACAAAAAAAAGGTTTTTTTTTCCTTCCTTTGAAAAAAAAAAATTGATTTTTCCCTGTCTTTACCAAAAAAATCGTTTGATGCTATTTACCAAAAATATCGTTTTTTAAAAACCTTTCTGAACAAAAAATGTCTTTTTTCGTTCTTTACCAAAAAAAAAAACAACCGTATCGCGCATTGAGTCTTTCCTGTCCAACGAGAATAAAAAAAAGTACGGCGACGTTATTGAATAGAGCTTAAGGGGTAAGGCCACTGTAAATTTTTTGAAAAATCGATTTTTTTTTATTGGCTTAAAAAATAGTTTAAACTTCGCAAAACTTTAAACGCGTTTTAAACTAGTTTAAGATTCGCGTTTTAAACTAGTTTAAGATTCGCACTTAAACTAGTTTAAGATTCGCAAAACTTTAAACGCGTTTTTCTCGAAACATGGTTTTTCAAAATGGCACGCAGCATAACTCGAACAATTTTCATTTTTTTTACTTGAAATTTTAACCAGATGTGAACATTTACATTATCTTGAGAATGTCGATCGGAATTTTCAAGAACTTTATTTATTGATTTTTTATTAACAAAAAACTTGCCGTTTTTTTCGTCAAAAATCAATTTTTTTTTCAAACGCACGCCAAATCCACAAAAATTGATACTTTTTAAAATCCGATCGACATTCTCTAGCTATAGCCCTCTAGATTAATGGTTTTTTTTTGTTCTAGATTCAAAAGTGCACCAGTGGTGCTGCGTGCCGCGGAGCCCTGGAAGCAAAACATGTCCCGGGAAGATAGCTGTGGAACCGCCATTTTGTTTTTTTTTTACTGTAAAAAAATTTTATAATAAAGTTTAATGTATGCCCGATAACACCATTAAAAGTTTTTTTTCAAATACCTTCAATTTCGGGAGCAAAAAATTAGTGAAAAAACCTTTTTTTTTTGGCCGTTACAGTGGCCTTACCCCTTAAGGAGAAACGATCCTCTCCGACTTACGTATTTCGAGCTTGACATCCGGGAACTCGTCAAAGTTCGACGTGTCGTCGATCGAGCGGACCTCCACGGGAATCGCCGAGGGCCTTTCCCTGATGTGTTCCCAATCGACACCGCGAAAGAAAGGCGCGAGTTTCAATTCCTCGATGCCCCTCTGCGATCCTGAAGTTTTAAATGTACAATTATTATTTGTTTTAAATCGAGTGGAAAGATAAATATAGGGATATGCCAGTATTTCAGAGAAATAGAGGAAGTATGTAAAAAAAATGAGCAAGGGGAAAGAGAGAGTTGAAAGCGATGGAGATGAGGAATAAAGTGACAAAAAGAGAACAAAGATATGCGGGGTAGAACATAGCATTAAGGGCAGATATACACGTAGATAGTCGAGGTCGAGGATTCAGAAGCTGTGAACATTCCGTCGACCGTAGAAGACCTACACTATGGGCCTGGTATCGATGATTCCATGCACGTTGACGAATTTCATGATTTATTCATTCCCAAATTTTCAAACGCGTTTTTCTCAAAACCACGGTTTTCAAATCGGTACCCAAAGTTTCTCGAAAACCAATCAGCCGATTGCCTTGAGGTTTTTTGTGGTTATTCTATACACCATTATCTAGTACTTCTCATAGGATTTTTTTTCCGTTGCTTAGTTTTTGTTTTATAGGCAAAGTAATAACTAATTTTTGGCCCAAAAATCACTATTTATGTTCAAACGTCCACCATTTTGTCATAAATCGATATTTTCAAAATCGGCGGCGACAAGTACTAGATTATAGTATCTAATTTAATAATCTTTTTGGTTCGTTTTTCAGATGATTTTTGCAGAAACGCCAGTGGGTACCGTATACGCAGATTGTTTTTACGACGCTCCAAGGATCATACAATATCCTTGTATATTTTTGATATTTTTAAATAAAGAAAATCAAACATATTTTTCAATGTATATACTTTTAGATGGTAACACGAGTTTTGACCCAATGACAAAATAGCCTCGACAAAATATCCGACGACATGCCGTTAAAATTTATCCATCATAAAAAGGAGTAAACTTATTAATATGTGACGGATATGTGACGGATGTGTTTGGGTTTGTTTGTTTAGTTTCAATGAAGAAATTCGTATTATGCCCCCACCCCACTATCTCACACACTCCACAAAGGTGTTTTATCCTCATGACAAAATATCTGCCGATATTACATACAGTTTAAAGCGTACAGTCATGCCGTTGAAATTTCTTCCATGTCAAGTGTACAGTCATGCCGGTGAAATTTGTTCCATCACAAAAAGGAGGAAAATTATTAATACGTGACGGACATGTTTTGGTTTGTTCGTTGGTTTTGGTTTGCTTGTTTTGGTTTGTTCGTTTGGGTTTGTTTGTTTGGGTTCAATGAAGAAATTCGTATTATGCCCCCACCCCACTATCTCACACGCCCCACAAAGGTCTTGAGGCGCCGTTAACCGAGTATCGAGGTCAGAAAGAGTCAGGTGGTTCACTCGTAACAATATTTATTTGTAACAATATATAGGAACTCTTTATAACTCGTGAAATGTAAGACTATCAAAAGCAAGGTAAAATACCAATGGCGCGCGGCTACAAGTGTCGCGGTAGGCACGAAGAATAATAATCATGCGTCGGAACGCGGACGGAACGAGGAATTTTGCTTTTTCAGTCGGTACGCGGAACAAGTTCTTGTTTGCGCCGATGGCGCTGCTGTGTCGTTCCGGACGAAGTTGGCGGCGAGTCCGCCACAGTCTTGTTCGTTGGGTCTCATCATTTTGATACGAACAAGTGCGCATGCGCATAATGCTGCTCAACGCGCAACTGCGCAATGAAACAAGTCATGCGCAAAACGAGTGACTGGTCGTGTTCGTTGGGTCTCATCGTTTTGATACGAGCAAGTGCGCATGTGCATAATGATGCGCAACGCGCAACTGCGCAATGAAACGTGCGCATCATTATGCGCATGCGCAGTCAGAATGATAAGACCCAACGAACACGACCACTCGTTTCATTGCGCAGTTGGGCGTTGCGCATCATTATGCGCATGCGCACTTGCTCGTATCAAAATGATGAGACCCAACGAACACGACCAAAGGTGTTTTCCGCGCGACCCCGTTGATGTGGGGGTCGAGATTTAGGATTTTGTCTCGCGGATGTTTTGTCATGAGAATATTTTGTCTTTCGGATATTTTGTCACGGATATTTTGTCGTCGGGTCAGATGTGACGCAGCCTTTTAGATAATTAAAACCCCAACTCGAAATTTCAAATAGTTTTCCTTGAAAAAAATGCACAAAAATGACCTTTTTCCGGCTCCCAGGTGTATATCTCCCCTTAAGGTAGATGTAAGAAAAATGTGTATAAACAAATCCGAAACTTTTTGTAAAAAACTTGTAAAGCAAGTTGTGCAAGTAAAACTCGCTTATTATGTTTTTTTATCAGCCGGCGAGTTTTCGTTTTCGCAGGTTCGTTCGTAAAAAGATCGAGAGTGCAAACTGCTTTTCAATCTCTCGTGGAAGGTTGATACACACGTACCCAGTCTCCTCTCGGATTCGCAACAAAACCTCACGATCGTGTCCTTGGCTTCCTCGCTGATGGGCACTTCCGGCGGGAAGACGAGCGTCTCCCTCCAGTTCATAACCTTACGATAAGTTTCTTGGGGATTCTCACTGCAGAACGGGGGATAACCTGAAGGAAAAAAAAATTAAGCCGCTTAATTTAAGGCCTCGGAATAACACGAAGAAAACCTCAAAAACGATGCGAGAAAAAAAAATGACCCGAGAAAATAGAAATAAACCCAAACAAACTCGGATCACCTGATAACCCGATGAAAACCGATTCCTAACTTAAGGGAGACTTTGTCCTTTGCGCCCTGCGGGAGATGTTAGCGGCTCAACATGAGCAGCTAGAAGAAGAGGAGGGATGTCTCTGTGGATCAGGCATTGCCGATTAGCGGTAATTATAAACACATTTGTGTAAACACATTACAATACTTTAAACGCGTTTTTCTCGAAAACACGTTTTTAAAAATGGCTGACATTCTCCTGACCGCTGTAATTAACATGTCGACCTGAAATTTGGAGAGCACACTCAGAAAATACGTCTTCACGGAATGACGGATCGTTTTTTCGATAGATACATTTATATATTTATCTTTTTATGCGAAAAAAAACGCGAAAATTCGATTTTTTTTTTCAATTGCCGCCATTTTCCGAAATTTGTACTAAACGAAAAACCCATCCGTCATTCCATGACCAAAGGGTGACAGATTGATAATATGCTTTGAATTTGTGTTTCAGATCGACAATGATGTCAGCCGTTTACCTCCCGCGATTTGAGGACCTGTTTTCGCGGAGCTGCCATTTTGGTTTTTTTTTTAATTTGGTTTTTTTTTTAATTTTGATAAAAAAACAAAAAAAGCCATTTTAGTTTTTTTTTAAATTTTTTAACGTTCTGTATATCATGAATAAAAGCAAGAAAAAAACCGCACTCAAAAAGCTTTACTCGTTTCCTTTAAGGGGTAAGGCCACTGTAAATTTTTTGAAAAATCGATTTTTTTTTATTGGCTTAAAAAATAGTTTAAAGCCTCTAGAATAAGAAAAAAAAGGTCCTGTGCGAAAAAAAATTTGTTGTCCTTAGGAAATGAAGGTCGCCGCCAAGCGTGTCAAAATAAATTATCAACTTTAAACGCGTTTTTCTCGAAACATGGTTTTTCAAAATGGCACGCAGCATAACTCGAACAATTTTCATTTTTTTTACTTGAAATTTTAACCAGATGTGAACATTTACATTATCTTGAGAATGTCGATCGGAATTTTCAAGAACTTTATTTATTGATTTTTTATTAACAAAAAACTTGCCGTTTTTTTCGTCAAAAATCAATTTTTTTTTTCAAACGCACGCCAAATCCACAAAAATTGATACCTTTTAAAATCCGATCGACATTCTCTAGCTATAGCCCTCTAGATTAATGGTTTTTTTTTTGTTCTAGATTCAAAAGTGCACCAGTGGTGCTGCGTGCCGCGGAGCCCTGGAAGCAAAACATGTCCCGGGAAGATAGCTGTGGAACCGCCATTTTGTTTTTTTTTACTGTAAAAAAATTTTATAATAAAGTTTAATGTATGCCTGATAACACCATTAAAAGTTTTTTTTTCAAATACCTTCAATTTCGGGAGCAAAAAATTAGTGAAAAAACCTTTTTTTTTGGGCCGTTACAGTGGCCTTACCCCTTAAAAAAAATAAAATGTAAACACCTGAAATATGGCACTCCAAGGACAAAGTCTCCCTTAATTTTTTTTTAAATAATGATGATTACGTGAGTGTGATAATAATGGGCGCACCTATGAGCATCTCGTACATGATGACGCCGAGTGACCAACAGTCGCAGGCCGGTCCGTAGCCAGTTTGGAGAAAGACCTCGGGCGCAATGTAGTCGGGTGTGCCGACCGTACTGTAGGCCAGTGCCCTTCGGTTTCTCTTCCAGCTCTCGGCTCGTCTCTTGCTGTCCATAGCACCGCCGCTTCCGCTTCCGCAAGATGTCACTGCAACGAAAGCGGCAACTAACGTTATTACACAGTGATGTACGGATACTTTATAAAATGCGTTTACACCAATCCCGAGATCTGTGTACAGGTGTGGGTTAACTAATCCCAAAGCCTTCGCGTTATATCAATTAAAAAATAAAAATTATATAACGTTATTAGACGCCTCTTGGTATCGGGAATTCTTTTATTTTCCATCAAAGGGACGCTCACGGGACAATCACGGGACACAAAGGGGATCGTTCGTACTCACTGAAATCCGAGGGTTTAGCCTGACTCAAGTCACGATAAAAGTCGGTCCTGTGTGACTTTTTGAGGCCTGTACAGAGGCCAAAATCCGAGAGTTTTATGTGGCCCCGTGCGTCCAGCAACAGGTTGTCAGGTTTGATATCCCTGCGATCAAATGAACAAAGACGTTGAGTGGTAGAGGCGGAAGAAAAATAAGTGAACAAGAGCATCCAATGAATTAACGAGCTACATCTACCTAGGTGAGCTGAAAAATTTCATTTTCCAAAAATACGTTTATTTGATAGTATCACAGCTATATTCCCTGAAGCTTTCATTGAAATATTCCTAAAATCTCGAACGAGCCACAGCTTCTAACGCGTTTGTCTCGAAACATTGTTTTCAAGATCGGTGGTCATATCTCGAGAACAACTTGATGGATTGTTTCCAAATTTACAGGAGATACGATGACAAACATTGAAACGTCCTTGACGACCTTTCTTGTTTAAAATCGATCTTCATTTTTCAATAGCGACGTTAAAATCACGACATATACGGTTATTCGTGATAGAAAGTTGGCCAAAAATTCGTTTACCGATGTTTACAATTATATCAGTACTATTAGGTCGGAGGATAGTACAATACATGGCGTACGCTATGGGGCCGTCCATATATTACGTCATTCTAAATTTGGGGGGGGGGAGGTTCGTCTGCGGATGACGGTAAATGATGGATGAGGGGGGGGGGGGGGTCGAAATTGACGTCATTCTTGTGATACCAGTTACTTCAAAATGTACAATAGTATATTGTACAACTAGAGTGGTTTCCCCGCATGAGTGATGAAAAATATTTTGCAAGTACCTAATGGTATTAATTATTGAACTCATTATTTATTTATTTATTACATAAGGTTTGTCTACATTATATTCGAGAACTTCAAATAACAGCGTACCTATGAAAATAGTTCGATCGAGCCAAAATGAATATGGGGAGGATACGGAGATATTACCCGTGATCCAGGATTTGCAAGAATGGGTGAAAACTCCGTGGGAGCTATCCAAAGAAAACTAAAGAATAGGAAAGAATAATATTATTGTATTAATGAAAATTGCCAAAGTACAAAATAATAAAAGATGATACTATAACAAAATGTGGGAGCTATCCAAAGAAAACTAAAGAATAGGGAAGAATAATATTATTATATTAATAAACATTGCCAAAGTACAAAATAATAAAAGATGATTCTATAACAAAATGTTTTAATGTTACCCAATTTTTCTCAAATCCGTAAATGTTTTAATTTTGCCAAACTGGTAATGACGTCAATTTTGCGAGAGGGGGGGGGTCATTAGGAAATGACGATAGGATGATAGTAGGGGGGGGGGGGGTCGAAAATCAGCAAAAATCGATGACTTAATATATGGACGGCCTCTATGGCGGCCATCTTGAAGCGCCGTGCATGTAAAATTCTCGGCATTTCGAGGAGTTTCGGTACGGGCGATGTTGCCATGCTAAACCATGTTAAAGACATAAAAAATTTCAAAAAGTTCAGAATTTTATAAAAATTTGGTGAACATATTCTTTAGTGCCAAATTTGACAAAACACATTTTTTCAGATTTTTCCTCTGCACAGTTATCGAGTAAGTTGACACTAAAGTGCACGTGTATAAGCATAGCCTTTCCATATATGTAGGTATTCATTGCGGGCATAAGATATGTGCTTCAATGCTTAATTACTTGATAAGTAGAAGAAAATTTTGAAAAAATTGTGTTTTCGCACTTAATGTTGAAGAACAATATCACCAAATTTCATCAATTTCTTAACATTTTGACTTTTGTACCGAAACTCCTTAAGGCCTTCGGCCACAGTAACGGGTATAAAATCATGTGCGAATTTAACAATTTTTTTTCCGTACGAAAAAGTGATTCACTCATAGAGTTAATTACACATCTATTTGGTATGAATATCAAGTTGTTAGAAAATATATATATATTTTTGTTTCGATGTACAAAATGGCCGACTACTCGAAATGTCTCGAAACAGCTTTTTTCCAATTGGCGTGACAAATAACTTCAACAATTTTCACTCGATTTACTTCAAATTTAAGAATTATGTTCCTAATTGCTTTTCGCAGAGAAGTTCTGATTAATCGCAAACTTTTCATCTTATGAGCAGTTTATGAGCAGTTATAACGAAATTTTTCACTGAAAATTCACTTCTTAAGTTCAATAACCTCAACTTTTGAATAAAAGAATATTTTTCAAATTCCGTACATACTTCCCTAGGTATTCTAATGTAGATTGACGAGAATTTTCGTTTTTTGTTCTGGGTAAAAAATTGTCAACGCTAAATGTCACGCCGCGGAGCGCTTGAAAAAAAGATAAAGGAAAATATTAGTAGTCGGCCATTTTGTGCATCGAAAAATATATATATATATATATATTCAAACAGCTTGATATTCATACTAAGTAGATGTGTGATTAATTTTATGAGCGAATTACTTTTTCATGCGAAAAAAAATTGTTAAATTCCCACATGATTTTATACTGTGGCCTAAGGCCTTAAAAAATCAATTGTTCGATCGGTCACGAAACGAATAAGTGAGTTGTTTGTGGCAAGTATTAAGGATGGATCCTGATGATGGACGTATGTAGCTTGTTTCATACTTTTAATGCAAAGGTTTACGTTTTTTGTTTTTTTTTGTTCATGGCTTTAAGGGGGGAAATCACAGTAGCGCACAAAAAAATAGGCATATTTTCGGGAATTAATTTTGGCTGAATAAAAGTATCAATCGAAAATCTGTAAACTAGGTTTTATAGCAATACTGAAAAAGTACAAAATGTAATTTTTTCAATAAAAAATATTTAAAAATGGCCGCTGCGCAGCATATGCCCCAAGGCGCCTTTTTTTGAGCTCGCCGAAGACATAACTCGAGCAAATTTTTACCGATCGACTTGAAATTTTGACAGTAGCTTCGAAACATCTTTCTCCACGGAGCTACGTAGGATTTTTTCGATATATTGATTTTTCGCAAAATGGTGCATGTTTGAAAATAAAGTTAAATTTTTAACAAACAAAAAACGCCATAAAATCGTCGATAAAAAAAAAGTAAGCCATATAAGATAAAAAATCCTACGTAGCTTCGTGGAGAAAGATGTTTCGAAGCTACTGTCAAAATTTCAAGTCGATCGGTAAAAATTTGCTCGAGTTATGTCATCGGCGAGCTCAAAAAAAGGCGCCTTGGGGCATATGCTGCGCAGCCGCCATTTTTAAATATTTTTTATTGAAAAAATTACATTTTGTACTTTTTCAGTATTGCTATAAAACCTACTTTACAGATTTTCGATTGATACTTTTATTCAGCCAAAATTAATTCCCGAAAGTATGCCTATTTTTTTGTGTGCTACTGTGATTTCCCCCCTTAATTAGGAACAGTGGAAATCACAAAAAAATGTGGAACTAACTTTATAAATTAGTAACTTTCTTATATGTCCGGGCTACCCCGAGTAAAAAAAAAATAATAGAATCGTAATCAGAAATGTTGTAGGAAGTGAGCCAATAACAAAAATGTTGCGGAAATAGAGCGTTTTATTCAAATGATTTTTTTCATTAAATATACCCATAGTTTCAATGACAAACTTTTTACCAAAATGGCATTGTATTTTGTTCCAGATGCATAAAATCATAAATATTCACGAACAAAGATTCCATTCTATGAATACTACTCAACTCCTTCGTCCTTCAGGATCTGGAGTAACTTTACTAGAAGAAAACGAAAGTCCATTGGACGCGGAAATTTCGAAAGATGACTATAGTAATAATGATAGTGATGAATGAAGACTCTTGCTAACTTTTAATAAACGTGTCAGTTGATATTAATTTTGTGTTTTATTTAATTTCAATGGACCCAAATGGTAATTTTGCTAGGAAAAGTTTGAAAAAACAATTTTGGCCACTTTTTAGTATCAAATTAACCCTATGTGCGGGGTTAAAAAAGATTATTTTAAAAACTGACGATAGCCAACGACTCGTATGTATTGTTAACTCGAATAACCCGTTTGGTTTTTAGATTTCGGATGGACCGTTTAAGCTGGTGTGTCCACCGCGGAAACGTCGCGAAAAAAAATTAATCATCTGCCGGCGACCATGTTTTTGTTATTTTTCTGTATTTTTTGGTGATTTTATTCAAACGCTTTCAATATATGTTAACTTTTGTGTTAAAAAAATGCATTTTTTTTTTTTTTTTCATTAACCGTTTCCAGAAAGGAAATGCGAAATTGTGGCCTCTTTGGGGCCTCTAGGTAGATGTAGCCCTTTCACAATCAAATAACGAGGATATAGAATAATAATAATAATAATCAACTAATTGTTGGTTTCTGATCTGAAAGATGTTCATAATCTTTATAAGTAATTTAAAAAACGTCCCAATTAGTTCTCCATAAAAAAAAGCGAGTCACACACACCCATAAATGCTCACTAATGATAATAGTAATAATAATTGTGAACGAATCGTTACTTTCTGCTCACTAATAATGCTCACTAAATAATAACAATCAATAATGCTATAACTCTTAATGCTCACTAAACGCTCACTAATGATGGTCATTCCCCGTTCGAAAAAAAAAAAACGAGTTACACACACCTACACACATGCACCCACAAACGCTCACTAATAATAATAATAATCATGAACTAATAGTTGGTTTTTGTTCTGAAAGATGCTCATAATCTTCAAAAGTAATTTCACAAACGTACTAATTCATTCCCTTTCGAAAAAAAAACGAGACACACACACCCACAAACGCTCACTAATAATGATATCAACAATAATCCTGAACTAATCCTTGGTTTTTGTTCTGAAAGATGTTCATAATCTATAAAAGGCATTTATAAAACAAACGAATTCATTCCGCGTTGGAAAAAAAACGAGTCACACACACATACACCCACAAATTTTCACGAATAATAATAATTGTGAACTAATCGGTGGTTCTTGCTCTGAAAGATGTTCACGATCTTTAAAAGTCATTTAAAAAACGAACGAATTCATTCCCCGTTGAAAAAAGAGTCACACACACCTACACACATACACCCATGAACGCTCACGTATAATGATAATAATAATAATAATCATGAACTAATCGTTGGTTTTTTCTCTGAAAGATGTTCATAATCTTCAAAAGTAATTTAAAAACGTACGAATTCATTCGGTGTTGAAAAGAAATACGTGTCACACACACATACACCCACAAATGCTCACGAATGATAATAATAATAATAATAATTTGTGAACTATTCGTTGCTTTTTGTTCTAAAAAATGTTCATAATCTTTCATCGTAATATAAAAAACGTCCGAATTCATTCGCCGTTGGAAAAAAAAAGCGAGTCACACACACACCTACACACATACACCTATAAACGCTCACTAATAATAATAATCATGAACTAATCGTTGGTTTTTGCTCTGAAAGACGTTCATAATCGTGAAAAGTAATTTAAAAAACGTACGAATGTATTCCCGGTTGAAAAAAAAACGTGTCACACACACACGCACAAATGCTCACGAATGATAATAATAATAATAATAATTGTGAACTATCCGTTGCTTTTTGTTATAAAAAATGTTCGTAATCTTTCATCGTAATATAAAAAACGTCCGAATTCATTCGCCGTTGAAAAAAAAGCGAGTCACACACACCTATAAACGCTCACTAATGATAATAATAATCATGAACTAATCGTTGGTTTTTGCTCTGAAAGATGATCATAATCGTGAAAAGTAATTTAAAAAACGTACGAATGCATTCCCCATTGAAAAAAAAAGCGAGTCACACACACACCTACAAATGTTCACACACGCCTACAAATGTTCACACACACGCGCTCACCTATGAATAAAGCCTAATTTGTGTATCGAGTCGATCGCTAGAGCAGTCTCCGAGATGTAAAATTGCGTACACTCCTCGGACAGGGTGTCTTTCTTCATGAGAAGTGTCATCATGTCACCTGCAATTTGAAAAACGAAAATAAATACGAAATGGGCCCATTGACAACTTTGGGGGTGACGTGGTACGAGTGAGTCGCGCGAGGTGAACGTCGAGAAGGGCTCACCTCCGGGCAAAAATTCCATAATGAGATACAAATTGATGGGATCCTGAAAGCTGTAGTACATCTTGACGACCCACTGGTGATCGGCCTCGACGAGGACGTCCCTCTCGGCTCTGACATGGGCCACCTGCTCCTTCTCGAGCATATCGGCCTTGCGTAAAATCTTCATGGCGTAGACGTGACCGGTGTCTTTCTTCTGCACGAGTCTCACCTGTTTCGGGGATCAGCGGTGGAGGAATGAGAATGACGGATTTCTTTTTTTTTTTTTTCGAGTGAAAAAAAGGCTTGGCGCGCTCGAGAAGGAAAAAGCCACCGCGCAAACCCAAAAAAGCTCACTTTTTTGGCAATAAATGAGCTTTTTCGACTTTGTCGAATGCCTGGTTCGATGAAGACCCAAAGCATCCCACGAGGTGGGAAAAAATCGAAAAAAGGGGTTTCCGCACGAACGATCGTATTACCTCGCCAAAAGCTCCGCGTCCGATTACTTTAAGGGGCTCGAAGTCCTCGACGCCGAGCCTCGAGCGCTTCAAGCGCAGAAATTCCGTCTCCTTCTGGGCATGCTGGAGCCTCTTTTCTTGCTTCTGTTGCTCCGATAGGCCCTCGTCCTTCAGCGATTCCTCCAATTTGGCTAGCCTCTGCTTGCGCTCTATGTGCTGAGCTATCAGGTTGCTGTAATAATTCTCCAAGGTAACCTGTGAACATGACACACCGAGAACTTTAAGGGGCCAGTCCACTTTGAAAATTTCGAAAAATCGCAAGCAAGCAAGGCTTGAAGAAATCGACGATGATGAGCAATCAGACGGGATTTTGTGCGGTGCAGGGATTGACGATTGAGTTTGGGTATGAGTTTTTCATGGTATAAACTTCAAACGCGTTTTTCTCGAAACAACGTTTTCAAAATCTAGCTCCGTCGTGTCTCTGAAACTAATACACCGATTCTCTTGAAATCTGAACCACATATTGTAAACATGATTCGCAACAAGATGACCCTCGATGGTTTTTAAAATTTGGATTTTTACTCTTTTTTTTGCGAAAAACTGCGAAAAAAGGGGTTTTTTAAAACTTTTTTCGTTTTTCGTGTCATACGGAATCTAATGGACTTTGATTTTTTTGTTTCAGACAAGCCGTCGCCGAGTTGTGATGGAGCTACCGATCCCACCTATTTTTGAGGCGTTACGTTAAACGTTTTTGTTCTTACGTTTTGTTACGTTACGTTTGTTACGTTACGTTACGTTACGTTACGTTACGTTTGTTACGTTACGTTACGTTACGTTACGTTTGTTACGTTACGTTACGTTACGTTTTTGTACTTAAAAATCAATAAAAATTAATACATTTTTTTTAAATGTATTTTAAGACTTATTTATCAAGCCCAACAACTTCTATATTCATATCTTTTATAAATCTTAAAAAAAAAATCGCGAAAATAGCCTTTTTCGTGGCTCCAAAATGGCTATACCAACTTTCAAAAAATCGATTTTTTTTGTTGCCTTTTTAGACAGTTTATACTTTCAAGAATATCCTGTAAAAATGTCAAGGCCGTATCCCTATCGTTTTATCTTGAAAAAATCGATAGTTCGATCTTTTGTTACGTTACGTTACGTTTGTTACGTTACGTTGCGTTACGTTTTTGTACTTAAAAATTAATAAAAATGAATAATTTTTTTTTTTAATGTATTTTAAGACTTATTTATCAAGCCCAACAACTTCTATATTCATATCTTTTATAAAATCTTCAAAAAAAAAATCGCGAAAATAGCCTTTTTCGTGGCTCCAAAATAGCTATACCAACTTTCAAAAAATCGATTTTTTTTTGTTGCCTTTTTAGACAGTTTATACTTTCAAGAATATCCTGTAAAAATGTCAAGGCCGTATCCCTATCATTTTATCTCGAAAAAATCGATAGTTCGATCTTCAAGGTAATACGAGCGCGCAATCTTGTTTTCTATAGATTTTGTTCAAATTTTAACCAGACATTGTTCATATAATTATGCATATTTGAGTGAAATTTCAGAACAGTCGACTATTTAGATTGGGAGATAATGGGTTTTAAAATTGCAACTTTTAACACTGCAGGGTCTGCATTGAAATTTAGACAGAATAATTTTCCGTAAAAAATATTTGTCCCCTATAATAAGAAGACATGCCAACAACGCATCGTTCCACGTATCCAATGACGTGAGTTCGCGCGGCATATTTAAAATAATACTGCAACACAAATTTTCATTCGGAAGTAATTTTTAATCGAACAAAGTTTTTAATTGGTTATGAATGAACGAACAATTTTATTTGTAAATGAAGATAACATAAACAATATATAATATTAATATTTATAATGCGAATATTTTTTTATGACAACATTTTTAACTTTAGGAACACGATAATTATTTTTTTTCTCGAAATACTGAACAATACTGTTCTGTGGTGTTGGCATATGTCTTCTTATAATAGGGGGCAAACATTTTTTTATAGAAAATTATTCTGTCTAAATTACAATGCAGACCCTGCAGTGTGAAATTTGCAATTTTGAAACCCATTATCTCCCAATCTAAATAGTAGACTGTGCTGAAATTTCACTCAAACATGCATAATGATATGAACAATGTCTGGTTAAAATTTGAACAAAATCTATAAAATCAAGATTGCGCGCTCGTACTACCTTAAACGCATTTTTCGCGAAATGAGATTTTTCATATTTGCTGAAATTGTAGCTCAAAGAGCGATTATCCGATTAACTTGAAATTTGAACTGAGTACTCTTGAATATATTTACTCCACAATGACTTAGGATATTTTCGATTGGATGAAAATTGACGATTTGGCATTGAAAAAAACGACCATTTTATAGGCAAGAAAACAGACTTTTTTCATAACTGCGCCATTTGGTTAGATTTTGATATTTTTCGAAAATCCTACGTCATCGTACAGGAAATACCTTCCAGTTTAACGACATTTTTTTCCTTTTTCGGTTTCAGCTACTCAATCGGCCGGAATCATGTCAGCAGTGGAGGAACTTTTTTTTTGCGCCTCCGAAGGCAGCCTCTAAGTCGCTTGGATCTCAATATTTTTCTATTAAAAAATTATGTAATATAGGTCAAATATAGCCAAATATATTCTTAATTTTCCGAAACATTTAATTGAGTACTTTTGTTTCAAAAAATTCTCGAAAATCACCCAAAATTTCAGCGTTCACACTGGTATAACCCCTTAACCCTTTGAACCATACATTTTTCTTTACGTGCAATTGGCTTGAAATGATGTGCTCGGGAGTTTTCAGGGTCGCTGATTACGAATATGCACTCAAAATTCGGGAATTCATGATGGCGGATCCAATATGGCGGATCATAAATGCAATGCGCCGTTTGATGATAGTAAAAGTTGGTACTCGGGGGTTTTCGGGATCGCTGATTACAAATCTGCACTAAAAATTCGAGAATTCTATATGACGGACTATAAATGCAAAACGTTGTTCGATGATAGCGAAAGTTGGTACTCGGGAGCTTTCGTGGTCGCTGTCACATGAAATAAGCCCCAAAAAAATAGATCATCAAATTTGTGAAAAATCCTATGTTTTTTGCCATTTACAGCCGCCATATTGGATCCGCCATTTTCAATTTGACGGTTTAGACCTCGGGTTCGTATTCAATGGATCAAAAACCAAGTTTTTACCTATTTTTTGGTCATGGTTCACCTGCTAGATTAGTCGTAATCAGATTTATGATGTAAAAAGTTCGTTTTTTTGCACTTCGTTATTGATGACAATACGTGAAAAATAAAAATTCAATAGGTATGTTTTAGTAGTTATTGAAGTCCTAGGAACCTTGAAATGCATTCACAACCGATATATTTAATTAAGGGCGGGGTAAAGTATTTAATTTTTTTTTTCATTTTTTAAAATTTTTTAAATGAATGCATAATATATCAAGAATATTGTGTTAAAATTTCAAGTCGATCGGAGTAAAATTGACGAAGTTATGAGTATTTGAGCGTCTATTGCTCCATGCCGTTCTCTTCTCTTCTGCGTTTTTCAAACCGTTTTTCTGAGACTTGTCATATTTGAAGTCCGTGTGCACGATAACTCAAAATCTACTGGACCAATCGCTTTGAAATTTTGCACAGTACTTCTTCACATAATTCACCAGGTATTGTCGAGAGCTTTTTTGTTTTTTTTTTAATAATTACTAATTTTTCAACAACAAATTAGCCGATTTTTTTTAGCGAAAATCGGGTTTTTGGCTCCCAAGTGCTACGAAAAATCGAAAAATCGAAAAAAAAAATCCTCCCGTCATTACCTCGAGAAACATCTCCTTTAACAAATGCATTTTGATTTTTTTGTTTCAAATGATTCTGTTGCGAGTTATGGTGCACACCGCAAACCAACTTTTTTTCGAGGCGCCTCCGGGGTTTAATTTTCACTCGCTCAATTTTGAATATTTTGCAATGCAAATTTAGGAGAATGTTGTTCAAATGTTACTTTATTATATGTAAATTTTTCAATAAACGAACACTATTCGTTACGCCAAAAAAAAAATCTTAAAAACGTGCCTTTTTTTCGCCGAATTAACTTTACCCCGCCGTTAAAAAATACTTTTGAATCGTCACTATCTGAACTGAATTATGTGTAACACCAGTGTTACACTATGCCGCAAAGGGTTAACACAAACGAGACGACACAGTCCGCAGGGTTTTCGAGGCCTCTATGGCGTCAACTTCCGGTTCGACTTCTTCACAGCGTGAAAGTTGAGAAAAAAGAAACCGGCGGATGTTCAATTTGTGAATTAGTACAACGAGTGGTTTCGCTTCTTCCGTGATTATTCGGTTCGGTGACCCAAACGACGTTAGACTGCGCCGGATACGAGTTCGAAGGTGGTGAACGCGCATTAAACGGCTGTCAAAGATGAGGAGCAAGAAAAATGCTTGAAAATTTAATTGGAGGCTTTTCTTTCGTTTTTGAGAGAAATGGCGACGTATCGTAAAATGGGGTTAAATTGACATTAAGGGTCACTTTGACAGCTGTTGGGGCTACTTTAACAGAACGCCGAAATACTGTTCAAGGCGGGATTTTTTAGCATTTACAACGCTAAAAAAATTTATTTTTTTGTTTGATTGTATACTTAAATATACTATTTAAGTATACCTAAAGTTTGATAATTGTAGAATAATTATTTCTTAGTTTAAAAAATCCCACAATTTTACTTATGTTTTCCCTCTCTAAATGTATATTCCGCCTTTAATGTGTGCGCATTTAAATTTGCTGTTCAAGTTCCTTACAATGTTGATAAAGTTGATTGCAATATTGCTCAACTTGATTTCGATCTCCATGATAATTATCGGACTGATTAAGGGAGACTTGGTCCTTGAAATTTTCAAAAAATCAATTTGGGCTCAACATGAGCAGCTAGAAGAAGAGGAGGGATGCCTCTATGGACCAGGCATTGCGGATTAGCGGTAATTATAAACACATTTGTGTAAACACATCACAAAACTTTGAACGCGTTTTACTCGAAAGCACTTTTTTAAAAATGGCTGACATTCTCCTGACCGCTGTAATTAACATATCGACCTAAAATTTGCAGAGCATACTCAGAAAATATGTCTTCACGGAATGACGGATCGTTTTTTCGATAGATACATTTTTGCATTTATTATTTATCTTTTTATGCGAAAAAAAACGCGAAAATTCGATTTTTTTTAAATTGCCGCCATTTTCCGAAATTTGTACTAAACGAAAAACCCATCCGTCATTCCATGACCAAAGGGTCACAGATTGATAATATGCTTTGAATTCGTGGTTCAGATCAACAAAGAGGGGGCAGTGATGTCAGCCGTTTACCTCCCGCGATTTGAGGACCTGTTTTCGCGGATCTGCAACGGCCGCCATTTTGTTTTTTTTTTTTAATTTTTTAACGTTCTGTATATCATGGATAAAAGCAAGAAAAAAACCGCACTCAAAAAGCTTTACTCGTTTCCTTAAGGGGGGAAATCACAGTAGCACACAAAAAATAGGCATATTTTCGGGAATTAATTTTGGCTGAATAAAAGTATCAATCGAAAATCTGTAAAGTAGGTTTTATAGCAATACTGAAAAAGTACAAAATGTAATTTTTTCAATAAAAAATATTTAAAAATGGCGGCTGCGCAGCATATGCCCCAAGGCGCCTTTTTTTGAGCTCGCCGAAGACATAACTCGAGCAAATTTTTACCGATCGACTTGAAATTTTGACAGTAGCTTCGAAACATCTTTCTCCACGGAGCTACGTAGAATTTTTTCGATATATTGATTTTTCGTAAAATGGTGCATATTTGAAAATAAAGTTAAATTTTTAACAAAAAAACGCCATAAAATCGTCGATAAAAAAAAAAGTAAGCCATATAAAATAAAAAATCCTACGTAGCTCCGTGGAGAAAGATGTTTCGAAGCTACTGTCAAAATTTCAAGTCGATCGGTAAAAATTTGCTCGAGTTATGTCTTCGGCGAGCTCAAAAAAGGCGCCTTGGGGCAAATGCTGCGCAGCCGCCATTTCTAAATATTTTTTATTGAAAAAATTACATTTTGTACTTTTTTAGTGTTGCTATAAAACCTACTTTACAGATTTTCGATTGATACTTTTATTCAGCCAAAATTAATTCCCGAAAATATGCCTATTTTTTGTGTGCTACTGTGATTTCCCCCCTTCAAAAAAATAAAATGTGAACACCTGGAATATGGCACTCCAAGGACAAAGTCTCCCTTAAAAAAAGTATATAAAGTTGTGGGAGGGGGGGGGGGGGTTGACTTTCTTATACATTTCATAGCCAAATGACACATTGTTCTATTGGATCAAAAAAGTTGGAATTTAGAATGTTAAAAGACAGTTATCAACAAAAAAAAAAACTTTCAAAACCTGTTCAAAGTAACCCTATTTTACGGTACCTTGGCTTTGGTCGCCTTGTCCAATGTGTGACCGCTGAATCGGATCGTGCTCTCGGTCGCGGCCATCTCCAGAACCCCTGGAACCAAAAATAATGAATTTCCGTTATTCTTTGGTTGCTGTCATTCGACGGCTCGTTCGAGCGGTCACCCATCCGAGTATTGACCCGGACGAACGCTCCTTGACACGCGAAATCGCCGGAGCCGCGCACAATTTTCTGTGCCGTTGCTATTATTGTTATTATTAGGATTATAATTACTATTATCATTATTCGGCTATTAAGACGACGGCTGCGCGAGTGGCTTACTGTTCGTTAAATCTTAACTGTCAGCATATCTACGTTGCGCACGTATATCGCGTCTGAATATACCGACGAAATTCAACACCTGTTGCGCACTACGGCTACCTGTCTTTTCGAAATTCTATGCATACACCGGACCCACACAAACGAATGTACGTACAGGGTGACGTTCATTAAGTGGACATGTGTTATTGAGGGTCTAGAGCGGAGATTTTGCGACCGAGAATAATAGTCACGTTGCATTTTGCATTGTTGGAATGCAACGATTTATTATTTTTTATTTTGTTTATTCGTTGTTTTTCTCATTATCCAAGGACTTTTTTCGGAAAATTAAGGCGGGAGTCTGAATTAAAAGGTCCAAAAAATCGTTTTTTTTTTTAATTGCTTAAATCGATAGATAAACAATCGAAGAATATATTTTAGTTACAGAGGCCAATTGTAAATATTTTCGAAGATACGAGGCCAAAAGCAGAGAAGCGAAAAAAAGAAGGAAAAAAATTTGAAAATTGATATTTGATATTGATATTTCCTCCTATGGAAAACTTTGAAGCGCGTTCTCCAGTTTTCATTTTCACGATTTTTCCAAGTTTTTTCCAAGTTTTTTCCAAGTGGCGGACGTGATAGCAAAAAAACTGAACGACCTATTGAATCAAACCAAAGTTTATTTTCTTCGGAATTAAAATCTCTTATAAGTGTCGTTGAAAAATTGTCCAAGTGTTGAAAAATTGTCCAAGTGTTGAAAATTGTCCAAAAAATTGAAAAAGTGTACAAGTCGTTGAAAAATTGTTTTTAAATAATTTTTATAGCACGTTAAAGTGTTTTTTTTTAACCATTTTCTTAAGGAGGTAGCGATTCCGTTGAGTCAAATGACGATTTATTCAATTTTTCTTCAATGATCCTCAAAAAATTGCATACGAGGTACAGATTTATTCTGTATATGCTATTTTTTTTTTTAATATATAATTGAAGGGTAAAATTATGCATTTTAATATTTTTATTACGTAAAGTAGAAAAACTTTTGTGTTACCACCAACTTGAAAAAGTACAATATCATCGATGATTATTACAAAAAAACTACGGCAACGAATGTTTTATACAATTCACAATGAAATTTGGAGTAATTTATAATCATGCCTATTCGTATTTACGTGGCGAGATTATTGGCCCATGGTTTACGATGGGCAAGATGAGTATTTTTTCTTCTAAATGTTTACAAAGATTCAGTTTGCGTTAATCCGTTGTTATAAATGGTTTATCTTGGCGCTAAATAACAAGCAAAAATTACATAACCTTTAGTGTGAAAGTCTTGCCCATCTAACCGCACGTTAAATTACATACATTAACCTATTTTTTGACTCTGGTGATTAATAATTAAATATTTAAATATTGTTTAAATTAATAATTAAATATTTAATAATAATTAAATATTTAAATAATTAAATATTGTTTCGTAGATACTTAATAACGGGCGGTTAAATTACATGTGTATGTAATTTAACGGGCGGTTAAATTACGTGTATGTAATTTAACGTGTATGTAAAATTACACACATTAACCTATTTTTTAACTCTGGCGATTGGTGGTGAAAAAAGTTGAAAAAATTCGTAAAGGCTCCGTATAGTCTAAATAATAACATGTATTTTTTTTAAATTAAATTTAACCTTGGATCATGGCTCACGCTCCAACCTCTTTAATTCGCCCAGAAGAAAAATATATGGCAATAGAAAATTTGCCGGGACACCACTGCAACGAATAAAAAAATCGATTTTTTTGCGTTTTCTCAAAGTAGACGGGTTGAAGAACATGGGGAAAAAAATTCTAGTTAAAATATTGAAAATTGACCAACTTACTGAGGCTTTTCTCAAAGTATTCATATTCAAGAAGATGTGAAAAAAAAATGTTCGAGTTAAATATTGAAAATTTGCCAAGTTACAAACGAATTGGTGGGAGCAGGTAGCGCAACGATTAACGTGCACTAAAACATTCAATCGCGTTTTTCTCTGAATGACTTTTCTCGATTTGGCCGGAATCATAACTCTAGCTATAGTTGTCCAAATTACTATTTAAAAAAAATCGGAAGTGCAGTAGCTATCGTTGAACGTGCCCGTTGTTTTTTTTTTTAATTTAATGTTTTTTAAACCCTCAAATATAAGAAAAAACTTCACCAAAATTACACTTTTTATTAAACCCCCGCCATTATTGTAAAAAAAATGATTTCGAAAAACGGCTACGTACGACGAGAACTACATTTATATAGATTATAAAACTGTTTTATTCTTATTTTCCGGACCAACCGTTGTCAAATTATCGATCTGGCCGTTGTACCATATTTTTTACAAAGAGGCTCTATTTCACCTCAATAACGCTGTTGATTTTAAATTTTCTTGAAAAAAAATTTACACGAAATCCGTTTCATGTTTGCTTGACAACCACCGTTTTTTTTCCAAATCCCAAATAAATAATCTAGTAGACAAAAAAATCGGCGAAAAACGGCCTCTTTCGTCCCGTCACAGTGTCGTCCTCCCTTAAGGTTGTAGATCTCTAATGAGAATACGTAAAAGCGTCTAATTAATTTTCAAAGTCTAAATCGGGGAAAAAATCTTCTGGTCTATTGGAAAGAATTATTTTACATTGCATTCCAGCGACGCAAACATCATCGTCGTGGAAAATATGATATTAAATGGCTCCTCAAGTCCTCTTCGAAAAAAAAAAATATATCGTATTTTCCCGACGAGTAATATTTGCCCGAGAAAATTGGGCATTCGGGAATGAAATCAAAATTCCCTTTACAGCAGAATAAAGATAATTCAATTCCAAATACAGAAGACTTCTGAAACTCTTTTTAAATTATTTTGGAATGAGAATAATTATTACGAAATAAATCACAATTATATAATTATTATTATAAAAATTAAAGAACGACGTCGATAATAATAGTAATAATAATAATATCTCATATGAATAATCGAACGTCAAATCGAACTTAACGAATTATTATTGTACTTGAAAAATGTACTTGTACAATCAATTTGTGCTTGACAAATAATAATATTAATAATAATAATAGTGCGTTGCCCGGAGTAATAAAATCTTATAATAATATAAATAATAATAATAGTAATGAATAATAATTTTTATTCTGCTCTACTCAAAATTGATTGTATAATTGATTTTATAATATAATAATATAAGTTGCCCGGAGTAATAAAATCTTATAATAATATAAATAATAATAATAGTAATGGATAATAATTTTCATTCTGCTCTCCTCAAAATTGAATTTTTTTCCAGTATGCTGAATTTTTCTTTCTCAAATACTACTAGTCACAAAAATAAGTTGTATTTTTTTTTTCGAAGAGGACTTGAAAAACCATTGAAAATCATATTTTTCCAAGTCGCAAAATCTTCGTGTAAGACTCTTGAAAAACACAAGGCCACTTTATAATTGTCACCCTGTATATTTATATCTGTATGTATGTATAACAGTGCAATAACGACGGGAAGCATATAACGTTCCTTGAATAAACTTCATACGCATATAAGTTTCGAGTTCGTAATAATAATCGTAAAGCCGAGATTGGCCACATAAACGTTATAATAATAGAGTAAAAGAATTGCGCCAGGTTCTTCAGCTGTCAGTGCCGTTACTTGGTACGTAGCGATAAAATATATTACCCCTCGACTGCATCCACGGACGGTACACACACACACACACACACACACACACACACGCATGGGCACAAATGTTCACGTGTGTGACTAATTGATCCACAAATGGGTGAACATACACAGGTACCTTGAATGGCCATTTAAAAGGCTTTGCCGCATACCGGCCAATTATTTTGGTAAACATTCATAATTTACTGCGACTTCCGCCACCTAATCGAGGCTGGAAGAGAGGGACTATATTCTCGCTACAAAAATTCGTTGAGATTGTTTTCCCGCCGTTTCTCCAAGTCGTATGCCCTCGTATAAGTATCGAATGTAATCGTTTCAAAATTCCAACTCCTCGTACGTGACTTTTTGCCTCGGCGTGGACATTTTTCCAGCATCGTGTGCTGGTACGGAATCTCACGTGGGCATTCCCAGCTAATCGGGACTCCGGCAGCCCGACAAACGTTCGCGATCTCTCGACCCCTTTTCCGGAGTAATTTGTACGTACAGAAAGGACACTGCAGTCTTATGATGTTTGCCGGGTGGAGGGCATTGATTCTTGGGTCGATCAATCGATAATTGGAAAAAGAGAATTCCTCAATGGATAACAAAAATAAATGAAAAAAATACAACGAATAATAATGTTGAAGAATCCGTTTGAAATAATGGATTTTCAATAAAAGTGCATGTGAACAAAAGTGCATATTCGAAAAGAAAGTGCATATTTTGAAAAAAAGTGCATACTCAAAAAAGAAATGCACATTTTTCAAAAAGTGAATACTCCAAAACGAAGTGCATATTCAAAACAAGAGGTGTATAATTTTGAAAAAGTGCATATTGAAAAAAAAAAGTAGACGAGATCTTGTGATTACAGCGATTTTATCCATGACGATAAAACCTACAGGGTGTCCCGTAAATACCACGTCATAATTAAAGGGCTACTTATGAGATTTTCGGACTTTTTTCAAATTTCGTAAAATCTGCATAATTTTTTCTCCCTTTTCGCCACATGTGCTTTTTTGCGATACTGCTTGGTATCAAAATACTCTTGAATAGTAATTGCCTTCTGTATTCCACACCAAATCTTTCGAAAGAATTTTTATTTTTATTCACTATTTTTGGAGCCCCCGTATTAGTAAGAATTTCGTCAAAATTACACTTTCCGTTTCTAACATCTGTCATTTCGCGATAAAAAAAATAGCCACATATAACTAGACCTACATTTATATACATTAGAAAACTGCTTTATTTTCGTTTTTCAAACCAACCATTGTCAAGTTACAGATCCAACCGTTGGACCACAATTTTATACAGAGGCTCTGTTATACCTCAATAACGTTGTTGATCATCAACTTTTTTAAATAAAAAATTCACTCGAAATAAATGCAATGTATGCTTAATAACATGCCTTTTTCCAAATCCCAAATAAATCTTTACGTGAACAAAAAAAATCGAAAAAAAAACGACCTTTTTCGATCCCTTACAGTCGTATCCTCCATGAAGTATGGTGTGGTATTTACGGTACATCCTGTATATATGTAATTGCGTACACCTGATGGCTAGTTCCATATATATTTATATATATATGTAAACATACATACATACATACATACATACATATATATATATATATATATATGTATATATATATATATATATATATATATATATATATTAGAGTGTGCGGAAAAAAATCGATACTTTTTTTTTTCCGTTGCATCCACCAAAAAAAGGTGAATTAAGGTAAAAAAAGAAGAACCCTCGAAGGACAGCTCAAAAACAAATTATTTCGAACGGCGCATTGCATTTGAATACTTTCCATAAGAATAACACAGAAAAATATTGGCACTTCTGAACGTCGTAGTAAAACTCTTCAGAAAAAAATCTCACAAAAAATGTCATTAAGATATTCTGATAGAGAATTGAATCCCTACAAAAAAAATTCCTACGAACAATTAGCTTAGAACAACCGTTCAAGTGGTATCGCTGTCTGAAATTAAATTATTTATTTAAGCGACGTGCGCGCCATGGCACACGCTGCGAGTGATTTTGCACTTGTAGTGCAAAATCACAAGCTTCACGCTAAGGCCACGAACGGGAAACCGCTACATTTTCCCCTCATTTTGGCCTCGAATCAAGATCTGTCACTGCTACAAAATTTCATTCGTTATTGAAAAGTGAATCCTGTAGTAGGGGAGGCTGCCTCGAAAAAATTAGCTAGTCACTTGTGGTACTTTAACGAGAAAATTGTTGCTTTGTCGTTTTCTGACAATGCTGTGCCGATAAGTGTGAAGGCAAAAATGGTACAAGCTCTGCAATCTCGAGAAAAATCCAAAAATCCTTTCGAGTGAGTAATTGTTAAAAAAAATGATTGGGAAATGGTGCTGAAAAAAGACATAAGCGATTTCGTCACTCAAGAATCCTTATTTCTATTCCAGCAATTCAATTTACCTTAGGATTTTTGGAGAGTAAATATTGAATTATGGCCGGAAAATGCCATTTATTTAAGTTGCTTAGATTTTTTAACCCAAAAGTCGTTAATAACGTAACCGAACGTCGTGTCACTTTGATAGAAGCATATAACGGTTCATTAACAAAAAACGAAAAGCAGCTACAATATTTATTGGGCGTAGTGCAAAATCATCGACAGAAATACCCTAATTGCAACAAACAGACTCTTAAGAAAAGGAACGATGATTATCAAGCATTATAATGTAAAAACAAATTATTTTATCTTATTAAACCAAATTAATTGAATAAAACTTTTCGAAACAAGATCAATGATGGACGTCGTTTCTTTTATATTTCTTGTTGTACTTGATTCTTTTTTGTATCAGAGAAATATTTTGAGAACGATTCCATGCAAATTGTATGTTAGAGCAGAACATTCTCTACAAAAAAAACCCAAAAAGTTTTTTCGTAAAGCGAAAAATTCAATTTTTACAGCCTTTCGAATTATTTTTTTTCTATTAATTGAATTTCAGACAGCGATTCCAGTTGAACGGTTGTTCTGAGCTAATTTTTCGTAAAAACTTTTTTGTTGGAAATTTGTTTCTCCATGAGAATATGTTAATGACATCTTTGTGTGATCTTTTCCTGGCGAGTTGCACTACCACATTCAGAAATCCCAATATTTTCCTGGGTTATTCTTATGAAAAAAATTCAAATGCAATGCGCCATTCGCAATAATTTTTTTGTGAGCTCTCCTTCGAGGATTCTTCATTTTTTACCTTAATTCACCTTTTTTTGGTGGATGCAACCGAAAAAAAAAGTATCGATTTTTTTCCGCACACCCTAATATATATATATATATATATATATATATATATATATATATATATATATATATATATATGCGTGTATGTGTGTGTATAGAACCAGCAACCATCTGTACGCAATTACTAGTCATACTATAATTCTAAGCTCACATTTATATATAGTTTATGCTGATGTGCAGAGTGTAATACTCAAATTGCCGGTGTTCACTTGGCTATCGACGTTAATAAACATATATATATATATATATATATATATAGATATATATATATATAGATAGATAAATATATACGCGCACGCCTTAGTTGATGTACACGAGGCCGAGGGTGCCCGTTAGGGCTTCTCTCCTCGGGGAACGTCATTATCGGATACTTAGCGACCTATACGTACGTATAAATGTTTGCCAGCAGAACTACTACACTGTCTCGAGCGCGGAGACCTTGCAGCAAGTTAACGAAATTTAACTCTCGTTGCATAAGTTCTCCGTGTGTGTGCATACATACAAGTGTGTGTGTGTGTGTGTGTGTGTGTGTGTGTGCATTAGGAGCCTGTGCAAGTGCTCAAGAGCACTCATTCAACGTGGCAAAAACGAGAACGCGTGGCGAGAGTGGGCGCAGCAGATAGCCCTCGGTGGGCTATATACCGAGGTAAGATCTGACAAATAGAGTCCGTACACCTCGGACGTGCCACCGCCGTTTCTCGTCCACGAGACAACCTTACAAGCTTATAATACCCGATCTTGTAGTTCGAAGCTTTTCCACTATTTACACGTGAAATCCCTTGCAGGCGTGAATCGCGAGGAGGAGCAAGTATAGGACAAAATAGTGGCGTAACGTTGGTAAGCGTTGCGTAAAATCGGGAAGATGGCTCACTTTGGCAAACGGAATGCTGCAACGACCTCGACAGTGGGTCGATGAAGTTGAGACGTTTTTTGGTGTAGCAGGGCCTGGAAAGCACGTTTGGGTCATCCACTCGGATGGGTGACCGGTGAGTACGAGTCCCGTGTAGGTCAATTTAAAAAAATTCACGAGCCATTTGTAGGTAAGCTTTGTTATTATTCCACGAAAAATGACACGACGCATTATTATTATTATAAGAAAAAGAAAAGATTTTGTTTCGTAGTTACATTTTTTGCTATCGCTGTGAACAAAAAACAAAGAATTTTTTTTTTCGTCACCTCAATATTATTATTATTGTTGTTGATGTTATTATTATTGTTTCATAATAAAATTTATTGCTGTAGCTCCGAGCAAAAAATTGTCAATGAACACGTCATTATTGTTGACGTTATTATTTATTATTATATGTTCCCCGTTTGCTCGAAAGAAACAACGTACAAGAATGCACGTTCTCTCACTTAAGGGGGGAAATCACAGTAGCACACAAAAAAATAGGCATATTTTCGGGAATTAATTTTGGCTGAATAAACGTATCAATCGAAAATCTGTAAAGTAGGTTTTATAGCAATACTAAAAAAGTACAAAATGTAATTTTTTCAATAAAAAATATTTAAAAATCGCGGCCGCGCAGCATATGCCCCAAGGCGCGTATTTTTGAAAGCGTGTTGATGGCCGAAAACGTAGACTCCTTAATTTTTGACCTGGAAGAAAAAACCAAAATTTTTTAGTTTCCATATAACAACAGCTAGCGAGCTACGTAGGATTTTTTCGATATATTGATTTTTCGCAAAATGGTGCATGTTTGAAAATAAAGTTAAATTTTTAACAAAAAAAAAACGCCATAAAATCGTCGATAAAAAAAAAGTAAGCCATGTAAAATAAAAAATCCTACGTAGCTCCGTGGAGAAAGATGTTTCGAAGCTACTGTCAAAATTTCAAGTCGATCGGTAAAGATTCGCTCGAGTTATGTCTTCGGCGAGCTTAAAAAAGGCGCCTTGGGGCATATGCTGCGCAGCCACCATTTTTAAATATTTTTTATTGCAAAAATTAGATTTTGTACTTTTTTAGTATTGCTGTAAAACCTACTTTACAGATTTTCGATTGATACTTTTATTCAGCCAAAATTAATTCCCGAAAATATGCCTATTTTTTGTGTTCTACTGTGATTTCCCCCCTTAAGGGGGGGGGGGGTCCTCCTCCTTTAGGCAAGGAAAAAATTTGCTGATTTTCATTATTTTTTTTAAAGGAACGATTTTTTTGCGTTTTTTAGACTTAGGGTATGTTGTATTACTACGTTTGATTGTTACGTGGCATTTTTTTATTCATCTTCAAAAATGACACGGTGTTCTAAGCTGCATTTTCAAAACTGGCGTGCCTTCTAGCTGAAAAACTAATCGACCGATTCCGATGAAAGGCCATAGCCGGGTAAGTGGGGAAAAATTGCCCCCGCATTTTTCCTTTCGAAATTTCGAGTATATTCTGAGGTATAAAAAAAAAACAAATTTTCTGAAAATGCCATCCCCGTCAATGCAATGGTTTTAGAAAAATGATTTTTTTTAAATATGAAAAAAAATATTTTTTTCTGGAAACGGTGCAGTGGATCGATTTGATTTTTTTTGGTATTTGTTCCGATAAAACGTGTTGCGAAATAAAATTATAGAACATCTTGCGAAAGATTAAGGTTTGAAAAAAAAATAATGTTGCTTTTTTTATTATTTTTCACTACAATCCACTTGAGGTACAATAGCGAACATTTTTTCATATAATCTTTGGACACCTTATTAGATTATATATTTTTTTCAAAATGATCGGTTTGGTACGCCACGGTGAAAAAAAAGAAACACACTTTATTGATATATTTTAGTTATATAAATATATAACTAAAATATATCAATAAAGTCTGATATGTGACTAAATGATCGGCTTGATACGCCACAGTGAAAAAAATAGAAACACTTTATTGATATATTTTAGTTATATAGATGTATAACTAAAATATATCAATAAAGTCTGTTTCTTTTTTTTTTTCACTGTGGCGTACCAAACCGATCATTTTGAAAAAATGATATAATCTAATATGGTGTCCAAAGATTATATGAAAAAAATTTCGTTATTGTACCTCAAGTGGATTATAGTAAAAAAAAATAAAACAAGGAACATTTTTTTTTAAACCTTAATCTTTCGCAAGATGTTCTATAATTTTATTTCGTAACACGTTCGATTGTAACAAGTACCAAAAAAAAACGAATCGATCCACTGAAGCGTTTCCGGAAATTTTTTTTTTTATTTAAAAAAAAAATTAATTTTTCTAAAACCATTGCGTTGACGGGGATGAAATTTTCCGAAAATTTGTTTTTTTTTATAGCTCAGAATATACTCCAAATTTCGCTGGAGAAAATGCGGGGGCAATTTTTCCCTACTTACCCGGCTATGGCCTTTGGTATAAATCTTTCTAACCTCATTGTCTAAAACATGACCCTTAAGATTTGTGAAAATTATTTTCAAAGTATTTTTTTAATGCAAAATGTAGCTATATTTTTCGTAAAATTCAATTTTTTGTTTCAAAGCGTGCCGTTTCATCGATTTTCAACATTTCTCACTTTTTCTTGGTTCATATTCTGCGTATGAGTGTCAACGAAAGAAAAATCTCGGTTGGTTTTTCCTCAGATCAATCACGCCGACGCTGCGTGTCACGCCGTCCGACAACATCCGCCGCAACGCGTTTATAATACCGTGCCATAGCCCCGCCATTTTTAAAGATTAATCAAAATTTAAAAAATACCAAGTAACACCCAATAGTAGTAACAAAACATACCCTAAGTCTCAAAAGTGGCAAAGTTTCGAAAAAATATCGAAAAAAAATCTTTCCAAAGAAAATCATGAAAATCAGCAATTTTTCCTCGCCAAAGGTATCTCCCCCTTAACGGATGCGGAACGCAACGAATCCCGTCGTACCTTCTCCTCGAAATTCCACCGTGAGAATTCCCCCCCCCCCCCCCCCCCCCCGAATGTCGATGCATTATAATATCATGACTACCGGGGCATAGAGAAGAAAAGAGACGAAAAGAACAAAAAAAATGACAATAAAAAAGCATACCCATCGCACACCCTATCATCCGTTCGTTCGTATATGGGCGAGCGTGCGGTGGCGGCGGCGCTTTCATACACGCGGATTACCCACCGCCCCGTGATATATAACGCAGAATGGGAAATCGTGTGAAAGTGAAAACTCGCTGCGCGTTACTGTAACGCGATTGAAAGGAGGAGAGCAGCAGCACCTCGTGTGCATTATCGTTTGACGTGCGATACTATATGCGCGAACGTAAATACCGACGATATCGTGACGAAGATAAGTCACGTCTGCTAGCCCCCCCGTCGCAACCACATCTCAGCCGCCGAGGGTCATAAATATCGTACGGACGAGTGTATTTTGGTGGGTGGATAAACGAAAAATAAAAGAAAAAACTATAATTTCAAGTATGCTCCAACAGCCTAATGACGCATCAGTGCACTTTATGAGATTTTTTGGATAACGAAGTTTGCATCGTTGAAACGCAACGAAAATGATTATTTTTCAATTTTACAAATTTCCAACGTCAGATTTCAGCTATGAAGATCGTGCAAACGATTTTTCGGATCCTCATTAGCGATCTAAGACAAATGATTTTGGATTATAATGGATATGAGAAATTGAGACGAATTTTCGTTGCATTCCAACGAAGCAAACTTCAGTCCTATATTTTTTCTAAGCTATTGACGTTATTGCAATTATATCATTATTATCGTTAAGACGATGATAATGATAATTATTTTTTCATAAATTATTTTTCCATTGCAATAAACATAATTATTATAACAATTGTTATTAATTACGGTTATTGTTGTCGTTGCCATTGTTGTTGCCATAATTATTATGAACTAATAATGATGGTAATGGATTATTACTGGATTTGTTATTATAATTGATATTGTTTTGTTCTCATTGTTACGGGATGATTATTACTGTTTTTGTTGTTCTCACTATTATAGAATTATTTTCATTTTCAAGAATTATAAGTGTTCTTATTTTTGTCATAAATAATAATAATTATTTGATAAATTATTATCATTATTATTATTGTTGTTGTTCTCATTATAGAATTGTTAATATTGTTGCCATTATTATTATGAAATGAAAACTATGGTAATAAATTATTATTCTCTGTGTTATTATAATTATTATTGTTTTTGTTATCATTGTTATGGGATTATTATTATTGTTATTGATGATTATTGTTGTTTTTGTTGTTCTCAATATTATCGAATTATTATTTTCACGAATGATGATTATTGTTGTTCTTATTTTTGTTATAAATGATAATTATCATTGTTTTTCGTGATAAATTATTGTTATCATTATTTATTTATTTTTTGGAATTTGTCGTTATCGTATTCCTCATATTAGCTTATAATAATAAGGAAATGTTTTAAAAAATAAATGAATAATGATAATTATTTATCACAAAAACAATAATAATTATTATTTATAACAACAATAAGAACAACAATAATTATCATTCTTGAAAATAATAATAATTGCTATTGTTCTCATCATTGTTGTTATTGATGTTGCTATGATATTGATGATGTTATTGATGATTATTGTTGTTTTTGTTGTTATCAATATGATCGAATTATTATTATTATTTTCAAGAATGATGATTATTGTCGTTCTTATTTTTGTTATAAATAATAATTATTATTGTTTTTGTGATTATTGTTATCATTAATTATTTATTTTTTGAAATTTGTCCTTATCATATTCCTTATATTACCTTATAATAAAAAGGATTATTTTTTTAAAATAAATAACTAATGATAATAATTTATCACAAAAACAATAATTATTATTATTTATACCAACAATAAGAACAACAATAAGGATAATTCTTGAAAATAATAATAATTGTTGTTGTTCTCATTATGATAAAGTTACTATTATTTTTATAGATTATTCTCATCATTGTTGTTTTTCTTATAGATGATTGTTATTGTTATCGTTAAGACTGTCGTTATCATTCCGATCAATACAGTTATTACGTTAATTATTATTATTATTATTATTATTATTATAACTTCGACTATAGCTGTGACATTCATTGTTGCCATCCATAACGTGAATTATTCGCCCGTATTCATAATTAATTCGAAGACTCATCAGCGAAAGTGCGTGTTACACGTAGGTAGACCCACACACGCACACACACAGGCGCGCACACACATCAGGAATAATAAATGACACGTGGACTTTCGTCCGAGGGTGCAACGCACGCGAGTAAAAAAAATAAAAAGAGCGCTCGCGCAAGGAAGGAAGGAAAGAAGAAAGGTTTGACAAAGTGACACGCCGTTTGTTCTGTCATAGCGACTGTACCTTTGATTGTGCGTCTGTGTGTTATGTGTACGTGCTATGTCATACTGTCGGCTATGCATGTGTGTTTGTGTGTGTGTTACGTACACCGCGATTTCGTCGTGTGCGACCTCGGCGCGTGGCGTCTCGTACGAAATTCCACTTGTTCCCCGCGGCCGGATAATAACGCGACCGTGAATAAATTGGTGATCCTGCGACGGTTGGCGTCTACCGTCACATCGTTGTCCTCTTCGCGGTGCCTCGCCACGTTGCGGCCGCAACTGTCACTGGCGTCTTAGAGGACACGCCATTCGGCGAGAATAAACCTCGAGGGACGAAGAGCGAGAGAAGGAGAGAAGAGAGAGAGAGAGAGAGAGAGAGAGAGAGAGAGAGAGAGAAAGAGAGGCTGTTGGTATGTGGCGCGCGGCGAGAACGCGCGGTCCGAGAAGTTCTTCGGCCATGCGCAAGTGACGTATGATGCCGTCTAGATATATATATATATATATATATATATATATATATATATATATATATATATATAATATGTATGTATATATTCACAGGGTGTCCGAGAACTGAATACGTTTTCTGAAATAGGGGGTTGGGGGTGAAATTCTAAGTCGATTGATATAAGCATGTGTGGGTCTCAGATCAATCCCTGAATTATTATTCATTTTTAAAGCCGGGCCAATCAGGTGCGCCCGATCGTGCAGATCATCGGGCGCACCTGATTGGCCCGGCTTTAAAAATGAATAATAATTCAGGGATTGATCTGAGACCCACACATGCTTATATCAATCGTCTTAGAATTTCACCCCCAACCTCCCATTTTAGGGAACGCATTCAGTTCTGGGACACCCTGTATACAGGGCGTCCTATTATGAATGGATAAACCTGTCATGCGTTCGGTAGCAAACGGAGATTAGTTTCCCAATTAAAATGTACCTTGTTTTTAAGGGGTAACCCCCACTTGCGATTTTGAAAAAATCGATTTTTTTTATTGCATTTTTTTGAAGTATAAGTATTTGAGAATATGTCCTGAAAATTTCAAGTCGATCCAAACAAAATTGACTGAGATATGAGCGTTGAAAGAGAAGAATCCGTTGTGTAAACGACCGGAAATTGAAACTTTAAACGCGTTTTTCTGAAAATGGCATTTCTGAAGTCGGTGACCAAGATTACTCGAACACTAATGAACCGATCTTCTTGAAATTTTGCAGGCTTATTTAATACATAAAAATGTAGTCTTTAATCGTTCGATTTTTTTTTCGAAAAAAATGGCCGTTTTATAGCCAAAAAACGGCCGTTTTTTTCATTAAAATCGAACCATTAACTATGACTGTCCGCCATTTTGTGAAAAATGAATATTTTTTAAAATCCTTCGATTAAAGACTAGTTTATACTTATATTTGACTAAATCCAACCGCTTTTTTTTTCAGATGATCCACTTCGCCGCAATGTTGGTTACCGCAAACCGTGTATATAAAAACATTATTTCATTGACGGCCATTTGCCACTAAACAATGTAATATTTTTCAATAAAAAAATTACTGAAAGTTCTTCAAGATGTGTTCTTTAAGATGGTATATTGATCGATTAAAAAAGTTTCGTAGTTTTCTTTTAAAAAATTCATGAAAAAGGCCTTTTTTTGCGCTACAAGTGGGGGTAACGCCTTAAGTAAATAGTAAGCAATAAATCATTGTTCTCATGCAAAAGGCCGATAACTTATTTGTACGCCCGATACTTTCCTCGCGATTTCTCAAACTTGTGTTATCGTTATAAAGTGCACCGTTGAGCACTAAAAAAGTGACAAAACAAACACTAACCTTAGTATCTTAGATTTTGATGAAAAGTTAAGGAAAATGTTTGAGAGGATGAGTCACTAAAGTTCAGATGGTGAAAAAAAAACTCGTACTAGTCGAAGTGACTCCCAGTTACTTTTCAAAAATCGTAAAAGGAGAGTACATACACAATAGAGACAAAAAATAAAATCTAGGCTACAGGAAAAGTCGAAAGAAAAAAATTTCATTAAAGCTTTTTCCTCGAAAAGTAAAAAAGATCGTCGGACGCGGATGTACATGACACATAAACTGTTACAGAGCAATAGTACTCAAACTAATGATCATATCCAAAAATGTTTCAGACAAAAGTTTCAATATTCGAGAAGGCCGTCATACTGCACCTATTTTTTATCGGTGGAGGCGCTGAAGCTACGTCAAGGTCAACTCCACTTTTTTAAATGGAATGGTACATTTTTTCAACCATCTTGTGAAGCACCTCCAGCCGCATAAAAAACATCGGGGGGGGGGGCAAAGTCGTTCAAGGTCATTCAAGGTCAGTATCGATGATACAAATCTAATCTTACATTTGTATTTCATTTTAATAGGTGACCTTGAATGACCTTGGACGACTTTGACCGCCTAATGTTCTTTGTGCGACTTGAGGTGCTCCACAAGATGGTTAACAAAAATATACCATTCCCTTTAAAAAAAAAGTGGACTTGACCTTGACGTAGCTTCAGCGTCTCCACCGATAAAAAAATAGGGTGGTCCAGTATGACGGCCTTCTCGAACACTGAAACTTTTGTCTGATACATTTTTGGATATGATCAATAGTTTGAGTGCTATTGCTCTGTAACACTTTATGTGCCTCACCCTGTATATACAGGGTGTCCCAGAACTGAATGCGTTCCGTGAAATGTGGGGGGTTGGGGGTGAAATTCTGAGTTGATTGATATAAGCATGTATGGGTCTCAGATCAAGCCCTGAATTATTATGAATTTTTAAAGGCGGGCCAATCAGGTGCGCTCGATCGTGCAGCTCATCGGGCGCACCCGATTGGCTCGCCTTAAAAAATTAATAACAATTCAGGGGTTAATCTGAGACCCACACATGCTTATATCAATCGACTCAGAATTTCACCCCCAAGTCCCCAGTTCAGGAAACGCATTCAGTTCTGGGACACCCTGTATGTGTATATATATATATATATATATAATGGATCGTGAAACGGGTTTTGCGCAGAGAGGTCCAGATAAAACACGCTCCTGAGAGAGAGAGACACGCAGAGAGAGAGAGAGAGAGAAAGAGAGATGGCGAATAAGCGACGTGTCGGAAGTCGTCGTAGACCGAAGAAGGTACGGGTCGTGCCCTCTAGTTCGCTCGCCTCTCTTCCCCCTTTCCGACCGAGCCGAGCATCTTCCCGCGAACTCTGCCACGCAACGTTCGACGGGGGGATCCCTCCCCGCCGTTTTCCAGTCGAACGAATAATACCGTTCGCGTCCGCGAGCGCCGAAGGAGCAGCATCGAGAGACAATGAACCGAGCAAAGGAGAGTGAGAAGATGAAGGGGAGGGCGAGAGAGAAAGAGAAAGAGAAAGAGGGACGTCACGGAGCGGTGCCCCATTATCGCGACGGCGATGGAGTCTCGCGCGATCGTTGGACCCTCCGAGACGAGCGTCACCGATGATCCCGGCGAGTGGTCTGAGCTCTCGGTGCGCAAAGATCTCCCTGTTGGGTTAGAGCAAGAGAGCGCCCATGAAACGTCCCACCCATTATCGTGGCGAAGTGCCGAAGTTTGCCGCGCGGTGAAAGTGACCGGGTGTCAAATGCGTCCCGAGGCGCGAGATTTCGCGGTGCTGTTCGCAACGTCGCTGCTCTTCTCTCGTTCACGCTCCAAATATGTGATTTCGCATCGAAAGATCTTATCTTTTCGAGGCTACTTTTTTGTCCCTCGAGGTAATTTGATGCGAGGCCCGTTGTTGGGAGATAATTTTTTTTATAGGGTATTTTTTTTAATTGCACCGGTTTGCAGAGGCTCAATAAACGTGCGGCAAAAAAGAGATTTCTGAGAAACAAAGAGGAGAAATTACCGTTGTCGTTTTCCCAAAAATCGCACGAGGGTTTACGAGAGCGGGAAAATTGGCGAAGAAAAATCAACCGGGTTTGACGCCATCTGGTGATCGAAAAAAGTTGTAGAGAATGAAAAAACGAACGTTTGTTGGAGCTCGTTTTTTTTTCTAATTTTAATACTACGGAGAACATTTTTTGCGTTTTTTTTTAGCTCGAGATCGGTAACTTTTCGAACATTTCATCGGCACAAAAAGTTACCGATCTCCGAGACAAAAAATGTCAGCATTGTATAATTATTGCGAGCAAAAGGCACAATATTTTTTCGAACTTTCGATCGGCAAAAAAAGTTACCGATCTCCAGCCAAAAAAGTCGGTATTGTATAATTATAACCTTAATATAATTAAATAGTCTTATATAATTGTATACGTATCGCCAAAAAAGGGGGGAAAGATTTTTCTAGCTCTCGATCGGCACAAAACGTTACCGATCTTTAGCCAGAAAAGCGCAAAATAATTCAGTATTGTATAATTGTTGCCAAAAAAACGGCACAAACTTTTTTCGAACTTTCGATCGACACAAAAAGTTACCGATCTCTAGCCAAAAAAGACGGAAAAATGCCAGCGTTTAGAACTATTGTCGAAAAAAATGCGCAAAATTATTTCATTCGCTCGATCGGCACAAAAAGTTACCGATCTCTAGCCAAAAAGGCACAAAAAATGCTGTTATTGTATAATTATTGCCGAAAAAACGCTCAGCATTTCTTTCGAACTTTCGATCGGCACTCAAAGTTACCGATCTCCAGCCAAAAAGGCGCAAAAATGCCGGCGTTGTACAACTATTGCCAAAAAATGCCGGTATTGTATAATTAGTGCCAAAAAAACGCGTAATATTTTCTTCGAACTGTCGATCGGCCCTCAAAGTTACCGATCTCCAGCCAAAAAGGCGTAAAAATGCCGGCGTTGTACAACTATTGCCAAAAAATGCCGGTATTGTATAATTATTACCAAAAAAAAACGCGTAATATTTTCTTCGAACTGTCGATCGGCCCTCAAAGTTACCGATCTCCAGCCAAAAAGGCGCAAAAATGCCGACGTTGTACAACTATTGCCAAAAAAATGCCGGTGTTGCATAATTATTGCCAACAAAAATGCGCAAAAAAATGGCGAGCTTTCGGTCGGCACAAAAAGTTACCGATTTCCGAATTACGATTACCGATTCATGACAAAAGTAACGATATATATAAGTCTATTGCCCAGCTCTCCGCAGCTAGATTTACGTCCGCGTCCGGCCTCGCTCTGGCATTTCGATATTCCCTTTCTCTTTTTTTCCTTTCCAATCTACCAGTCGCCCGATCTCGGCCACTTTTCTCCCCCCACGCCTCTCCCTCCCTCCCTCCCTCTCTCTCTCTCTCTCTCTCTCTCTCTGTTCTCCATCTCTGCGCGCCTGTCACGGGACAACTGCCCAGCGACCAGCGTCGATAAGCCGCCTCCCTGCATTACCGACTGCCGATAACTCGGCTATCCGGAAGTGCCAAGAAGCGACTGGAGGACGTTGACGCGGTGTCGAGAAAAAAGAAGCATAAGAAGCGGAAACGGCACAATGGCATGAGAGCGTGGGACTTTTTTCGCCAACGCGAAAAGATCGTCGCCCCGAGTGAGCGCGGGCAAAGAAAAAAAGTGCTCAATGATTCATCACGGGCGAGACTTCGAGTGTCTTGCAGCAGCAGGGGACGCGAGAGGCACACCGGCGTTACTCTCGTTCGTACGCAACGCGAGAGAACACGCACGAAACTCGGTCTCTCGGAACGCGCTTTGCATTCAAATGAAACAAAGTATTCGCACCCGATACTCCGGGGCGAAACGGATATATATACCGCTCGATACCGGTCGATAACGATTCCCTTCGCGGAATGCCACGTTGAACGGGTTACGTGAGAGTTATCATCGCGCGATAAATCGAGAACGGCCCGTGTAGAAATTTGAGTCGAGAAAAAGTACTGCCCCTGATCTGCCTTCCCTGGATAATATCAGGCTCTGGTCGGGCCTTCCATCCTGGAATAGGTTCGCAATGTAACGGGTCTAAGGCTAGGTCCCGATCCGCCGTTCCCTTTCTGGGGAACTGATCAGGAAAGGGCCGGAGAACAAGCGGTAAATCACCAGGAAAGTTGTAGGGAATAGATCGGGAAATAATCAGGAACAAACGAGGAAATTAAAAATGACGTTTCAGCGTTTTTGGAATCCTTGAGGAGGTAAAATCGGGAGTGTATTCAATTTAGTATTTCGACAACATATTGTTCGTTGGTTATCTACTTGCTAAGGTAGTATGTGAGTGTATACATACGCTTGCTCGCATTTCCTGATAGGCAAAGAGACAGAAAAACGTACACAGATCACTATCCGGCCGAAAAAGGCCTACAGTGCAAAGGGTTATTTCACAAGTATCGCAAAATCATAAGCGTAAGTGCACACTGTAAGCATAGCACTACTGTACGTGCTACAACTCACAGGACGAACTTTTATCCTCGTACGATGCTACTTTGCTTACGCAAAGCGCTTCGCTTGTAGCCACCTGGCGGATTGTTGGCGAAATACATTCAGGCGATGTCTTCCCGGCCAGAACATTGATATTTCCCAACATGGCGACAAGGCGTTCAAAAACCACGAATTACCTGCTTTACTTTTTTGCCCCATACAATAATTTGGCTATTCGTTATGCTCGAATCATTAGTTATCGTAATCCCGATATTTAAGATAAGCATTGTTATCCTCGTCGATTATCATTGATGAAATAAATGCTTTTAATGATGAATAGAATTACAACAGATGTTTCATCCCAGTCAATTATAAATATCTTTGATGAGATGAAAAACAAAGTAGCTTGTCTTTAGTTCTTAGAGACAGGCTCCACTTTCCAGAACATATCAATGTTCTGGCCGGGTAGACATTACGTGAAGATGTACTTGCTCGCGATGTATTCCGGCCAGAAGATTGTAATTTCCAAGCATAGAGGGTAAACCGTAAAAAACTATTTTTCGATCTTCCCGGTTTGTTCCATGGGCGGGCCCGGTCAGGTAAATCAAACAAGGCAAGTGTAGTCATGGCCGGACACAAAGTAAGCAATGCCCGGTCACATTTCTGCACAAGAGTGGGCACCTTGGTGGTCATTCGGTGGAAGCGTTTCAAAACATTGGGCCGTACGAAAGAACGTCAGGGAGATCGGTAAGTCCGTGTTTATTGTTTGGGCTTGCCTTGATGAAAGGAAAAACGAGAAGGGAATGAGAATAAATGTAAATAAATATTGTCCAGAGTGAATTGCTTTTTAGGATATCCTGCTCGGGTGCTTGGCAATCCAAACAAACGATGCATTGTGTATCTCTCTCTCTCTCTCTCTTCGTCTTTTCGTCCGTCTTTCCAGAGTTTAAGTATCAAGTACAACGCGTATAATGGACCATGAAGTATACGAGAGACAATGAACCTGATGTTGATTGTGTCTCGACGGCGTTTATTTTATCGCTGCTCTGAAATCTCGGCCATTCGCCCGAATCTCACAGACCGTCTCTTTCAAATGCGTAGTCGAATGCATATACTTACGTACACGTACCTCATTGCTATATCTAACTCGCAGGAATCATCGTGCGACGTTGCACGGTCATTGTTGTGTATTCTAGATGCGTTTAAGACGTGCGTGTTTGTGTGCAGGGTGATCCACCAGAAGTTAGTCAGTCGAAAACACCTATAAATATTGATCTTAGACGAAAAAGTCAGAGACAACATTTGAACGGTTTGTCAATGTCTACATTTTGGTGGCCGCGAATTTTTTTTTAAATTGAGGTATTAACCTAATATCAAAGTTACCTCCACTTCTTTAACGGAGAATTTGTCCGTGAAATTTAGCGGGAGATGTTAGCGGCTCAACATGAGCAGCTAGAAGAAGAGGATGAATGCCTCTATGGATCAGGCATTGCCGATTAGCGGTAATTATAACACACATTTGTGTAAACACATTACAAAACTTTAAACGCGTTTTTCTCGAAAACACGTTTTTAAAAATGGCTGACATTCTCCTGACCGCTGTAATTAACATATCGACCTGAAATTTGGAGAGCATACTCAGAAAATATGTCTTCACGGAATGACGGATCGTTTTTTCGATAGATACATTTTTGCATTTATTATTTTTCTTTTTATGCGAAAAAAAACGCGAAAATTCGATTTTTTTTAAATTGCCGCCATTTTCCGAAATTTGTACTAAACGAAAAACCCATCCGTCATTCCATGACCAAAGGGTCACAGATTGATAATATGCTTTGAATTTGTGTTTCAGATAAACAAAGAGGAGGCAGTGATGTCAGCCGTTTACCTCCCGCGATTTGAGGACCTGTTTTCGCGGAGCTGCAACGGCCGCCATTTTGGTTTTTTTTTTCAAAAACAAATTTTTTTAACGTTCTGTATATCATGAATAAAAGCAAGAAAAAAACCGCACTCAAAAAGCTTTACGCGATTCCTTTAAAAAAAATAAAATGTAAACACCTGAAATATGGCACTCCAAGGACAATGTCTCACTTAACGGACTACATCTACCTAGTTAAAAAAATTGCATTTTCCAAAAATATTTCTATTCGATAGTATCACCCTTTAGCTGTATACACTGAAAATTTCTTTGAAATATTTCCAAAATTGAATGAGCTGTAGCAGCATCATACTTCGAACTTAAAACCCGTTTTTCTCGAAACACTGTTTTCAAAGTCGGTGGACATGATATTTCGAGAACCACTTGATGGATTGTTTCCAAATTGACAGGAGATGCGACGAGAAACATTTGAAGGTCGTTGACGATCCCTTTTTCCTAATCGATCTTAATTTTTTTAATAATTACGTAACAATACGACTTTTTTTCATAAATTTGGTAAGCTCGAGTTTCGATGCGTCGCCACGTTGTTTAAAAAAATGATTTCAACAAACCACGATCGTCAACGACTCGTATTTATTGTTAACCTGAATAACCCATTTGGTTATTCGATTTCGGATGAACCGTTTAAGCTGGAGATTGTCCACCGCGAAACGTCGCAACAAAAAATATAATCTGCTGGCGGCCATATTTTTGTAGTTTTTTTTGTATTTTTTTCTTGATTTTTTCAAAGGCTCCCAAAATGTGTATCTTCTTGACAAAAAATCGTTTCTTTATCACCAACCGTTTCCCAGAAAAAAGAATCGAAATTCGGCCATTTTCTCGGGCCTCTAAGTAGATGTAGTCCCTTAAAGGAAAACCCCTTTTTATCGGCCACAAATGTATAACACAAGAAAATAAAATCAATCACCTAGAATATCGTGACCTTGGGATGACGTTCGATTACCAAAAAATTGCAAAACGGTAATTGGAGCAAGCAAAAAAACGACGGTGGTTTTAGACGCAAATGATGTTTTATTTGCAAGACAAAATATTTGTCCATCAACTGTGATACATCTTACACTGAGAAAAAGAAATCGTTGAATATGCAAAATGCATTTTGTTGTCTCGAAATTTTGTTGTTTTAAGGCGTCTGGCCACCTTGGCCGATCAAAAAATGGGTACATTTTAAAAAAAATCATAAACTCGAAAGTATGGGCCGGAATATTTTTATTTTTTTACACAACGTCAGAAAAGGCTTTAAGAATAAAGTTAATAAATTTCCGTTCAAAATATTAAAAAATGGCACCGTTATGCACATTGCCGCGGAGGCCCTCCGCACGATACGCGCGGTCGTTGTCCCAGCTGTTACCCGGTCATGTCACATCTGAAAAAAAAAACAGCTCATTCGTGAGTAGTGTCGCTACAATGTAGCGTAGCGGTTTTTTTTCGACCATTAAAAAAATCATGATGAGCCGAAGAAAAAAAAATTTGTATTTTTCACCGAAATTATGGCTCACCGTAACTTTTTTAATGGTCGAAAAAAAAACCGCTACGCTACATTGTAGCGACACTACTCACGAATGAGCTGAATTTTTTTTTTCAGATGTGAGCGGAAAATATTCCGCACCCACACTTTCGAGTTTATTTTTTTTTTTTAAATAAACCAATTTTTCGATCGGCCAAGGTGGCCAGACGCCTCAACAGTTGCTCAGACATGCCAAATAAGCTACAGTTCACACCACTAAAACTATCGGTTGGATTAAGAAAACGTTTGTTGAGCCTATCAAAAATCAAGTTGAACGTATCTAAAGATACATTTTGTCAAACCGACTGAATTTTGGTTGGATGAACGATTTTTTTTTCAGTGTACGATACGATTTCTGTATGATGCGTAAACTCTTTGCAGTCTCATTAGGAATAGCTCGGCAAGCGTGGTTCATCCGTTTCTTCATATCTTCGCGAGTGGTTGGTACATCTCTGGAAACTTAGCTTTTATAGGCCACGAAAAAAGACCAATGGTGTTATATCGGGCGATCGAAGAAGGCCAGACAATTGGACCGTTTCTACCACCAATCCGCAATTTTTAAAAATTAATTTCAAGGTCGTCCCAAGGTCATGAGATTGTAGATTGTTGCTTTTGTTTTTTTTTTTTCGTGCTTTCGTTTTTTTCGTGCCATTTGGAGCCAATGAGAGAAACGGATTACACTTTGAGAAAGTACCGGCGACCTTGAAAACAGGGTGATACCTGCACTTGAATAAAAATCTAAGGCACCCACAATGTACACATTGTCAAACCATTCAAATTTTGGTTCCGACTTTTTCGACTAGAACCAATATGCATAGGTGTTTTTGAGTAACTAACTTCTAATGGATCACTATACATTTTGAAAGCGTCGAATCTAGGTAATGTTTGCTTAAGCACAATTGGCTCTTTTGAGGAAGATCCTTAAATTTTCGTTTAAACTTACTAACAACTTTATATAAATATGCTTACATTTATTCAAAGGTGATTTTCAAGTAACCGTGCTTTATATTATGATGATGAGTTTGTTTAGGTTGACTGCTGTCAGGACGGTTCTCGAAGTCGAATGTCTTTAAAATCATCTTTCTCCATATGTATACAGGGTGTCCCAGAACTGAATGCGGTCCCTGAAATGGGGGGGTTGAGGGTGAAATTCTGAGTTGATTGATATAAGCATGTATGGGTCTCAGATCAACCCCTGAATTATTATGATTTTTTAAAGGCGAGCCAATGAGGTGCGCTCGATCGTGCAGCTGATCGGGCGCACCTGATTGGCCCGCCTTTAAAAATTAATAATAATTCAGGGGTTGATCTGAGACCCATACATGCTTATACCAATCGATTCAGAATTTCACCCCCAACCTCCCATTTCAGGGAACGCATTCAGTTCTGGGACACCCTGTGTGTATATATATATATATTCAACACTCGAGACAAGTTTCGAACTCGGGATTCGCGTTCTAGCTCATTCGGCATACGAGCTCGAATACTTTTTGTTTTTTTGTTCTCTCTTTGATCGGTGGTGTGTCGCGCGCAGGACACGTAAGTACGCTGCCGGCACACACGCACAGACGCACACAAATATCTGCAAGATATATCCAATCCAATTTTAGCAAGCGAGTCCATAGCGCAGTATCAGGCAGAGGAGCGAAAATAACTTCTGAAATTTGCCACATGCTTTTCGATTACAATCGAAACAGTGCGCTAATAATAAGACACACGCATATATATATATATATATATATATATATATATATATATGGTATGGATGGTAAAGTATGGGTACATGCATGTGTATGATAAGAGAGCGTGTCGTCGAAAGTGGCAGATTAAACGTTACTATCTTCGTTGTTCGGAGCTACGAGTCCAATGCAAATTGTCCAATTTGTGAAGGAGCCTCTCAATCAATGTCTAATACTCCTACGTGAATAAATTACGCGCTTATAAAAAACCATCGCACGATCATTTTGCTGCCTCTCTGTCTCTCTCGTTCACTTTATTGTTGATTCTTTAATCATGGCTCTCTCTCTCTCTTTCTCTCTCTCTATTATTTTCTTCCTTTTTTTGGTTTTATTTCTTATTTCTTTCTCTTCTTTATGTCTTTTTTTTTTGTTATTTTTATTTACTTTTGCGATGTATATTATGCTGCAGGGTACTCTTAGAGAATTTCGGTCGCAGAACACGAAATAAACGCTTCTCTCTCTCTGTCTCTCTCTCTCTCTCTCTCTCTCTCTCTCTCTCTCTCTTTCTCTCTCTCTCTCTCTCTCTCTCTCTCTCTCTCTCTCTCTCTCTCTCTCCCTCTCTCTCTCTCTCTCTCTCTCTCTCTCTCTCTCTCTCTCTCTCTCTCTCTCTCTCCCTCTGTTTATCAAATTCGTTTAAAAAATTGAAACTTTATTAAATTGATTTTAGCCTTATGATTTTATACTTGGGTTCCTTTGGGTTTTTTGACTCAGTACTCGTTCTTTACGTTTCTGTATATTTTTTAATAATTCCACAGCATCTCATCTAATATTATTCAAAGGTAACCTCGTCATCATTAGGTTTATGATTTCATTTTTGTTTTACGTCGAGTCTTTAAATTCATTTATTTCCTTTTGTATTTCAATCTGTGAGTTATATTGTCGCAATTTTCCAACTCATCACTCCTGATATTGTTTAATTTTGTTTTATGTGAAATCTTTATTTCGTCGAAGACGGGACACCACTGTGACGGGTAAAAAAAAATCGATTTTTTGTGCATTTTCTCAAAGTATACGTATTCAAGGATATGTGGATAAAACGCCAAGTTGAAATATTGAAAATTGACCAAGTTACAGACGATTCAGTGAGAGTAGGTAACGCAACGATTTACGTATACTTAAACTTTCAATCGCGTTTTTCCCGAAACGATTTTTTTCGACCTGGCTGCAATCATAATTTTAACTATAATTGTCCGTGTTTAAAAAAAAAACAGAATTTTCGCAATAGCAGTAGGTAACGTTGGACGTAGCCGTTTTTTTAAATTAGTATTTTTTAAGCCCCCGAATATAAGTAAAAATTTCGCTAAAATTACACTCGTTTTATAAACACCATTTTGTGAAGATTTTTTTTTTCGAAAAACAGCTACGCACATCGAGAACTACATTTAAATAGATTAGAAAACTTTTTTATTTTCATTTTTCATTGTCAAGTTATCGATCGGGCCGTTGAACCACATTTTTTTTGCAGAGGCTTTATTAGACCTCAATAGTGTTTTCAATTTTCAATTTTTTTTTCAGAAATATTCACACGGAATAGGTTCAATGTATGCTTGATAAAATACCTTTTTTCCGAATCCCAAATAAACAATCTAGCACACAAAAAAACATTCCGAAAAACGACATTTTTCGGCCTGCCACAGTGGTCTCCTCCCTTAAATTCTGTTCATTTTATTGTTATTTTCCGAGTGCATTTTTATAATTTACCCGAGAGTTCAATGGGACATAATAAAAATATCAATCAATCAATCTCCCTCCCCCTCTCTCTCGATGGTCTTGAAGTTTGCATCGTTTGAATGCAACAAAATTTCGTTCTCCATTTTCTTTTCCTTATTCTCATTATTTCTAGGGTTTTATTTTGTTATAATTTATAATAATTTATTTATTATAAATTTATATAAATATTATAAAATTATTATAAATTTATATAAATTTATAATAATTTATAATTAGGGTTTTATTTTTTATAATTACTCTCAAATTGCAATACGAAAGAAAAAAATTGTAAAATAATACAAATTAAAAAATAAAAATACGAAAATTATTTTTCTTTACGTTCGTACGATGCAAACTTCAAGACCGTCTCTCGCCGTATACATGCCTCGACAATGTCAACCGGCGTATCGTCCGACAGCGTGATTCACCCGGAAAATTACTGACGGAGCAGTCTCGCGCGTTCGCCGCTGCAACGAGGACTAAGGAAGTTCTACATCAAAATAAAAATAAAAACAAAAACAAACATAAAAAAACGAAAGAAAAAAATCAAACTAGTCATTGCCGGACCACGCACCAAAGTGGAATTCTCTTGTGTGTCCTTTTCTTCTACCATTCAACCAGGAGTCATTTTCCCTAGATAGATCGACGTCGCTATTTTTCCTTTTTCCATTTTGTCCAAGCTCGAGAGGGAAAATCAAGCTTGGCACAAATTAACCGACGTGTGCACACATCGAAGGAGAAAATAGCAAAGTGTGCGTAAGCGAATGCGGCCACGAGAAGGGCGGGGGAGGTCGGGGGGCTGAGACGAACCGGAAGTCCGACAACTTCGTCAGCCGGTGACGGTCGCTCGCCCCCCTTTTCCAATTCAGGGGCGCGCACGTGTACACGTTGTTCGCGCATCCTTACATTGGTATTTACGTGTAAGTGTGTGCGGGCTCGGGGGGGGGGGGGGGGGGGGGGTAGAAATGAGAGTATGACAGGCCCTGATCCGGTGCCAATATTGCTGCGTGCGAATACGTAACGAGAACGGCCTAGATAATGGTCTACCCGAGACGAACGTGAAAAATTCATGATCGCCTCTGAATAATTCAATAATCGGTTTCATCGAACCGAAAACGATGAATAACTCAACGGAAAAATCTGACATACGAATAAAATATTTGAATTCAATTTCGCAATGTTCCTTCGTACGGGCTCTTTCACGATCTCATCCATTCCAACTTGTTACTCGGCGCACTTGTCACTTTGCTACTTCCGGTTCAGACGAGGAACCATCAGTTTGGGGTCCGCCTTCGATTTCGTTGAAACTCGCGTATATGGTGGAGCATTGAAAACTGTTGGATACGTATTTTTTTTTTGTATCGGCGGAAAAACGGTTTTAAGGGGTGAAACCACCCTTAAAAAGTCAAGGGTTGATTTTGCAGTGTTGCAAGGGTTGAAACAGAAATAAATATTATTCTCAATCAAACCATCAGACATCCACTATGGGTACGTTTAAAAAAACGACAATTGAGGGATGAACCACCCCTTTATTCTTCTTTCTCTCGGGCCACGTTTTAAAAGGGGGGAAATGAAATTTGACGAAACGGGTGGCACTTAAGGGGGATGGAATTAAAGTTTATCTATTTATGCATTTTTCCGGATAGCAAGCTTAAGGGGGTAAATGTCTCTTTACTTAAGTGCCTGATCGCAGTTGTTATTGTCTGTATTTAAAATGTGTACGCTGATTGAAAATATTTCTAAACATTTCGAATCGATGTTTAGGGTATGGAAATATGGGTGAAAATCGATGCTGAGTTTTAAATTTTGCCAAAAATCGAAAAATGATCGGAGCTTAATTAAATAAAAGGCATTTTCAAAGCGTAAACGATAACGAACAGAATGAGCATAGTATGGAGTGCCAAATCAGAGCAGAAAAGAAATGATCGATTATAAAGTGAAGTCACTTATTTTCGGCCAAAATGCAAAAAAAAATTGGATAAATTTTTGCTTTTTCATTCAATTTTACTATTTTTATTTATTTTACTTTTCAATTTTCATTAAAAATGGCCGAAAGTGTATGGAATGTTGTTTAGCCCCTTAAGGGGAAGCGCCGCTGGGGCGGGTTGAAAAAATCGTTTTTTTTTCTACGTTTTCTTAAAGTATACACTAGGGTGGCACAATTGTGAGCTCAATTTTTCCCCCCTTTATCTCATCATCCAATTATCTTCTTAGAAGAAAAAAAAAATTGTCGCGAAAGCTACGAGCTGTCAAAAAATATTTAGACGTCGCTCAAGAGCTTCGAAATTTCCAATTTTCGCACATTTTTAAAAAACTTTTCTCACTCATAAATTTGAAACTTTGTAAAATTTTCAAAACAATGGACTCTTTTTTTCCTTAAAAACGGATTTTTCAAATTTACCTCACAGTTATAACCAAACTAATTATAATCTTTGTTCTCAAATCGATTTTATTAATGAAAATTTGAATTTGTGGGCGGTTTGAACGACTTCTAAATATTTTGTGACCGCTCGCAGCTTCCGCGACAATTTTTTTTTTCTTTAAGGGGATACAGTGAAAATTAAGGGGATACAGTGAAAAAATAATACAGTGAAAATTTTTGAACAATCGATTTTTTTCTATTTTTTCGTCATGTACATATATTTAAGTACGCACACAAAAAATTTCTTGTCAATCCGGCGAATATTCTCGATGTTACGCGCACATTTGTAATGACGCGTCAGAGCGTTGAAAAGTGCTTTTGAAACTTTAAACGCGTTTTGTGACACAATCTTTTCAAGTATATTTTGTAGTAATTAATCGAAAGTTTTTTCACCGATAAATATTTTCCATTTTATAAACAATTTAAGGCCTACATTTTTGTCAAAAATCGATTTTTCTTTTAGAAGCCGCCATTTTGTCAGAATTTATTATTTTGCTTGTTCCTTCGATCAATTACAAGATAATCCATTATATTAACGAAATATATTTGGTTTTTTTGTTTTGTTTTTGTTTTTTTTGTTTTGTTTTGTTTTGTTTTGTTTTGTTTTGTTTTGTTTTGTTTTGTTTTGTTTTGTTTTTTTTTTTTTTTTTTTTTTTTTTTTTTTTTTTTTTTTTTTCATTTTAGATGATCCAGTCCAGAGATATCGCGCTAACCGCAAGACGCCTTTTTTTAGCAGTACTCCCGGAGATCAGCTATAGCAGCTTTAAAAATAATTATTAAAAGTTACCATAATAGCGTACAAATTGTTACGTTAATAGATTTAAAGGTCTTGTCACGAAAAATTCTTGAAAAATCGATCATTTGGGCCTCCTGACTGTATATAAACCCTTAAAGAAGATAATTGGATGGCGAGAAAAAGGGGAAAAAATAGAGCTTAAAATTGTGCCACCCTAGTATACGCATTGAAGTGAGTAAGTGAAAAAAAAATTCAAAAATATTTAAAACTTTTTTCCGCCGATCAAAAAAAAAATACTAAGTTTTTTATACTCTACCAGATACATGAGTTTCAATAAAATCAAAAATGGACACGAAACTGGCGTTTTTCTCGGTAGTCGGGGCGCGAGCCGGGCCTGAGCGGTCACCCATCCGAGTATCGGTCCGAGCAAAAGCATTTTGACACGGGAAATCGCCGAAACTGCGCACCGATCGCGTCTCCGCTGGTGATGAGTCCGATTTTCAAAAAAATCTGTTTACATTTTTTTTTCTTCCTCTGTGTCTGGGCGAAAGATTTTCGCTACATTTCTGAACAGTGTAGGAGGATTACACGCTGAATTGAAATCGTGAAAGCGTGAATTCACCGCGAGGTTCGATAGCCGCGCACGCGGCTAGAAAAAAAAACCCAACCGAGTGAATCACGATATTGTTTTATCTTCTTTTCATCCATTTTGACTCAGCGGACGCGTCTGCAGACCGCACTGAAGAAAAATGTGAAAGATCCTGGCCCGCGACTTCCGGCCGAATTTCACTCTCCGAGGTTCGCCGAACGCATTAGAATAAAATTGTACTTTCGTTCCGAGCGACAAGGGAGAAAAGAAGGGACGAAAGAAAGTTCGGAATCAAGCGATCGAGGAGCCACTTAAGGGGTTACCCCCACTTGCGATTTTGAAAAAATCGATTTTTTTTATTGCATTTTTTTGAAGTATAAGTATCTGAGAATATGTCCTGAAAATTTCAAGTCGATCCGAACAAAATTGACTGAGATATGAGCGTTGAAAGAGAAAAATCCGTTGTGTAAACGACCGGCTAATTGAAACTTTAAACGCGTTTTTCTCAAAATGGCATTTCTGAAGTCGGTGACCGAGATTACTCGAACACTAATGAACCGATCTTCTCGAAATTTTGCAGGCTTATTTAATACATAAAAATGTAGTCTTTAATCGTTCGATTTTTTTTTTTTTTTTTCGAAAAAAAATGGCCGTTTTATAGGCAAACAACGGCCTTTTTTTTCGTTAAAATCGAACCATTAACTTTGACTGTCCGCCATTTTGTGAAAAATGAATATTTTTTAAAATCCTTCGATTAAAGACTAGTTTATACTTATATTTTACTAAATCCATCCGCATTTTTTTTTTTTTTCAGATGATCCACTTCGCCGCAATGTTGGTCACCGCAAACCGTCTATATAAAAACATTATTTCATTGACGGCCATTTGCCACTAAACAATGTAATATTTTTCAATAAAAAAAATTACTGAAAGTTCTTCAAGATGTGTTCTTCAAGATGGTATATTGATCGATTGAAAAAGTTTTGTAGTTTTCTTTGAAAAAATTCATGAAAAAGGCCTTTTGTTTGCGCTACAAGTGGGGGTAACGGCAGTATTACGATGTCTGTGGCCCCTAATTCTGATCATGCAGTCTTCATATTTGACTCAAAATAAGACTTTTTTTCAAGAGTGGTAAAAATTGAAATTCGACCGGTCAGGGGGTGCAACGGGGGTTTGAAAGTTTACATGAGACAACATATTTTTTGGTCAGATTTGCTTGAAACTTGGTATAAATACACTGCAATACAAGTCATTAAACATGTATTTGTTTGGGTTTGTTTGGTGTATTTATGCCAACGTAAACAAACCCAGTTAAGGCGTTAAAAGTACCAGTCGACTGTCTACACGCATCGAACAGCGAGAAAAACATATAGTGTTATATATAAAATATATTTGGTAAGTTTCAAGTAAATCTGGTCAAAAAATATGTTTTCTTATAAAAACGTTAACACTCCCGTTTAACCCCCTTAAAGGTTAAATTTTGAAAATTGCTGAAAAACATGTTTGATTATTTGTATTTTAGTGTATTTATGCCAAGTTTCAAGTAAATCTGACAAAAAAATATGTTGTCGCATACAAACTTTAATACCACCGTTTAATCCTCTTAAGGGTCGAATTTTGGGAAATGCTGAAATACGTGTTCAATTATTTGCATTGTAGAGTAATTATACCAAGTTTCAAGCAAATCTGACAAAAAATATGTTGTCTCATACAAACTTTAGCACCCCCGTTTATCCCTCTTAAGGGTCGAATTTTAGGAAATGCTGAAACACGTGTTTAATTATTTGCATTGTAGAGTATTTGTGCGAAGTTTCAAGCAAATCTGACAAAAAATATGTTGTCTTATACAAACTTCAAAACTCCTCTTTCACCCCCTTAAGGGTCGAATTTCGATTTTTACCACTCTTGAAAAACGTCTTATTTTGGATCAAGCATGAAGGCCGCGTGGGCAGAATTAGGGGCCACAGATATCGTAATATCCCCGGGGTAACGCCTTAAATGTACACGAGAAAAATGAACGGAAGATTACGATTAAAAAAAATGTTAATTCAATGAGTCCTTCGGTGATGGCAATTCTACTTGATTATCCGAAGATAAAATAATGAAAATAAAGTCCTCAAAATGTTTAAAAGTCAATTAAATCATTTCAACTAGGCAAATAAAATAAACAAAGTCAAGAAAAATCAAGTAAAATTGAAGAAACGGCATTGACCTCAAGAACTACATGGAGCCAAGTTCGAAAGAAGAAAATACTACTCACGAAAAATTCGAGGTGGTTCGTCTTGTCCACGCGAGCAATGCCATACAGCTGACATTTTGAACCGGACCCTAATACTCCAAAAATTGAGCCTGTCAGTATTATTTGGGAAAAGGAGAACGAAAAGGAAAAAAACTTTGTTAATAGAGCCGACGAATGTATCGCCGTGAGAATTTTTTTCACGCAAGCCCAGGCATACAAAAAGGCAGCACTGTCACTTTTAAAAAAAATCACTTCCACTTGATTATTAATATTTTTTAAAATAACACACTGTCACCTTGGTATTAGAAAAAGGTCCAAAAGATGGTACCGTAGGTTTTTGAAAAAAGCTCAAAAAATTGTCCCCTAGATATCAAAGCTCCAAAACTGACACCGTAGGACCATTAAAAAAAACCGAAAAAACGATCCCCTAGATATTAAAAAAAAAACGTCCACAAGACGTAGGCATTGAAAAAACTCAAAAACGGTCACCGAATTTTTTTTTTTTTGAAAAAATTTTCAAAAAGCTCCTAAAAACCGAACTCACGCTCAATGTTCATTGAAATTCGCGTCCGGATAGGGCCCACGTGTGCGCGAAAGCCCGTGCACGAAACTGACCTAAATCCGCGATGTGTACATTTTCGGGGCTCTCGGGACTCGGGAAAAGGGCGAGCGGAAGAGGGAGAGAGGAGAGAGAGAGAGAGAGAGAGAGAGAGAGAGAGAGAGAGAGAGAGAGAGAGAGAGAGAGTCGAGGAACGTTATCGATCACACCGAGAAATACGTGAGAATTTGGGCGGAGATGATGGTGGGGCGAAGCTGAGTGTCAGTGCCCGTATTTTTTCGCTCCCCCCTTTCCTTTTCGCAAATAAGATAGCGCGATATTCGCTTCGAAGGGAATAGGGCGCGAGATGAGACGAGGAAAAATCGTCCCACGAGAAACGCGAGGCCCGTGTGCGATGTCGAACTACTCGCGATAACTGCGCGATGCCGGTAGGCTCGGGAGAGCGGGTTTTCTAGCCGGGAGGGTGTGAGTCACGGAGCTGCATTAGCTTTTAAGCTCCCTCTCTCTTCCTCTCTCTCTCTCTCTCTCTCTCTCTCTCTGTCTCTGTCTCTCTCTCTCTCTCTCTCTCTCTCTCTCTCTCTCTCTCTCTCTCTCTCTCTCTCTCTCTCTCTCTCTCTCTCTCTCTCTCCCTCTCTCTCTCTCTCTTCCTCTCACCGTTGATGCTTTTCGAGAGCGTCCTCGGAGCTTCGCGGTGCCGTGCACATTGGCGGTCGTGTGTGTGTCCGCGAATGCCACGTGTATCGGACACATCCCACGTCGAGCGAATTGTACTCCATTAGCCCGGAGGTAGACCACGAAGGAGTGAAGAAATGAAAATCATACGAAAAACTAGCGCGGAAAAGTTTCGGCAAGATGATTCATTGAAATTCTATTTTTCGGTTTAATTTATCAAGGTAGACTTTGTCCTTGAAATTGCAGCGGGAGATGTTAGCGGCTCAACATGAGCAGCTAGAATAAGAGGAGGGATGCCTCTATGGACCAGGCATTGCCGATTAGCGGTAATTATAACACACATTTGTGTAAACACATTACAAAACTTTAAACGCGTTTTTCTCGAAAACACGTTTTTAAAAATGGCTGACATTCTCCTGACCGCTGTAATTAACGTATCGACCTGAAATTTCGAGAGCATACTCAGAAAATATGTCTTCACGGAATGACGGATCGTTTTTTCGATAGATACATTTTTGCATTTGTTATTTATCTTTTTATGCGAAAAAAAACGCGAAAATTCGATTTTTTTTTTCAAATTGCCGCCATTTTCCGAAATTTGTACTAAACGAAAAACCCATCCGTCATTCCATGACCAAAGGGTCACAGATTGATAATATGCTTTGAATTTGTTTCAGATCGACAAAGAGGGGGCAGTGATGTCAGCCGTTTACCTCCCGCGATTTGAGGACCTATTTTCGCGAAGCTGCAACGGCCGCCATTTTGGTTTTTTTTTCAAAACAAATTTTTTTTAATGTTCTGTATATCATGAATAAAAGCAAGAAAAAAAACCGCACTCAAAAAGCTTTACTCGTTTCCTTTTAAAAAAATAAAATGTAAACATCTGAAATATGGCACTCCAAGGACAAAGTCTCCCTTAACATTTTATTTGTTTCGATTTGATTTATTTCAATTTTATTTATTTTAATTTCATTGATTTCAATATTTTTTATGACAATTTTATTTATTTCGGTCTATGTATTTAAATTCCATTTTATCTATTAAAATTTGTTTATTTCAATTATATTTATTTCCAACGTTCCTACTCATTTCGAACTTCGACTGCTCATCTGCTTTAAATTTTGCTTCGCCGAATCTCCGCTAGGTGGCTAGCGGCCGTGTCGCTTTCGCGCAAAAGAAGTGGGGCGCACGGCTCTATAAGTAGAGACACTCCATAGGGTAAAATTGTTCTTTTTTTTAAATCGTTTTCGCATTGATCTCGGTCTCGCTCGTTATCTCAAATTATTATGAACCATAACGTGCCTCTTATTCAAATAATAATAATAATAATAATAATAAGAATTGGTCGTTCTCTTAAATAACTACAATTCACAATGTGTCGTTTACAAATAATTACGAGGAATATTCTCGTAAGAGGGCATCTGAAAATGACGATACTACTCGATAGTTCTCGAGACTCGAGTCTTAGATGCTTATTCATCGGAGTACTATTTCGGTGAAAGAACATTCGAGGTGAGACAAAGATGTTCAGAAGTATTGAAAGCCTGTGTAGTGTCTGAGCACTGCTCTCGGTATGTGCAATCACGATACAGAGAGGCGCAGAGAAAGAGAGAGAGAGAGAGAGAATCAAGTACAAGAGAGGCACCCTGTGTATGTATGTACACACACACACACACACATACGTGTATGTATGTATATATATATATATATATATATATATATATATATATATATATATATATATATAGGGTATTCCTCTTATCTCTGCCATCCGAAATAACTCGGTGATTATCGACGTCACAAAAAAATGTTCCAGACAAAAGTTGTACGGTGGTGTGAAAGGGGCCATCAAATGCGACCAATTTTTTTTATTTCCATGAAGGAGCTGACGCACAGTGAAGGTCACCTCCACTTTTTCCAATGGCATGGTACATTTTTTATCAACCATCTTGTCAAGCACCTCAAGCCGCATAAAAAACATTAGAGGTCAAAGTCGTTCAAGGTCATTCAACGTCAGTATCGATGATACACATACAAATATCGTCGCTACCAAATATTCAGATGATAGATATTTAGATCGATATTTAGATGATACACAGATAGATATTTAGATGATATACAGAACGATGCTGAAGTTTGCATCGTTGGACTGCAACGAATTTAATTTCATTTGGCACATTTCACTGACAAAAGTTCTTCAATTATTTTTTAAGTTATTCATTTAGCGATCTATATTATGAGTCTATCAAAAAGATCACCTGTAACAATAAAAATACGGAAAATAAAATGTAAAACGAAACTTTCGTTGCGTTCCAACGATGCAAATTCAGCACCATTATAAAGATGATACATAAATGATGATACTTAGATAGATATTTAGATGATAGACAGATACACATCTAAATATCATCACTACCAAATATTTGGTAGTGATCCGAGATATTTCGATTTGTATTTCATTTTAATAGGTGACCTTGAATGACCTTGAACGACTTTGACCCCCTAATGTTTTTCAGCTAGGCGGAAATCTTCAACAAAGCGCAGAAGCTGTAAGGGCCCTTCCGTCTTCAGCGACTCAAGATGTTCACGTTTTGGAGAAGCTTGAATGAATGCAATCAACCTCCAAAAGATTGCTTGAACCCAAACAAGCTCAAACGACAAACTTTTTATCATCATGTTCATCCGTTACCGAATTATTTACTCAATTTCCGTTAATTTGAAATGAAACGTTGCTGTAATGTGAGACCATGACGCCACCAATGGCCTTTTCCCGCGGTTTTTCAACTTCGACCATTACTCTATGGCTATTTAAAATTGAAACCATAGAGTCAGTTATGAAAATTGAGCTACCTGGCCTTTTTATTAGAGTTAACAACGATTCACAAGAATTTGCGGGCAAAAATGTTTGATTCACCAAAATATGCGATAATACTGTCATTTTTTTCGAAAAATTTGTCGCTCCCTTATTTTGGTGCCGAAATGACGAAATGTTACCATTTGCGTCAAATTTATACAGTAACGTCTTTGTTATATGCAGAATGCACTCTCCGAATTTTAAATCGATCGTCTAAACCGTTTGTATAAAAGTTACGATTGGAAAAATACTTTCTAACATAGGGAGAAGCCTACGATCAGACAACATAAGGAGTACATTGTGACACTGATGACAAATCTCCCATAATGTGCTGAGTGATTTGACGATTTCGCATAACACTTTTAACATTTTTTTCACGCTATTCTCATGCGTTAAACTGCCATTCAGCAATAAGCGTAGGCATATATTAGGAGTACAACTTTGCAGTGACCGTTTTACTTAGAGAGCCACTGCGGCCGAAGTAGTGGCCCTAGCTCAATAAAAAAAGTGGCATTTTAAACTAGAGGCTCTGCCAATGTAAACAATTTAAAAAAGCTAACGGATACGTGTATGCATTATAAAGTTATTGGCACTCAAACATGGCAACCTACGAGCCGAATTCTCAACATTTGCGGGAACTGCTCCAAAGACAACAAAGGAAGGGATTTTTGCACCGGATTGTGACTGGAGATGAAAAGTGGGTTTACTACGACAATCCTAAACGCCGAAAATCATGGGGACTCCCTGGTCATATTCCGTCATCGACGCCCAAACCGAATATTCACGGATCCAAAGTGATGCTGTGTATCTGGTGGGACCAGCTGGGCGTTGTGTACTATGAGCTGCTCAAACCATCCGAAACCATCACAGGGGAACTCTACCGACGTCAGTTGATGCGCTTGAGTAAGGCACTCAAAGAGAAACGCCCACAATTCAACGAAAGGCATGACAAGGTGATACTGCAGCATGACAATGCCCGAGCCCATGTTGCAAATGTCGTGAAAAAGTACTTGGAAACGCTGAAATGGGAGGTTTTATCCCACCCGCCGTACTCTCCAGACATTGCCCCTTCCGACTATCACTTGTTCCGGTCAATGGCACACGATTTGGCTGACCAGCACTTCGGTACTTACGAAGAAGTCAAAAATTGGGTCGATTCCTGGATTGCCTCCAAGGACCAAGACTTTTATCGACGCGGGATTCGAATGCTACCTGAAAGATGGGCCGAGGTCGTAGCTAGCGACGGGCAGTACTTTGATTAAAAAATATGTAGCCACTTTTTTATAATAAAGCCTTAAACTTTTGAAAAAAACGGTCACTGCAAAGTTGTACTCCCAATATGTTGAAAAGTATTTTTTCAATTATACATTTTATGGAAATGGTGTAGACGATCGATGCAAAATTTGGAGGGTACATTCAGCGAATGGAAAGAATTTACTGTATAAATTGAAATTAAATAGTAACATTTTGGCAATTGTCCCAAAACTTCTAAGGACATGTCCACAAAGGGAAATTTCGAAGCTCCCAATATCTACGCCAACAAACGAGACCAGAGTAGAATCTAAGCTTCAGAACTAGTTGCAGCTAAGAACTTGAGAAGCTTCCAATGAAGCTGGAACTGCTCGCAGGGAAGAACGAGGATAAAAAAATCGTCATCCCTAAGTCGAGTAAGGCACACTCAACGAGGCAGGAATAACCGATTAATATAATGAAAGTCCCGCCGTTATACCACTCCAATAGTTGCGGTCGTCCGAAATTGTACTCAAAACTTTAAACGCGTTTTTCTCGAAACTACTTTTTTCAACCTGATTGACAAAAAACATCACGTTCTATTCAACCGATTGATTTCAAATTTAATACGAACCTTTGAAATTGCTATTACTATTAAATAAAAATAAAAGCATTCTAAAAAATAAGACGGAAAACAAACTTTTTCCAGACAGTCACCATTACATTTCTTTTTCTCTTTGGTACCTGCCATTATGACATTCTTATTGATCAAGAAAATTGATTTTCTTTCTGTTTCAGATCAATAGGAGCTTTGACATCATGTCGACAGCCTCAACCCTTTTCGTTCACGGCCATATTTCCAGGCCAATAACGTTTTCAATTGTGTTTTTATTTTTCTTTATGCACAATATATATTTTTTTCTTGTAAATCCTTGAAAAATCACGAAAAAGAGTGTAAAAAAATGGACAGTAACTTTTTTTTTGTCAAGCTTGAAAAAACTCTCGAAGTTTAGGCCTCTAGACTATAATATTGCCGTAAGCAAATAATTGATTATTTTGGAGCACAGGACGCTCATTGAAATGACCTTCAAGCAAATATGCGTACATTTATCCAAAGATGATTGTCAAGACATGGGCTTTACGTAATGTTGAGTATAGGGACGAATAGTGAGGGCGGTCCTCGAAGTCGAATGACTTCAAAATTACCTTTATATATATATATATATATATATATATAATATATATTCATGAATATTCGCACGCCTACACCCAAACAAAATTTAGCGGCAGCGTGCGCCGTACACGTGGACATATCGATTCACCTAGGTCTCGCGTCACGTTAAATCCGCTTGGCGCAAGCTGCACTGCAGCCCTGCAGTCACACTGCAAAACACTCGGCCTGCTCGTGTGCACGCGTGTGAATTGTTGCCTCCTTCGCGGTCTCTCGCTACATGCATTGGGTAAAGCAGCCTAGGTGTACAGAGTCGTGATGCCAAGAAAGTGTGTGCAATCGCCTTAAAGCATTATATATATATATATATATATATATATATATATATATATATATATATATATATATATATATATATATATATGTATATGTATGTGTATATATATATATATAAACCTCATATAAATATATATATATATACATATATTTATATGAGGTTTATTATATATATATGTACGCACACACATGCACGCTCAAACATGTGTGTTTGTGTGTATGTGTGTGTGTAGCACTTAAGCTGCTGCACGTGAGTGCCTCGACGCGGAGCGAAGAGGAAGACCAAGGGAGAGACAGCTGATACAAAAGGCAGAGAGAGAGAGAGAGAAAGAGAAGGCAAAGTCGAGGCAACCCTTTCCGCGCGCACTATGACCTACATTCCCTTCCAAGCGCGCTCACATATATCCGCGTTTTGGAGGCGTCACACGTTCGCGCGGCCCTCGTTTAAATCCTCTCCCGGTATACCTATTAACTGGGCCGCTGTGCCAGACGATATATATATATATACACACACACACACACACACACACACACACACCTACAATACACACATAGTCGACCACACACTATACACCACTTGCACATTAGTCGGTAAATGCCCGGACAAAACATCGGGGAGAAAGGCACAGGAACACATTTGATGGTATTATACGTGTGTGGGGGGGGGGGGGGGGGGCGTTTGTATTTATATATAAATAAATTAGAATGGTCAGTTTTTTCCTGGCAAATACTACTCATCACAAAAATACGCTATATTTTTTTTTCCATAATGAATTATAACGTGTTTTATGATGAGTAGTATTTGCCAGAAAAAATGGAGCACTCCGGAAAAAAATGAAAATTCCATTTGGTGTAAAGCAGAATGAAGATAATTAAATTCCAAATATGAAACACTCGTGAAAAACGTTATTAGAATTAAATGAAATTCCCTTAATCGAACTGTGACGGGTGAAAATATCGATTTTTTTTTGCATTTTCTCGAAGTATACATATTGAAGATTGTGCGAAGAAATGTTAAAGTAAAAATATTGAAAATTGTTCACGTTACAGACAATTAGTGGGTTTGTTCACGTTGCGCAACGATTTGCGTATACTAAAGCTTTCAATCGCGTTTTTCTCGACCTGGCCTGTATCATAACTTTACCTATAATGGTCCGCTTTTCAATTTGAAGAAACCAAATGTTTTCGTAATAGCAGTAGCTATGGTTGTAGGTAGGCGTTTTTTGTAAATTTGGTATTTGTTTGGCTCCCGAATATAAGTGAAAATTTCTTTTTTTTTTCGAAGAACGGGCATGTAAAACGAGCACCACGTTCATATAGATTATTAAAGAAAATTATTTTCATTTTCCAGACCAAGCAGCGTCAAGTTACCGATCTGGTCATTGGACCACATTTTGTTATATACGGGCTCTGTTTATACCTCAATAACGTAGTAAATTTCCAATTTCGTTAAATAAAAATTTACACGATACAAGTTCAATGGATGGTTAATAACATACCTTTTTTTTCCAAATCCCAAATAAATTACCCAGTACACAAAAAAGAATCGAAAAAAAAACAATCTTTTCCGGCTCTTTACAGTGGTGCTTTCCTTCAAATACATAATTCGAGATTTACTATGTAAACCGATTAAAAAAAAGATCTTTTATGATAATGAAAATAAGGAACATAAAAGAGCTTCGTTGCTTTCCAACGATCCATACTTCAACATCATACGTTTCCCGTGTTTATCAATTAGATAAGACAATGTTAACCACTTTCTGACCTCCCCCTTCCTCGATGTAAGAAAAAATAAGATTGGTTGAATCCCCCTCAATCTTACGTACTATCAGTATCTACCGAAATTACAAAGAAATATAGTAGGAAAAATATTTAAAAAATGCTTTGGTTTGTGGTATAGAAAAGTAATGTTTTAATATGTATTTTCGAACATTTCAATTTTGTGAATTAATCCAGAGGCTCAACAGCCAATCAGCAAGTGGATCAGCGACTGGAACGTCTCTGCTCGGGACCGCGTGCGTTTTGAAATTATTACTTTAAATTACTTTTATGATGTTACGTAAGAATTATCTAGACCCCCTCCCGCTCCCATGTACGAAAAAATAAGACTTGTTCGGACCCCCTCCCCCCAAATCGTCTTCTGTAATAACTGAACAGCCCCTTACAACGCAGTTACTCTTCGATACAACAAAAGAGTATCGAAGAGAGAGAGAGAGAGAGAGAGAGAGAGAGAGAGATTGATTGATCGATTGATTGATTTTATTATGCCATGGTAACACCTTGAGGCAAAGGATGATGAATACATAAACATAGAAATCATATATAATAATCACAATGAATTATAATATAATATTATCTAATTATGTTGTCTAACAATAATAACAACAACCACAATAATAAGGTAATAGTAATAAATAATAAATGAGGTAATAATAATAATAGTACTAACAGTGGGGATATATAACTGGAATATGGGGTATGTATCAAGGGGGAAGAACCCTGTACAAATGGAAGTTAAAAAAAAAATAGTACCAACAGTGGTAAAAACAGAAATTTGAGGTAAAACAGAAAATATAATGTAAAATAAATCTAAAGTATTCGTCGGCTCAGAAGTGATTATCCTCCTGAGGAAAATAAGTGAGCAAAGAGTCGCTGTTTGAAAATTGTAAGTGACTATGTAGAAATAATCTCCGTCGGTAAAGAGTGCTAAAAATATATAATAGAGAAAGAGAAAGAGAGAGAGAGAGAGAAAGGTCTTCCACTCGTCGGATACGGTGGATAATTATTAGCATGTCGTCGATCGAGCTCAAAAAACAGCTGACTCGTCGTTCAATAAAACCGGACAAGTCCAGCTGTATCAGCCGCGGCTCGACGTGGAGCACAAGGAGGCTCGAGAAGCGCGGGTGGCGGTGTAGGGGCCACGACGACGTTTCGCCGTTGCGCAATAAATTTAAATATATATATATATATATATATATATATATATATATATACAGGGTGTCCCAGAACTCAACGTTAAGCCGACACGGGGTGACAGGATTGATTGTAACCATCATGAGAAAAATCATAAAAAAAATCTATCCCATGCAGTTTGAAAATTATGGGCATTTAAGAAAAACCTAGAAATTTGGTCAAACTGTAACCATTTTTCGGTTATTGTGAAAGAAACCCAAACAAACCCAAACAATCCCAAGTTTCCTAGAATTAAGACTATTTGTTAAACTATGAATTTAAAATTTTCAAAATTTGTCTACTTTGAAAGGCCCTGCTTAATTTTTTTTTGCTTTATTTTTTTCTGATTTTTCTCATGATGGTTACAATCAATCCTGTCACCCCGCGTCGGCTTAACGTTGAGTTCTGGGACACCCTGTATATATATATATATGTATGTATGTATGTATGTATATATATATATATATATATATATATATATATATATATATATATATATATAATATACAAATATAACATATATTATATGTATGTGTGTGTGTGTGTGTGTACACAGATATGAGACACGAATTGAGATTCATGTTAGATTTCATCGGGGTCATGCTCCACTGAAAGTTTCGGTACCAACTGTGAGCTCGGTCGACCGTCACCACGCCTTCTAACACCACCATCACCATCACCCCTCCGCACCCTCCCAATACTCCTCCGCGCCGCCAAACTCTGACGTTCATCATTCTTGCATAGTTGTTTCTTGTTGTTTTTTTTTTTTTTCTAGTATTTTTCCTCTCATTCATCGCACAGCTGCGAAGTGCTATCGCTGCTCGTTTTCCCGCCGTCCTTTGATCTTCGCGTATCGATGATGATACGCATTCACATGGAACTTGCAGAGCATTTTATTGAATTTTTCGTTCCGGAAGAATATCAATTTATCTTGTTTTCCGAGCTTTAGGCGTTCTCTGTCTCTATCTCTCTTTTTTCTAAAAAAATAAAAATCTCTCTCTCTCTCTCTCTCTGTCTCTCTCTCTTTTGCCGGCTCCTCTCCGGTCGAATCTCTTTCATTGCTCGTTTGTGTTTTGGTCACGCTTCGTGATGCGCTAAAAAAAGGCTCGAGAGACCAAAGGCGTGGAAGGTTTTCGAGAGGAAAACAAAAAATACGTGAGAAAAACGTGTAAACATGCTTACAAAAGTAAAATAAAAATAACGCAAATCGCACGTTACGCTTGACTGGGTGACAATTATGAGGTCACCATGTGTTTTTAATTCTTTACTTTCAATTTCTTTATTCTGGTCATTATGCAAAGCCTTTTTTGCGAATTGAGGTGATAAATCTCGAACAAAAAGACGTGATAACGTTGGAGTGATTTTTCATAGCACAGAACGGTTAAAAAAAATGCCGTTGCATTCCGACGATACAAACGGTGGAGTGCAACACGTCGATGTTCGTAAGGGTCTTGCGCGAAAATGTTGCGACCGAGAGAAAAATGATTTTCAATGAATTTCCAAGTCCTCTTCGGACAAAAATTGAGCATCGGGAAAAAAATCAAAATTCCATTTCGAGTGCGCGAGTATGAAGATAATAAAGTTCCAAATACGAAACGCTCTTGAAAAACTTTAATTGTGTATCTGGTCATCGAGAAAAAAAAATGATCCAAGAAGAATTTTAAAGTGAAACAATGGAATTTATTTCGATTGAGGGATTAGGCTACTGTGAAAATGACGAACATTCGTTCGCCGCTTGACGCAACGCAAGTTGAAGTGGAAGGTCCAACGTATGATATGGGAATAGCAGATTGAAGGTAAACTTATGATTGCAACGATAAAACTGGTAGTAAAACTTTGAACGCGTTTATCTCGAAACTATATTTTTTTTCAAAACGGTGGACACGATTTCTCGACATCTAATGAATCGATTGTCTAAAAATTTGGTTAACTTATTCAGTGCAAAATTAGTTTAGTCTTGACAGACGTTTTTCTTCTTAACATTTTTGTCATTACTTATTAACAATAATGATGTCTATTTCCCCGAAAAATCGAAGGGAAAAATTCATTTTTTTCTTTTGAAACACAACAAAATATCTCGGTCAAGCCTTAGTCAATATTATCTACTTAAAATAAATCGTTTTTTTTCTCATTTCAGACCAACCACGTGGCCACAATCATACAAGCCCCTTACGTCTAAAGATCCTTTACGAGATTGTTTATCACTTCTGTAATTATTAATATTTTTAAATGAAATTTGATACACAACTTTTTTAATGTACATACAAATAAATGTCCAAACGATTTTTCAATCGTCTTACTCATTTGAATTTATTTAAGAAAATAACCCGATTTCGAGCCTTCGCAGTAGCCTAACTCCTCAAAAGAAAGTTTTTCAGGAGTATTTCGTATTCGGAATTCAATTATCATCGTTCTGTTGGACTCGAGATAACATTTCTTTTTTTTTTTGCAGAATGCGAAATTATATATTTTATATTTTATATTTACTAATATATATTTTATATTTACTAATATAACTAATATAACTACTATACGTTATATTTTTTTTGCCAAGAGGACTCGAAAAACCATTATCATATTTTTCTCGGCACATAAGCTTTATGCCAGACGCTTTAATAGCAGACGACCACCTTATAATTGTCAGCCTGTATGTGTATATACATACATATATATATATGTATGTATATATATATATATATACACACCCGGAAAACGCGAAGGAAACGCCACTTAGATACCGTCGTCAAGTTCTTGGCTGGATTTATCGCCCGTTGCCGATTGTACCGCAAGTCCACAAGTAAACACATATATAGGTACGTGGCACGTATATCCATCCTACTCGTAACAAGCAGAGTGTAATTGTTCTTCGGCCCCGTGGGGTGTCTCTTGCCCGGTCTCTACTTTTTCCGGTCCACGGAGCGGAAATAGTCTCTTTTTTCTTCATCCTCTCTGGCCTAGCCCGTTAACCCACCCCCTCCCGCCCGCTTTCCTAACCCGCCACCCGACGTAACCTCTCTCTCTCTCTCTCTCTCTCTCTCTCTCTCTCTCTCTCTCTCTCTCTCTCTTTCTCTCTGTCTCTCTTTACCGGCGATACGGACAACGAATCAAGGGTCTCTCGTCATTCATCGTCGCTGTGCGCGACGACGACAACGAGAGCACCGTGAAGAATTTAGGAGAGTCATTGCGCGTCGTCTTTGCTGCGCTTTACAGTACAGTATATATATATAGGTTGGTACAAAAATCTTGCAACACACAACACGAGCAAGAACGAAAAATATTTTATTTTAACAATAAACGATTAATCAGTAACGTAGGCTCCCTCTGCATTTACAACTCTTGCCCAATGCTCTGGTAGACTTTGCACACCCGCAGACCAGAATTCTTTTGGTCGTGAATTAAGAAAGTCGTCCAATGTATTTTTGAGATCCGACAGATGATCAAATTTTTTATCCCATAAATAGTTCTTCAAAGCTCGAAACATGTGATAGTCGGTGGGTGCTAAGTCTGGTGAACACGGTGGGTGTGGTAGAACTTCCCATCCTAGCTGCGAAATAGTTTCTGGTGTCATCTTATCGACGTGGGGTCGAGCATTGTCATGGAGAAGCCGAACTTAAAGACGTTTACGCCTTTTCTGTTTCATAATTTTAGCCTCCTTTTGCAATTGTGCAGAATAAATCTCTGCCTGTATTGTGGTATTGGTTGGCAGAAATTCGTAATAGAGCATGCCCTCAGAATTCCACCAACAGAGTAAAACTTTCTTCATTTCACGGGGCCGTTTAGGGGTCGGTTCTGGTTTTTCCCCTTTCGGTAGCCAGTGACGCTTGCGCGTGTGATTAACATACAACACCCAGCTTTCATCCCCAGTCGCTATTTCTTGAAAATGTCCATCTCTTGTAAATGTCGAAGGATCGTAGGATGGCTGAAGTTGCGTTTGTTGGCTAATTCTCGTGACGACATATTAGGCTTTGCCTTTATAAGTGCTCGCAGTTCTTCATCGTCCACAATCGATTCCCTGCCGGAACTAGATTTGTCTTCAAAAGATGTATCGCCAGAATGAAAACGCTGATACGAACGGGAGACCGTTGAATAATTAACTACATTAGCCTTGAACGCACTGCACAGATTACGGGCTGCGGCTCTTGCAGAATGTCCTTGCGAGAATTCGTAATATGCGATTGCTCGAAGTGCACGTTGATCCATCTTTGCTCATATTTACTCCACGGAACAACTGACTCGCTTATATATCCTGCGGCATGGAAGGTTCTAGACCATTCTTGTATTTCCTATTCTCGAATGTTCTCGAACTTCGTTATTAGGAAAAATATTTTAATTGAAAAAAAGTGTTGCAAGATTTTTGTACCAACCCATACACACACACACACACACACATACACATATATATATATATATATATATATATATATATATAAGGTTGAAGTTTGGAATGCAACGAAATTTCTTTTTTCGCAAATATCTTTTAGCAGATTTGAGCTACGAAAATCACCATAGTTTCTACGCATTAATTCCCTAATTTTTACAGCTTTTCCACACAGGTTTTGCAAATATTACAGAGATTGGAGCCAAATAAAGAACAATTGTATTTTAAGATCGAATACATTAAAATGTTAAATATTAAAATAAAATCTAAAAAAAACTGCAATTCGAAAAATAATTCAGAGACTGCAATGTAAAAAAAATACATTAAGAGCAAATACAGAACCTCTTCTTTGTTATAACCAGACATTCTCATGTCGGTGCAAATAAATAAAAAATAAATATAAACACTTAGCTATAATAATAATGTGTTGTTGTGTTTCGACAAAACGAATGCAAATGTATAGAGCATTAGAGTAAATTCGTTTTCAGTTTTTGAAATTTCCGATGTTTGGCACTGAAGTAACTTTTTTGTATATATTTGAAAATAATATAAATATTGAAGATATATAAAAATATTTATTTGTATACGTTTCGGTTTTTTTTTTCAAGTCGATTTTATTTTTCGTAATTCTTGCAAAAAGTAAATTCTGGAGAAATGCCAGAGAATTTTCAAAATTCCCTGACTCTTCCCTGATTATTCCAAGAGGAAAGAAATTTCCTGATGTTTTCCGGTTTTTCATGTGCGTAACAGCCATGATCATGCAAACATTCTTTTGGATTCTTATTTAACGATCTACAACAAATTTGCAAAGTATGATTTTGGACGATAATGAAAATAAGAAAAAAAGCGATATTGAAAATAAGAAAAAAAAACTGAAGAGAATTTTCGTTGCATTCCAACTATGTAAACTTCAACTCCATATACACTGCCGGCCAAAAGTTTTCGGACACTTCAGATAATTGCAAAACTTTCAATCACTGGATCATTGCCAAATAATGTTAGAATAATATAATTAATTTCGTTTATTATTTTACGATGATGCTATACAGGGTGAGGCACTAACTGTTGCCACCTTGAATATCTCTGTAATTATCGACGTCACAAAAAAATGTTTGAAACAAAAGTTGTATCGTACGAAAGGGGTCATCAAATACGACCATTTGTTTTATCTCAGCAGAGGCGCTGTCGCACAGTAAAGGTCACCTCCACTTTTTACATGGGACGGTACGTTTTTTTTTCAACTATCTTGTAGAGCATCGAAAACTGCATAAAAAACATTTAGGGGTCAAAGTCGTTCTAGGTCATTTAAGATCAAAAAGTGACATGAACTTTATTTTTATGTGAAATTACCTTTATTCACAGTAGATGTTCAAAGTGATTGCCATTGGAATGAATGCAGTATTGCAATCTCCTCATCACGAATTTCTTATCACTTCGGCACTTATTGCCGAAGTCTTGCCATTGTCTTGTATGTAAACAACGGCACCAAACCTACAATGTACACGGAACATTGTACAATGTTTCGCCCAAACAAACCCAAGATAACAATAGTAAAAATGGTGAGACTAGTATTAATGAATCAAGCGAATGTAAATGATGTATTCTTTTGAAGAGCAAACTGATGTGCTTCTAATTTACGGAGAATGTCAGAAAAATGCAGTGAGAGCTAGAGACTTATACGCTGAAAGATTTCCTGAACGTTCTCATCCTACACGCCGTACATTTCAAATTTTGTACACTAAACTGAGGACAACTGGATCCTTAACCCGTCGGAAAAGTAACCGACAAAAGCGAGTTACTAACGAAGAAACGGAAATTGGTGTTCTTGCCGCCGTTCATCGAGACCCTTGTGCGAGTTCTCGGTCAAATTGCGAGGGCATCTGGCGTAAGCCAAAGAAGTATTCTACGTGTTCTACATCGTCATAAATATCATCCTTACCACATCAGTCTCCACCAGGAATTAACTGGTACGGATTTCACGAATCGCACTGAATTCTGCCGATGGGCTCAACGCCAGATTCAGAGAGATGACTCATTTATTAATCGGATTTTATTTACCGATGAGGCAACATTTACGAATCACGGAAATATTAACTTGCATAACATGCATTTGTGGTCAACTGAAAATCCATATTGGCTGCGGCAATTTGCACACCAAAGACCCTGGTCGGTTAATGTAGGTGGGATTAATGGGGATAGAATCATGGGCCCTTATTTCATCGAAGGTAATCTTAATGGTAGGAAGTACACCACATTAATTGAAGAAACATTAGGTCCGTTATTGGAAGGAATACCTTTAGAAACAACAGAATGTGGTATCAACACGATGGGTGCCCAGCACATTTTTCGCCGATAGCTAGAAATAAATTGCAAAAGAGATTTCCAAATCGTTGGATTGGACGCGGAGGTGTTGTATCGTGGCCGGCTCGCTCGCCAGACTTGACGCCACTGGACTTTTTCTTGTGGGGATACTTGAAAGGTCTTGTTTGTAAAGAACGTCCAACTACGCCGGATGATGTGCGTGAGAGTATTCTTCGAGCCTGTGATTCGATAAGTGCCGAAATGATAAGAAATTCTACACGATCCGTGATGAGGAGATTGCAATACTGCATTGATTCCAATGGCAATCACTTTGAACATCTACTCTGAATAAAGGTAATTTCACATAAAAATAAAGTTCATGTCACTTTTTCATCTTAAATGACCTTGAACGACTTTGACCCCTAAATGTTTTTTTGCAGTTTTCGATGCTCTACAAGATAGTTGAAAAAAAATGTACCGTCCCATTTAAAAAAGTTGAGGTGACCTTTACTGTGCGACAGCGTCTCCACTGAGATAAAAAAATGGTCGCATTTGACGACCCCTTTCGTACGGTACAACTTTTGTTTCAAACATTTTTTTGTGACGTCGATAATTACAGAGATATTCAAGGTGGCAACAGTTAGTGCCTCACCCTCTACAGCTCTATACAATTAATTATATTATTCTAATATAATTTTGCAATTATCCAAAGCGACCGAAAGTTTTGCGATTATCTGAAGTGTCCGAAAACTTTAGACCGTTAGTGTACATTTCTATATTCGTCGAGAATCCAGCTGAGCCCAAGCCTACATCGCCAAGTATCAATCTACGAAAATTCATCCCTGTTCTCCGTGACCCAACAGTCGCGCGCATTATTTTTTATTTTTTGTTGTTATAAAACCTATTCCGGTAAGCGGCGTTCCATTTCCACTGGGCGTCTCGCGCTCGCGCGCCCATCTCTTCACTCTCTGTTTGGCGCAGCACCGGCGGACCATGTCGCGCCGTTTCTACTTCCCTCTTTTCCCCATTCGAATCACAACACGCGACTTCTTGGCTGTTTCCACCGTTGAAAAACTTTTCCAGCCCGGTATAATTAACACAAGTTTTTTTTAGGTCAAGTTGTTTGTTATCCCTTTTTTCCGTAAGCTAGCTTTTAGTAGAGTAGCTCGAAGATAAAGAAAGGTGGGGCGGTTTAACGTTTTTGGATATATCCCACGCTTCATGAATTGAAGTGGCGAATTTCGAAAGGCGTTTTCGACTCTGTGTCGAGCAATGTGATCGGTTATGACGATTATGTGGTAAACATTATTTATATGCATATATATTATTGTTACTGTTTTTCATTAATATTATTTATCGATATTATTGTGATCATTGTTATTATATGTATTATTGCACTTTGTTTATATATATTATTGTTAACAAATATAATATATTTATCATTATTACTGATATGATAATAGTCATGATCATGATTATCATAATTATTTTTGTTCATATTATCATTGATTGTTCGGTCGTCGGATAGGCATTTGGAGGTCGAATTGAACTGGCACACGTGCTAATTCATACACACACACACATATTATATATATATATATATATATATATATATATAATTGTTACTATTTTTACTACTACCACTATGACAATAATCGTGTAATAATAATCATGATTACGATTATTATTCTGCTAACTACTCCTTATACATGAATGTGTGTATGTACGCATACATACAATAGTGGAATTCATTCTAGCCACTTCTAATACAAATTATCTTTTTTTAAATATTTATATAGAAAGTGTATATGCTGCTACGCTGGAATGGCGCTGTAATGTTTTTATTTTCATCTATAATGTTTCCACTTAATATTCGCCTTATCAAGCCTACTTTGATAAGAATATAAAATATTAGTGATCACAACGTAAAGTACTCAATAAACGCAAAACTTAAAAAAAAATTTTACGTGTTCAAAATCAATTCCGCTAGTATATATATATATATATCGTTCTTTTTTTTTGCGTTTGCGCGCTCGATAGTGCCTTTATATCCTCCCTGTCGGTGGCCATGGGCTATATAAAATACGTCGCCACGACGACGGCCTAGATCCGTGGCTTGCGGGGGGGGGGGGGGGGGGGGGGGTAAGAGCACCGCAGATCCTTGGACGATGACGCGAAGGAGATTCGGGGGCGTACAGTGTGCGAGACACGCGAGTCGGACACGGAGAGCGTGATCGCGAACAATTTCCGCATATGCGTCTCTCGCGAATAATTTATCTACGCGGAAATATCGCGAACGACGACGACGATGCACCGAATGCATCGGGAGAGTTTTTTATTCGACTTTTTTTTTTGGAGAATGGTCTAGATCTCCTGAAGATAGATGGAGAGAAAAAACAGAACATTGAATTGACTTTTCTTTCTATATTTAGTCCGCAGCTTCGGCTGTAAGCGATTTGGGAATTGAGGACCTTCGGAGTAAGGATACGCGTTTGTTTTTCTGCTTTTTTCCCTGGAGGATGCTGAGAGTGCACTTAGCGTGGATTGTGGACAAACTCCAAACTTATTGTTATTATTATGATCATTATCATCGTTGTTGTTATTATTATATTATGAAGGAGGTGATACCTTTGGGCGAGGAAAAAATTTGCTGACTTTCATGATTTTATTTTATAGGCAAGATTACTTCACTAATTTTAAAGTCAAGGTATGTTTTATTACTACTTTTGACTGTTCCATTATATTTTTCTATTGATTTTTAAGGCGTTACCCCCACTTGGAGCGCAAAAAAGGCCTTTTTCATATTTTTTTTTAAAGAAAACTACAAAACTTTTTTAATCGATCAATATACCATCTTAACGAACACATCTTGAAGAACTTTCAGTAATTTTTTTATTGAAAAATATTACATTGTTTAGTGGCAAATGGCCGTCAATGAAATAATGTTTTTATATACACGGTTTGCGGTGACCAACATTGCGGCGAAGTGGATCATGTGGAAAAAAATGCGGATGGATTTAGTCAAATATAAGTATAAACTAGTCTTTAATCGAAGGATTTTAAAAAATATTCATTTTTCACAAAATGGCGGACAGTCAAAGTTAATGGTTTGATTTTAACGAAAAAAAACGACCGTTTTTTGGCTACAAAACGGCCATTTTTTTCGAAAAAAAATCGAACGATTAAAGACTACATTTTTATGTATTAAATAAGCCTGCAAAATTTCAAGAAGATCGGTTCATTAATGTTCGAGTAATCTTGGTCACCGACTTCAGAAAAGCCATTTTGAGAAAAACGCGTTTAAAGTTTCAATTTCCGGTCGTTTACACAACGGATTCTTTTCTTTCAACACTCATATCTCAGTCAATTTTGTTCGGATCGACTTGAAATTTTCAGGACATATTCTTAGATACTTATACTTCAAAAAAATGCAATAAAAAAAATTGATTTTTTCAAAATCGCAAGTGGAGGTAACCCCTTAAACATACCGAAGGTGTCACATCGTCTTCTAAGCTGCATTGGCGTGACGTATAGCTGATAAACTAATCGACCGATTCTGATGAATTTTGTTATAAATCTTTCTAACCTTATTGGCTAAAACATGACCCGGTATATTTTTGAAAATAAAAAAAAGTATTTTTCGATGGCCAAATGTAGACATTTTTTTCGGAAAATTCCATCTTGTTTCAAAGCGTACCATTTCATCGATTGTCATAATTTCTCACTTTTTATTGGTTTATATTCTGCATATGAGTGTTAATGAAAGAAAAATCTTCTTTGGTTTTTTTTCAGATCAATCCTACCGACGCTACGTGTCACGCAGTCTGACAATATCCGCCACAACCCGTTTAGAAGACCGTGCCATACCTCCGCCATTTAAAAAGATTAATTAACAAAACAGCATGTAACCGCCAAAAGTAGTAATGAAACATATCCCCAGTCCAACAAATGATGGAGAAATGTTTCCTTTAAGAAAAATCACGAAAATCAGCAATTTTTTCCTCGCCTAAAGGTTTCTTCCCCCCTAAAAAAAGCGTTTGGTTAGTATTAATATTTACATACTCTGAGCGGCTTATGATGATGCTTATTATTATTGTGCTTGCTATTATTTGTTTTTACTTGTTGTCACTACCATTATCATCATTATGATCATTCTAAGCTTTGATTCAGCATTATTATTATTAAATTTTCGTTACTATCATCATCATTATAACTATTCTGAGCTTTGCATTCGTATTATTATGATTACTAATGAGTCATTGCAGTTTATTCCACATGTATGCAGTTTCCTTTTTATATTATAATGTCTTTCACAACGTCTGTTGTGTCTGTTTTTTGACCTCTGTCCACCTTCCATGGTTTCCCTATTCCTATTCTTGTTTTCTATTTCTTATTGCTAGCCTTCCCGCCCTCTCTCCTCTGCCCTCTTCCTCGCTAGCTTCCCAAACTGTCTCACTACCCCACACATTTCTTCAACTACTTCCTTCCCTTCCAGCGCCCTGATGCATCCGGTTGATATCCCGCCTTTCTGTTGTTCCGCCCATCCTTGAAATTTCTTTATCGCTTCGTCCTCAACTTGAGACTCTGCGACCTCGCATTCCCGTATGTGCGCCAGCGTTTCCTCTTCCTCCACTTCACACTCTGCATCTCCTAGTCCTGAAAGTTCCTTCTCCTTCGCTTTCCCCACACTCCCACACCTCGTCCTTGCCCATATTTCTCTAATTTCTCCCCTCATAGTTTCTTGCCCCCAGTACTCCTCCATCACCACCTCTTTCTTCCTGTTTTTTATATTCTATGCAGTATCCTGATCAGTCAATTTTTTCCCAGTTTCTCTATTTCCTGATCTGTGATGTTTTCCACTACTGTTCCTGTCTTCATCCCCCATTCCTCATTGTTACTCCTCCTCAGTGTGTCTCCTATCGTCCCTCTTCTGCCTGGTTCATGGCTTCTTCTATTTCTCGTCCCCATTTGGTCGCGTTCCCATTTTGCATCCCGCTCGCCTCTTCCCTCGTACAGTTCTTGAACCAACGCTCTTTTTTTATTCCCATGATCTTTCCTATATAATATGCCACTCTTTTTTCATCACCCAAACAAAGAAATAATAATTTTATGGAAGCAGGGTGCAAGGGAATATGGATTATTCCCTTGCATCCTGTTTCCATAAAATTATTTTTTTGTTGTTGGGGGGGTCTGTGAATGCTTTGACGCACTACCGATGAGCCACCGTGGGAGTCGACGGCTAGTCAACCGTCCCTATCTAATAAACACATATCTCCCTGTACGCCCAACACCAGCTCGGAACTGTTATTCACATTACTTCAGACTGGGCAGCTGTCCTTGCGTCCTCTACAAACATGTCCCTTCCCTTAAAATCCGTTTGTTACTCGTGCCTGAGATCCTTTCTGTTGTCGCCTTCGTTTAGTCTTCCAGCCATCAGTCCATTCTTTTGCTCCGAAGGACCGTCGTCACGTAATCCATAAGATTATTACCTATATTATCATCATCATCATCATCATCATCATCATCGTTATCATTATTGTAATTATTGATATGGACATTTTATGAGTATTATTATTATTACTCTGAGCGCTTTATGATTATTATCATTGTCGTCGTTGTTGTTATAATCATGATCAATATTATCACTATCGTCATCATTCTCATTAATTATCATCATTATCATCAACGTTAAGATTCTTATCATTTTTTATTGTCGTTAGTATTATTATTATTACTCTGAGCGTTTTATGATTATTATTGATATTGTCGTTGTTGTTATCATCATTGTAAGAACAAATAATAATATTATCAATACTATTATTACTATCGTCATCGTTATAATTATTCTGAGCTTTGCCTGAGTATTACGATTACTTTGAGCTCTTTATCACTATTAATACAATAATTATTTTTTCATTTATCATTTTTTATCGTGGTAAAAATGGGGAAAAATCTTTCGAAGACCGTGGATGTCCTCGTCACGTCGGGAATTAGGGCTTGCCGCCTAAAACCTAAAGCGACGTCGACGTCCGTGTGATGAACTCTCATGACTCTCGACCAGGGATTCCACGAGATGCATACCAGCTATCCCCCCAGCCAAAGTAAGAAAATACAATAATTATTAATATCATTATTCTTATTATTGATATTAGTATTACCATCCTCACCATTATAATTCTGCGCTTCCTATTATTGATAACAATATTATTATAATTATAACCGTCATTATTATTATCAAGTGCTACCGGGAAATAATCCCGGAATAGCTGAAAGGTCCAAGATATTCGCGGAAGTGTAAAAATATTGGGCAAACAATTTGCCATACTGTCGTAATTCTTTGTTTGCTTTCCTTTGCGTTTTTTTTTTTCGTTTTTTTTTCCTTTTCTTGGTTGTCGAGAGTGTCGATAACGTTATCGGTATTATGTATACAAACTTGGCGGATGTGATATCGGAACGCGTTATCATCGGTGCGAAGCTGAAGATCGATCGCGAATGTACGCTCTAATCTATGTAGCCGCTCGAGTAACGCGTGTGCTCGGTGCCTCTCCTGGCAATGACGCACGCATACATGCACGAGAGAGAGAGAGAGAGAGAGAGAGAGAGAGAGAGAGACGCAGATGTTTCACTCTAATCTACCTGAGGCGGATATAGAACATAGTTTGAGATTTTCTTCAACATGTATATGCATGTGCATGCACGTTCACGATAAAACGGCATAGACGAACGTACCGTGACAATAGAGAAAATCAGAAGTCGGAGACAAGCGATTATAGGAGCGACAATGCGTCAGCGACGAGGAAAGCCACTCCTGCAATCTCGAACGCACGTGCAGACTATTTGTTCCAAGTATAGACGAAAGTACGGAGGCTTCTCCATTTCTTTTCCGTAATTTTATCCATATACATATCATCATCATCATCATGGTCATCATCATAAAACTATTGAATCGGCTTGCAGAAAGAACAGATACAATGATAGTATATTCAAAATAGATATTGTAGCAAATGATGACGAGATTGGTGCTGAGAATGTTTGCTCCTCATCGTCAACATCCCGTGTCGAAATTTGAGTCGAAAAAAAGTACTGCCAGATCTGCCTTCCCTAGACAATATCAGATCGGCCCTTCCACCCTCGAATAGGTTCGCAGTGTAACCGGTCTAAAGCTAGGTCCCGATCTGCCGTTCCCATTCTGGGGGAACTGATCAGGAACGGGCCGGAGAACAAGCGATAAATGACCAGGAAAGTTGTAGGGTATAGATCGGGAAATAACCAGGAACAAACGAGGAAATTAAAAATGATGTGTCAGCGTTTTTGGAATCCTTGAGAACGTAAAATCGGGAGTGTATTCAATTTAGGGTTTCGACAACATATTGTTTGTTGGTTATCTACTTGCTAAGGTAGTGTATGAGTGAATACATGCGCTTGCTCGCATTTCCTGATAGGCAAAGAGGCAGAAAAACGTACACAGATCACTATCCGAGCGAAAAAGGCCTAGAGGGGCCGTCCATATATTACGTCATCGATTTTTGCTGATTTTCGACCCCCCTCCCCCCTACGATCATCCTATCGTCATTTCCTAATGACCCCCCCCCCCCTCTCGCAAAATTGACGTCATTACCAGTTTGGCAAAATTAAAACATTTGCGGATTTGAGAAAAATTGGGTAACATTAAAACATTTTGTTATAGAATCATCTTTTATTATTTTGTACTTTGGCAATGTTTATTAATATAATAATATTATTCTTCCCTATTCTTTAGTTTTCTTTGGATAGCTCCCACATTTTGTTATAGAATCATATTTTATTATTTTGTACTTTGGCAATTTTCATTAATATAATAATATTATTCTTCCCTATTCTTTAGTTTTCTTTGGATAGCTCCCACGGAGTTTTCACCCATTCTTGCAAATCCTCAATCACGGGTAATATCTCCGTATCCTCCCCATATTCATTTTGGCTCGATCGAACTATTTTCATAGGTACGCTGTTATTTGAAGTTCTCGAATATAATGTAGACAAACCTTATGTAATAAATGAATAAATAATGAGTTCAATAATTAATACCATTAGGTACTTGCAAAATATTTTTCATCACTCATGCGGGGAAACCACTCTAGTTGTACAATATACTATTGTACATTTTGAAGTAACTGGTATCACAAGAATGACGTCAATTTCGAAACGCCCCCCCCCCCCCCCCTCATCCATCATTTACCGTCATCCGCAGACGAACCTCCCCCCTCCCCCGAATTCAGAATGACGTAATATATGGACGGCCCCAGAGTGCAAAGGGTTATTTCACAAGTATCGCAAAATCATAAAAGTAAGTGCACGCTATGAGCATAGCACTTCTGTACGTGGTACAACTCACAGGACGAACTTTTATCCTCGTACGATAGTAGGTTGCTTACGCGAAGCCCTTCGCTTGTAGCCACCTAGCGGGTTGTTGGCGAAATACATTCAGGTAATGTCTCCCCGGCCAGAACATTGATATTTCCCAACATATGGGGCGACAAGGCGTTCAAAAATCACGAATGACTCGCTTTACTTTTTTGTCTCATAAAATAATTTGGCTATTCTTCATGCTCAAATCATTATTTATCGTAATCCCGGTATTTATGATAAGCATTGTTATCCTCGTCGATTATCATTGATGAAGTGAATGCTTTCAATGATGAATAGAATTACAACAGATGTATTAGTTTCATCTCAATCAATTATAAATATCTTTGATGAGGTGAAAAGCAAAGTAGCTTTTCTTTAGTTCTTAAAGACAGGCTCCACTTTTCGGAACATGTCAATGTTCTGGCCGGGTAGACATTACGTGAAGATGTACTTGCTCGCAATGTATGCCGGCCAGAAGATTGTAATTTCCAATCATAGACGGTAAGCTGTAAACAACGATTTTGCGATCTTCCCGGTTTGTTCCATGGGAGGGCCCGGTCAGGTAAATCAGACATGGCAAGTCTGGTCAGGGCCGGACACAAAGTAGGGAATACCCAGTCACATTACTGCACGGGATTGGCCGAAAAATTTAATTTTTTTTTCTCGCATCCTCAAGTCACTATTATTGTTATTATTATTGTATTTATTTGAGATGGCCAAAAATATGTTTGCGAGAGGAGCTAAGAGCGATTGAGAATGGAACCCCCTCGAAGTGGGGAAAGGATTTTAAAAAAGTATTAATGGAAATGGGAATTGAGGATCTAGTAGGGATGATAAGAGAGGAGACAGACGAGGGCGAACTAGAAAAAAAGGTGAAAGAAGGATTAGAAAACCTAAAGAAAAAAATACTGGAGGAGGAAGAAGAAAGAGTACAAAAATCATCATACAATAGTTTATACAAGTACTTGGTGGAGAACGAAGAAAGCCCATGGAAATACTGGAAGGAGGAAGGAGTGAAGGGTAGGGAGAAAAAATTGTGGGCAAGAATAAGATGTGGAAATGTATGGAGGGCGGGAAAGAAGGGGGAGAAAAATTGGCGGTGCAGGATTTGTGAGGAGAAATTTGAGACGGTGGAGCACCTCCTAATTTGCAAAAAAGGCTGGGAAATGATGCCAAAAGAGGCAAGAAAAGAAGCGGAGGAGTGGATACAAGGAGTTGACGAGGTTGCGATAAAGGGGGAGATCATTAATATGTTAAGCGGGAAAATAAATGTGGGAATTTGCCGCTACTTCAAAGAAATAGAGACATTATGTGCAAAAATGAAAAAAGAGGAAAAAGATGAGAGCGACAGCGATCAGTAGTGGTTAGGGTATAGGTTAGAATTTTAGACGTAAGTTGTTTGGTGTAAGTTCGTGAATGAGATTGATTGTAAGAAAAGAGACTTTGTAAAAAAACTTTATAACAAGTTGTGCAAATAAAACTCTATTATATATATATTGTATTTATTTTGTTTGCAAGCCGATAAAATTATTCGTATAATAATGATTATTATTGCTATTATTTATTATCGTTATTGTGCCTCTTTTTTTGCAAGTCGATAGAATATTTTTAATACGAGTGATTATTATCGTTATTAATCATATTAGGGTGACGACAGAAAAAATATGGGGGAAAGGACCGTTCCTCGAAGTACCTCTATATACGTGTGTGGCGAAACCCACGGAGTGAATTACTCTGTGATGTTGAAAAAAAAAAAACAAAAACAAAAAACGAAAAGTCTCATCATCGACTGGGTAAGTGCTTTCGTACACTTATGGAGATTAGTCGCGCCCATGTATGTTCTGTCGCTTACGTGTCCCACGAGTGTGGCCCATACATATATACATATATAAATACAGTGTACACGTAAACATCTAATAATAAAGAACTGCGCGGTTAATCGCGATGATGATACTCCAGGGGACACCGTTATTCCGGAACGCACCCAACTATTCTTTTGCAATCTCGTTTTTTCCTAAATCTCTGCAAATGAAAAGAAAAAAAATAGTTACGTACGGCTAGCTAACCCTCACATCCCAAACATACTCCTATCTATCTTTTACGATCTTTTTTTCTTTTCGAGAAAGGAGCATTTTTCTCATCCCATTTGTGTGTGTACTTTCGTCGCGGTTTTTTTTTACTTCTGGTATCGTTACGAAGTGCACTGTTGAGCAATAAATAAATGTGCAACTGAACACAAATGTAAATAGATTTTGATCAAAACTAGAACAAAAATATAGTTTTGAGAGGATCAGTCACTAAAGCTCGGATAATAATAAAACATTACTTGTGCTAGTGTAAATGACTCCCATTTGCTTTGAGAAACTTTTGAGAGGTAAGTACATACACAACAGATAAGAAAAATTTTAACGTATGCTACAGGAAACCGCGAAACATAAAATTAAGGAATGCTTTTTTCTCGAAAAGTAAAAAAGATCGTAGAACATACATGGGAGTGATTCGGATAGGTATTGATACAAGGTATCTAGATTTTCCTTTATGGCGTCGATTTTCAGGCCACCATACACACACACACACACACACACACACACACACACACACACACACACACACACACACACACACACACACACACACACACACACACACACACACACACACACACACACACACACACAGGGTGTCCCTCTTATCTCCGCCACCCGAAATAACTCGGTAATTATCGACGTCACAAAAAAATGTTCCAGACAAAAGTTGTACATTGTGAAGGGGGCGGATCACTACCAAATATTTGGTACTGATCCGAGATATTTAGATTTGTATCATCGATATCATCGATATATATCATCGATAAGAGGGTCACCCTGTATGTATTTTCCACCTGTAATAACCTTCCTTGTCAATATATAGAGTGTAGTAAAAAGAAATCCATTATTTTTGCATAAAATTGAAGGCTTTATTTAGCATAGTTAGAATGATCCGACTTAGGTCCAATATGCACCGTTTTGATCGACAACTTGTTGCCATTTTGAAGGTAATTTCATTATGCCTTTCTCATAGAAACCCTCGTCCGTATTGGCAAAAAACTGGGACAGTCGATTTTCACAAGCTTCTCTTGAGGCGAATGTTTCATCAGCAAAATCATTCGCCATAGACAGGAACAGGTGGTAATCACTTGGTGCCAGATCCGGACTATAAGGTGGATGCATAAGATGCTCCCAACCAAGCTCCCAGAGCTTCTGGCGAGTCACTATCGATGTGTGTGGCCTGGCGTTATCCTGATGGATCACAATTCCTCTTCTATTGGCCAAAGCTGGTCGCTTCTGAGCGATTGCTTTCTTCAGACGGTCCAATTGTTGACAGTACAGGTCCGAATGAAGAGTTTGGCCGTAGGGGAGCAGCTCATAGTAGATGATTCCCTGCCAATCCCACCAAACACACAGCAAAATCTTCCTGACCGTCAATCCTGGCTTGGCCACCGTTTGCGCCGGCTCACCGCGATTCGACCACGGCCGTTTTCGCTTGACGTTTGTCGTAAGTGACCCACTTTTCATCACCAGTCACCATTCGCTTCGGAAATGGGTCGACTTTGTTGCGATTCAGCAGCGATTCGCAGATGGAAATTCGGTCCATGAGATTTTTTTCGCGTTAACTCGTCTGGCACCCATACATCGAGCTTCTTTTTGTATCCAGCCTTATTCGAGTGGTTCCAAATGGTTTTTTGTGCAATGTTTAACTCCTGGGCAATCGAAACAGTGCTTACACGACGGTCGGACTCGACGATTTCCATTATTTTATCGACATTTTCGACAATTGGCCTTCCAGAGGTACATCTTTGACATCAAAATTACCGGAACGGAATCGACGAAACCAAAATTGCACGTCATTGGCTGTTACAGTATCAGGACCATAAACAATATTCACATTTTCAACCGCCTGGCTTGTGTTTTCGCCTTAATCGGAGAAAAACTGTAAAATATGGCGTATTTTCACTTTCCTGGTGGCTATCTTTGACGTGCGCCCAAACAATATTGCGTCAAGCAATCACAAAACTGTCTGAGATGTTTATTTTAGTACGGAATCTTATCTTTCTAACGCCGTTTAGCGTAATCCGATCTCACTTATATAACGCGAGATACAGATTACTAAAGCCATCTATTGCAAAAAGTAATGGATTTCTTTTAACTACACCTAATATACAAATATAAATATATATGTATGCAAAAGTGTAGAAGCCAAAGATCCCGAAACCGCTCCCCTATGGGACATCACCCGCGCCAAATCTCCCATACGTAAAAGTATATCAAGGAAATAGCGAAGAAAAAAAAGGGGGGCACAATATCGCATGCTGTACATCCGCAGAAGAGTCAACGAACGCGGAACAAAACGAGGCACGCTCACGTAGCAAACTGTACGGATCCTCTCAAATGGTTATCTCTCTCGTTTCCGCTCTCTCTCTCTCGCTCTTGTTTGGGAAAACCAACCGAGTCTCAGTTGCTCATTAGCTGCCATGGCAAATCACAGGCAGAAGGGAGAGAGCAAGAGAAAAAGAGTGAGAGGCAGGGAGATTGTGGACTGGCACGAGTCATGCACGCTCTCGTGACAGGTAGAAAGACAGAGGGACGTTATATGCAGGGGGGGGGGGGGGCGGGAGGGGGCAGATAGAGATTTTGCAAAAGAGTTATGGTATACATTATATGGCCCGGGATGAGGCGTACACAATATCAAAGTCTTCCGTCTCACCGTATAATAATAATCTGTGCCTCTACATCTCAGAGTGTGTTACACTGGGATGCGCGTGTGCGAGGTAAGATAGTCGTGACTCGCAATGTCGGAAACGGAACGTGGGAGGTATTACGAGGGAGGTCGGCTAGGTTCCTGGCTCATGCTCGTATAGGCCGGGTCTACAGTGGAACTTGGCTGCTGATGCAACAGTAGAGCCTCGTTTTCGTGTAAATCAACCCCCCCCCCCCCGCACCGCCGCGGACATTTGGCCGCTTGTCACTTCGCTATTTCCGGTTGGTGGGAAAAAGAGTTCCGGTATTGCGCTCGGTTTCGGACGGAATACCGAGGCGCGGATGAGCGGTCACCCATCCGAGTATCGACCCGGGCGAGCGCTGCTTGACGCGAGAGATTGTCGGAGACAGGCGCTGATTTTTACGAAAGATCGGTACGGAGATCGGTATTAAGATCGGTACGGAGATCGGTACGGAAATCGGTATTGAGATCGGTATTAAGATCGGTATTAAGATCGGTACGGAGATCGGCATGGAAATCGATATTAAGATCGGTATTGAGATCGGTATTGACATCGGTATCGAGATCGGTATTAAGATCGGTACGGAGATCGGTATGAAGATCGGTACGGAGATCGGTATGAAGATCGGTACGAAGATCGGTGCAGAGATCGGTAGAGTTTTTTTTTCCTACGATGTTGAAGTTCGCAACGTTGGAATGCAACGAAAATTACAATTTAATTTCTTATTTCTTCCGTTCCTTCATCAAAATCTTGTCCTGCAAACTTGGGCTGTAGATTTTTTGTAAGGATCCTAAAAAACCGTTTGACTGTTTTTCGTAGTCTAAATTTACCCAAAATAGTTCGATTTACTAAACTTTCATTGAATTCCGACGATGCGAACTTCAAAATAATTTTTTTTAGTTTTGTTCTGTTGGACGAAAGATTTTTCCATCCAAAACTATTTTTAGCAGTACCTAGATTTGTGTGCTAGTTCATATACCTTCGGGAGCCCACGAGTGCGTGCGCGAAGTGCCCGGCCCGTTGGCCACCTAGCGGAGTTTTCGCAAACTACTCGAACCGCCGACTACTCTCTCTTTCTCTCTCTCTATATATATATGTGCTATATCCCTGCCTTCGTGACCACCGTGACATTAATAATGGCCAAACAAGCGCCGCGCTTCGAAACGGCACCGACGACGCGGGGCCGGAACCGAAGATGGCCAATTCGTGTTGGGAATTAAAGATTGATAAATGGGAATTACGTTGCAGAGCTGTCGATTATCGACCGTAGGTGCCCCACAGCGTATAGTACATAATCTTCGTATTATACCGTGTATATACAGCGTAATTCTTATATGTGAGGGGAAAGCCGCGCGTCGTTTGTACCACGCGGAGCCGCGCGAGTGTTGCATATCGATCGCACGAACAACAGTTACTCCTAACCGCCGGAGCTTTGCGCCGTGGATCTCGCTCGGGCGCACTCAAGTGGGCGAGCGAACAAATCGCAAAGTCAAGCTCGATCGCGTTTACGTATGCATGTACACGTGGAAATACGTTTGCACATTATGTGTATATATATATATATATATATATATATATATATATACATGTCCGTATGTATGTATGTAATTATAAACAATATGAGAATAATAGTCCGATTAACAGTATGGAAAAATAACAATAAATAGCAACAGCGATACTTAAGGCCTTAGGCCACTCTAGAGGCCGAAAAAATAGGCTTTTTGGGGATTTTTTTTTTTCAGAAAAACTACAAAATAAATCGAGATTACAAACAAGGGTGTTTATTATACATATCAGTGGCTGTGTACACTACATTTTTGCAAAGTGAAAAATTTGCCTAAAAATCGTCAGATAATTGTTAATAACAAATGAACTATGCAATATAACAAAAAATCCTACGTACTACCACAGACAATGTATTTTTCAAGATATATTAAACATTTCAAGTCAATCGGTAGAAAATTGTCTGAATTATGTTTCCGGCCAACTTAAAAAATGCAGTTTTGAGATAAACGCTGCACAGCCGCCATTTTTAAATTAATCGCTTAAAAAAAATTATTGTATACAGTGACTGATATGTATGATGAACACCCTTTTTTGTAATCACGATTTATTTTGTAGTTTTTTTTAAATCCCCAAAAAGCCTATTTTTTCGGCCTCTAGAGTGGCCTAACCCCTTAATAAGAGTATCGGTAATAATTAATTGATAATAGTAAGAGTATTAATAATAATGACGAACCCTTTGCACTCAAGAGGTGACTCTCGCTCATCACTCACTATCCAAGAGAAAAAGACCTCATCACTATGATAGTAACAATTAATGGAAATTGTTATCAGTAATGACAAAATAAACATTTATTAGTAATTATAATATTGACAATTATCATTGTTGATATTATAATTACGAATTATTACTACTATCGATTGTTACTATTGTAGTGACAAATCTCATAGTTACATATTAATTATTATCGTAACTATTGATTATTATTTATTATTATTGTTAGGAAGATCGCTGCAAAGCCTTAAGGGGCTGATAGGTCACCTCGTTAGGAACAGATCTAACCTAGTTTACCTTAGTCCAAAGTCTAAGGATTTCGAGTTATCATGGTATGATTTTTGCAAAATTTCCCAAAATTAGGTACTAACTCATTGACCTCTTATGTCAATGTTATTTTTTTTTTTTACATCGCAATAAGAGCTATTTTTATTCTTTGACAAGATATTAATTATTCAACAGGTCCCATTTACTTAGTTGTGTGGATACAGATTGTTGTATTAGTGTTTGTCGATTGAATACACATTAAGCTAAGACGCAAAAAAGTTTTCAGTTACCAATTATTGTCTGTTTGAACATTATGAACGAGTTAGTGCCTAATTTTGGGACATATTGGAGAAATCATACGTACCATGATAACTCGAAATCCTTAGACTTTGGACTAAGGTAAACTGGGTTAAATATGTTCCCAACGAGGTGACCTATCACTCCCTCAAGGCTTTGCATCGACCTTCCTAACACCGTGTATATCATGCTTGTTAGCAGATATCAATTATTATTATTATTGAAGAGTAATGTTGGTATACATTTTTACCGATTCTTGTAATTCATCATTGCTTTTCTACTACCATTCATACTACTATCATATTTATTATCATCATTCATTATCAGTATTACGGAATGTGGCTGATTATTTTTATTTGTGATAGGTATCGATATCGTTATTTTTCTACTATTACTAATAATATTCTGGTTGTTTAGGCGCTATACCAGTGTGACACTTTCAAAAAATCGACTTTTGTTTGCCTTTTTCGACAGTTTATACTTTCAAGAATATTCAATGAGATTTTTCAATTTTGCTGACATTGTAACTCAAAGAGCAATTATCCGATCAACATGAAATTTGAACTGAATACTCTTGAATGTATTTACTCTACAATGACGCAGGATATTTTTCATTGGATGAAAGTTGACGATTTGGCATTGAAAAAAAAAACGACCATTTTGTAGGCAAGAAAACAGACTTTTTTCATAACTACGCCATTTTGTTAGATTTTGATACTTTTCGAAAATCCTACGTCGTTGTACAGGAAATACCTTCCAGTTTAACGACATTTTTTCCTTTTTCCGTCCAGCTACTCAATCGGCCGGAATCATGTCAGCAGTGGAGGAACTTTTTTTTTGCGCCTCCGAAGGTAAGTAGCTTGGACCTCAATATTTTTCTATGAAAACATTATGTAATATAGGTCAAATATAGCCAAAAATATTCTTAATTTTCCGGAACATTTAATTCGGTACTTTTCTTAGAAAAAATTCCCGATAATCACCCAAATTTTCAGCGTTCACACTGGTATAGCCCCTTAATGTTGATGTACATGTACAAATGTGCGCACTTGTGCGTGTCAATTTATCGAGACCACGAGGGCGAGAGCACAAAACAATATGTACCTGAATATTCGCGTTTCGGTTATGTATATATATATATATATATATATATATATATATATATATATATATATATATATATATATATATATATATATATATATATATATATATATACGTATATATGTATATACGTATATGTATATATATGTATATGCATATACATATATATATATACATATATATGTATATGTATATACATATCTATATGTATATACATATGTATATACATATATATATATGTATATACATATGTATATATATGTATATACATATGTATATACATATGTATATACACATATATATATATATATATATATATATGTATATACATATGTATATACATATATATACATATATATATATATATACATATATATACATATGTATATATATATGTATATACATATGTATATATATGTATATATATATATATATGTATATATATGTATATACATATGTATATACATATATATATATATATATATGTATATACATATACATGTATATATACATATACATATACGTATATATATATATATATATATATATATATATATATATATATATATATATATATATATATATATATATATATATATATATATATATATATATATGTATATGTATATCCTCGTGCCCAACTTAGCGCGCGGCATTACCGCTACAGCCGCGCAGCTAGCTGCCCTCCCAATGATGATCGTTTAATTCGCGGCACGCACCGAGGAGCGTACACACGATCGAATAAAGTAACGAGGCCCGATTTCACAGTGCGGGCTCTCCTCTTTTGCGTCACGTTTTTAAACAGCGCGCCCGAGCTCAAGTGACCACTTAAACTCTCCTATCGAATGTATAACGCACGTACCTATTATCGGCGCGACGCTTGCGAACGAGGCGCAAAGGGCTTAACCTACATTAAAAAAATACTTGGACACCCCCTCCCCCTGCCAGTTCGACGACGTTGGGCAATTGTACGGTAAGGGGATTCGGCGAGTCGACGGTTCCTGTTCGAATGTCTCAGCGGACTTCGGAGCGTATCGAATTCGTGGGTTTGTGAATAGACAAAAAAAAATGTATAGAAAAAGTTTTCGTGAGACATTTTTGGATTGAAAATTTAATTGGAACAAAATTTATAAGAATTTAAATATAATTTTGAGATCATTTTAATAACATTTTGATGAAGTGTTAATAAACTGTCATAAACTTTTAAATAACACTAACAAAATTGTAATGAAATTTTTATAGAACTTATAATTTTTTTTTAATTTCAATCAAATTTTAATCATTTTTCAATAAAACTTAGAGCGCAATATACATTTACAACGAACGAAAAATCGATTTCTTTTTCTTTTTTTGTTAAACGATAGAACTATCGTAGAATATTTTTTCCAAAGTTTCCGAGCGAAATTCGAAAAACTTCAAACGTCACAGCCCGTCAACGCGTTTTTCTCAAAACTGCATTATCGAAATTGGCGTGCAGGGTTACTCAAAAACTATTAAGCCGATTGAGTTGAAACTTGGTAGTAATATTGATAATATTGGTTCCTTTTACTTGACGAAAATTGTTTCGGAGTGTCTCTCTGTCCGGATATCGATGGAATATTATTATATTCGTATAGCGTATATTCGTATAGCGTATATTATTCGTCCAGATAGCGGCTCAGTTCACGCCGTATTTCCAGTAGACGTACGTATTATTGTGATTCATGTCAGCTAGTATCCGGACGAATAACATATATATAATCTTCCGGATGGAATATTTTCAATTGTTAAACAATCTATCTAGACGAATAATTTATACGTATTCGCCCGAATAAAATCTTTATAATTTTATTTCAGTTTGTTTGGGTTTGTTTGGTTGGGACTTTATGCAGCGTGAACTCAGCCGCTATCCGGACGAATAACACGCTTATTCGTCCGATGACCGGACGGCTAGCCGCAGCGAAATTGTTTTTAAAAAAATTTGAAAAAAAAAACGACTTTTTTAATCCACATTTTACAGAAATGTTGCGTGAAATGTTGATTTTTTTTGTAACTGCGTGCCATTTCCTTAAATTTGCATTTTCGATTTTCGACCGTTAACACACTGCCACAGCCTCGCCATTTTTATGATGAATTAACGGCGGGGTAAAGTTAATTCGGCGAAAAAAAGGCATGTTTTTAAGATTTTTTTTTGGCGTAACGAATAGTGTTCGTTTATTGAAAAATTTACATATAATAAAGTAACATTTGAACAACATTCTCCTAAATTTGCATTGCAAAATATTCAAAATTGAGCGAGTGAAAATTAAATCCCGGAGGCGCCTCGAAAAAAAGTTGGTTTGCGGTGTGTACCATAACTCGCAATAGAATCATTTGAAACAAAAAAATCAAAATGCATTTGTTAAAGGAGATGTTTCTTTTTTTTTCGATTTTTCGATTTTTCGTAGCACTTGGGAGCCAAAAACCCGATTTTCGCTAAAAAGATCGGCTAATTTGTTGTTGAAAAATTAGTAATTATTAAAAAAAACAACAAAGCTCTCGACAATACCTGGTGAATTATGTGAAGAAGTACTGTGCAAAATTTCAAAGCGATTGGTCCAGTAGATTTTGAGTTATCGTGCACACGGACTTCAAATATGACAAGTCTCAGAAAAACGGTTTGAAAAACGCAGAAGAGAACCGAACGGCATGGAGCAATAGACGCTCAAATACTCATAACTGCGTCAATTTTACTCCGATCAACATGAAATTTTAACACAATATTCTTGATATATTATGCATTCATTTAAAAAATTAAACAAAAATGAAAAAAAAAATTTAATACTTTACCCCGCCCTTAATTTAAAAAAAAAAAATAGTTTCGTATACTTAAATATACCATTAAAGTATACCTAAAGTTTGATAATCGTAGAATAATTATTTCTTAGTTTAAAATATCCGTCAATATTGCTTATTTTTTTCCTGTCTAAATGTATATCCCGCCTTAAATGAAATTTCAATGAAATTTCTCGATAAAATGTCAATATAACTTTCATAATAATTTTTGTTATGTTCGGTATGACAAATGTTACGAAAAACATGTGGAAAATGATATAAAAATTTTTTTATTAAATATTTTTTCGTTTAAACATTGAATTGCAATTTTTTTTAAAGTTGAGTTTTGACGAACAGTTTGCTTTTTCTCTTCCTTCCGAAAAAAAAACTGCGAATCTCGCGAGCCCGCTCGGCTCCGAATAACGAGATTTTATTTTGGGTTTGTTTGGATAAGAATTATTTTTATTTCTTCATTTCTCCAATCTATATTCCTAGATTTCAGCTACGAAAAACCCTCCGGCATTTTCAGGTCGCCTGTCCCAGAACGTTGCTACCCAAATCCGCAAAAAAAATTCCACACATTAATTTAAAAAAAAAAAAAAATGAACACGGAAAAAAAGGAATTTCCACTGCGTTGCGATGCAAACTTCGACACGCGACACCAAATACCAAGCGACCCCAAACAAAAGCTTCTATCGTTAATTCATCTCCATTTTTTCCCCTTTTTCACGCCCTCGTCTCCTCCTCCACCCGCGGGTTTTTCTCGCCGTTCCTCCTTCCCGACGAACCTGAGAGATACGATTTTGCGCAAGTGATGTATCCGCACATCTGGCCGATCTTCGTCCACAGGGTCTTCAGAACTTCCGAGCTGTACATCTGGCCGCTGTCACCACTCGCGTCTCGGATTTCCGGCTTTTTCATTTGGTTCGGTGACCACGCGACCCGAGAGCACACAATGTACATTTATCGAAAAAAAAAAAAAAAAAACAAAGAAAAAAAACATCGACACAAAACAACCATAACAATGCTATTTTACACACGCACGAAAAGGCACATTTGTATATATTGTTTTCTGCACTGATATACACCAACGTTCCGTACGGGTTCTCTCCTCGTCACGCTGTCGTGATTAGAGGACAATAAAAAAAACATATATATATATATATATATAAGAAGAAAAAAATCACATGAAAAAAATAGAAAGTCCGCGCAACAGCGGCACGGGTTCGATGTCTGCTGTTGGAACTGACGTGCCTCACGGCACTCTATGAAATCCACTATAGTATAGAGCTCAGGTGTAATTCGGAGCTCATGCCTGGCTCCTTAGCAATCCAGAAGAATACACACGCGCACACGCATACATATATGTATATATACATACATATATATGTGTGTGTATGTATGTATATATATATATATATATATATATGTATGTATGTATGTATGTATGTATGTATGTATGTATGTATGTATATAAATATATATATATATATATATATATATATATATGTATGTATGTATGTATGTATGTATATATATATAGTGGAATAAATCCGGTAGTACAGTATAAAGCATATAACGCCGACTCGCGAGCAAACCACGGAACGGTGAATCTGCCAAACACGAAGTGGAGATTCCCAGTTACTCGTCAGCCCACATACGATACATTTATTTATATGCATACATATCTACATGGGGAAAGGTAATAACGAAGACATTCGGCTTCGAGACTCGTCCTCAAAGTAACCAATTGTCCCCATACTCAATATTATATAAAGCCCCATGTCCCGAAAATTACCTTTGGATAGATGTGAGCATATTTGTATAAAAGTCATATCAAGGAGCGTCCTGTGCCCGAAAATCAACGATTCGTTTGAACAAAAATCTAAGGACCGTCCCCGAAAGAGTCAGATCTGCTGATGGCCAACATTACGTAAATACAACGGGTTCAAAATAAATTTTCATAAAACCCAATAAAATATCAAAACCAGTTAACTTTCGATACGAAAAAATAGTAATAATTCTTAACGATATTAAATTATAGTAATTCATTTTGTACTTTAATACCTACGTCAAGTTGATACGTCAAGTTGATCGCGATTTGATGGCGTTAACAATAATTTTGTACTAATTGTACTCAGTGTGTGTATATATATATATAGTTAACTTGAAGTATGAAAAAGAAAAAATGAATAATTGGAACTTCATGTCATATCGTTATGAATTATTACTGTGTGTGTGTGCGTGTGTGTGCGTGTGTGTGAGAGAGAGAGAGTATGGTCTAGATAAAAAAACTTTCATTAAATTCACAACAACCGGCATTTATTCCATTTAATATCATATTCTTCCAAACTATTGCAGCTCAATCATTTGATTGTAATATTAAAATGTAAATTATGCAGATGCAATATTGAAGTACCAAGATTTATAATGCTATTTAAAATGAATAAATCACTAAAATTAATTAGATTTCAACAAAAAAATGTCACTATACACACACACACATGTCGTCTATTACACACGGATATTTATATATATATATATATATACATACATGCATATATATATATATATATATGCATGTATGTATGTATATATCCGTGTGTATAGTGACATTTTTTTGTTGAAATCTAATTAATTTTAGTGATTTATTCATTTTAAATAGCATTATAAATCTTGGAACTTCAATATTGCATCTGCATAATTTATATTTTAATATTAGAATCAAATGATTGAGCTACAATAGTTTGGAAGAATTTGATATTAAATGGAATAAATTCCGGTTGTTGTGAATTTAATGAAGGTTTTTTTTATCTAGACCATACTCTGTCTCATATATATATATATATATATATATATATATATATATATATATATATATATCCGTGTGTAATAGACGAAACACGTCAGCGATTGTGTCCTCAATGCTCCTAAACGATAGAGGTGGCTCTTTTTTTCCTTCTCATCTCTTCCTTTATTTATCTTCCTCCCTCCTCTTTCTCTTCTCACTCTTTATCTCTCTCTCTCTCTCTCTCTCTCTCTCTCTCTCTCTCTCTCTCTCTCTCTCTCTCTCTCTCTCTCTCTTCTCTCGCCGCCAATTGCTTTCATCCCCTTCGCGCTCAATCTCGTCCTTTCCACGAGTCTCTCGCGCAATAATAACGCGCCTCAGAATCCCCGATGTGTATCGTCGCAGTGTCTATCGCTGCACAGTTGTATATAGTAGAAGGGATCTGGCCGGATCCTGGTGCGCCATTGAGCTATCGGCTTACACAGCGATATCTCTCGCGAGACAAGTACCGAGTCAGCAGCGGCGGCGGCGGTGGCGAAAGAATGAGAAGAACGATGAGGTGAACATCCGCAAAATCGATTGCGCAGCGGGTATGAATCAGACGTGGACATTCCGAAGAGCATCCGGCAAATTTGGGACCCAAGTTTTATCCTTTCTTTTTCCTTTTTTTCTCGCTCTTTTTACGGATTTCACGGTACAAGTCAAGGCTGAAAAGTTCTCGGCCTGAGATACCGAGGAACGAATAGAATATTGAGGAATATCTGGGCCGAGAACTTTTCAGCCTTGTCGTGTGACTGCAAATTTGGCTTTTCGAATTCTTTCGAATTGACGTAATAAAAAGTAGGTAATATTGAATTGTCATTTGAATGATATATATACATATCGAAATAAATATATCCAAATAAAAATTTATCATTAGATTAACAACAATGGGATTTTATTTCATTCAATGTGAAATATTTCCGAAATGACTATTACAACTCAATTACTTTAAATACTATAATATTGAAATCTGAATTATGCCGATACAACATTGAAGTTTGAAATTTTGTGTTGCAACTAAAAATCGATCAAATATTAAAATCGATTAAATTCCAATAAAAATAATTGTAATAATTCATAATAATATGATATTAAATTGCAATAATTTATATCAATTCGATTTCAATTACATTTCGATTTAAAAAAAATTATAACACTTCGTAACATTACGATAATAAATTCTCGTACTTTATATTCCATTTTTAAATCCATCAAATATTTGTATTAATTGCAGTTGGATAATTGTAATAATTGTAATAACTCGTAGCAATACGATATTAAATTGTAGTCATTCATATCCAAGTTTCAAATCAATAAAATATTTGAATCAATTAAGTTCCAATAAAAGACGAGAAAATAATTCATAACGATACGATAGTAAATTACAATAATTTTTATCAATTCAATTTCAATTAATTTCAATTTAAAAAAAATTATAACTCTTCGTAACATTACGATAATAAATTCTCGTACTTTATATTGCAATGTGAAATCCATCAAATATTTGTATTAATTGCATTTGGATCAAAAAATTGTAATAATTCCTACCAATACGATATTAAAAATTGTAGTAATTTATATTGCACTGAAAACTCAATAAAATAATAAACCAATTCAAATTTGAATTTAAAAAATTGAAATAAATCGTAACAATACAATATTAAATTATAGCAATTTATATAGCACTCAAAAATCGATAAAACAATAAATTCATTCGAATTCGAATTTTAAAAACTGTAATAATTCGTAGCAATACGATGCTCTAGTTGCACTAATATTTTTTTCAGTTTAATACCCAGGGCGTAATAAATTTTGTAATAATTTTTAATAAAATTATTACAAAATTTCGATAACGTTAACAACAATTTCGTACTAATTGTACTTAATGTATGAAATGTTATAAATTATTACTATGCATATATGCGCGCGCGTGTGTATCCTGGCATGAATATATAAATACATATCCACATATAGATATATATATATACATCTAAATCGTAGGATACGTCTACGTAATCACTGCCGCAAATCCAGTTCTCCCGGTTTCGTGATATCTCTTTTCTTTATCTTCCTTTTTGTCTGTCTTGCCGTTTATTTCTTCCAGGTTCGTTCGACTGTTCTTTTTCTTCTTATTTTTTTGTCCCTTTTTTCGTTCTCGTACGATTCTCGCCGGCGTTCGCACTAGTTTCGATCACAGTAATTTCGGAATGTCCCGGGCGAGTATGTGAAAACACGCGGCTCGGCGAATAACAACGCACGTGTAATAGGGGAATATTTACGATGGCGAGAGGGGAAGAGGCGGGGGGGGGGGGGCGGGTTAATTTTCGGTGCAAGAGAGCACGATGTCACGGTACAGGCCGATATAACGCGCGCGTGTGTCCGTGCGTGACTGCTGACTAACTCGCGACTGACATCGCGGTCGTGGGGATGAGAGGAAGGAGAGGGGGAGGGGGGGGGGGGCGAACGCACAGTCCGGCGAGGATACCGCGCTGTGGCCTACGCTGCGCCTGTGTGTGACGCAACTCGCCACAGCATCTATACAGTGTCCTGTCAAAGTGGCACCAACTATAGTGTGACAGTTTCGAAAAATCGATTTTTTTTTGTTGCATTTTTCGATAGTCTATACCGTAAAACGAGCACATTCAGGGTAACTTTGACAATTTTCGGAGCTACTTTGACAGAGCGCCAAAATACGTTTTAAGGGCCTGTACCAGTGTGAACGCTGAACATTTGAGCGTTTTTCAGGAATTTTTTGGAAGAAAAGTACTCAATTAAATGTTTCGGAAAATTAAGAATATATTTGGCTATATTTAACCTATATTGCATAATTTTTTCATAGAAAAATATTGAGATCCAAGCGACTTATGCGCTGCCTTCGGAGGCGCCAAAAAAAAAGTTCCTCCACTGCTGACATGATTCCGGCCGATTGAGTAGCTGAAACCGAAAAAGGAAAAAATGTTAAACTGGAAGGTATTTCCTGTACAATGACGTAGGATTTTCGAAAAATATCAAAATCTAACAAAATGGCGTAGTTATGAAAAAAAAACGTCTGTTTTCTTGCCTATAAAATGGTCGTTTTTTTCAATGCCAAATCGTCAATTTTCATCCAATCAAAAATATCCTACGTCATTGTAGAGTAAATATATTCAAGAGTACTAAGTTCAAATTTCAAGTTAATCGGATAATTGCTCTTTGTTACAATGTCAGCAAATTTGGAAAATCTCATTTCGAGAAAAACGCGCTTAAGGGGTTAACCCCACTTGCGATTTTGAAAAAAATCGATTTTTTTTTATTGCATTTTTTTGAAGTACAAGTATCTGAAAATATGTCCTGAAAATTTCAAGTCGATCCGAACAAAATTGACTGAGATATGAGCGTTGAAAGAGAAGAATCCGTTGTGTAAAAGACCGGCTAATTGAAACTTTAAGGGCGGGGTAAAGTATTTAAATTTTTTTTTTCATTTTTTTTTAAATTTTTTAAACGAATGCATAATATATCAAAAATATTGTGTTAAAATTTTTATGCAATCGAGAAGTGTTCTCAAACTTATGTGCAATGAGCGCTAAGCGACCAAACTCTTCTGCGTTTTTCAAACCGTTTTTTTGAGACTTGTCATATTTGAAGTCCGTGTGCACGATAACTCAAAATCTACTGGACTAATCGCTTTGAAATTTTGCACAGTACTTCTTCACATAATTCACCAGGTATTGTCGAGAGCTTTTTTTTTTTTTTATAATTACTAATTTTTCAACAACAAATTAGCCGATTTTTTTTAGCGAAAATCGGGTTTTTGGCTCCCAAGTGCTACGAAAAATCGAAAAATCGAAGAAAAAAAATCCTCCCGTCATTACCTCGAGAAACATCTCCTTTAACAAATGCATTTTGATTTTTTTGTTTCAGATGATTCTGTTGCGAGTTATGGTGCACACCGCAAACCAACTTTTTTTCGAGGCGCCTCCGGGGTTTAATTTTCACTCGCTCAATTTTGAATATTTTGCAATGCAAATTTAGGAGAATGTTGTTCAAATGTTACTTTATTATATGTAAATTTTTCAATAAACGAACACTATTCGTTACGCCAAAAAAATCTTAAAAACATGCCTTTTTTCGCCGAATTAACTTTACCCCGCCCTTAAACGCGTTTTTCTCAAAATGGCATTTCTGAAGTCGGTGACCAAGATCACTCGAACACTAATGAACCGATCTTCTTGAAATTTTGCAGGCTTATTTAATACATAAAAATGTAGTCTTTATCAAAATTTATCAAAATTTATCAAAATGTAATAAAAGTTTATAAAAATTTATAAAAATATGATCAAATTTTATAAAATTTTATTGTCATTCACCGGTGTGTACGATGATCGGTGTTTACAGCATCCACTGGGCGTGCTGCCCGTGGACCGTAGGAAGGGACAGAATGTTTTGCGCGGCCTTGGTGGGGGCTCGTCTACTATATGTATTGCGGTGTACGACGTCGATCGTCGTCATCGTCCTCGGGCCAATCCGTTCGTGTGCGTCTCTCTCTCTCTCTCTCTCTCTCTGTGTGTGTGTGTGTGTACAGGCTCCCATCATCATCATCATCTCGATACGATGACGACAGACCACCTCGATTATTGCCGCGATCGTCGTTATACATAATATATAGTCGTAGTTGATCTTGCGGTTTCTCGCAAGAAAAAGAAAAATACAGAGAGAGAGAACACGATACGTGCGTATAGAGCACGATTTCGTGCCCACGCCTCATCTACGTTGTGGCAGAAAAAGTAACACGCCATCAAGGGCTCTTTCTCTTTTTCTTGTACGGCAATAAGTACGTACAAAACTCTTGTAATAGTCGGTTAAATGAAACGCCGTTTCTATATATATATATATATATATATATATATATATATATATATATATATATATATATATATATATATATATATATATATATATATATATATATATATACATACATACACATATATATGTACATATATATACATATATCTACATATTGTATATATATTATATACATATATATACAATATATACATACATATATATGTATATATACATATATATATATATATATATATATATATATATATATATATATATATATATATACGTGCATCGTCGCGCACATACATGTCATATGACTATTCTGACCTCGCTACGAAATAAGAAATTAGAATAAAATTCAAGTTTGTCTGATGATTATATTATTTTTTATTATTATTATTTGTTTATCTGATTTTATTTATTTATCGATTTATGATTAGTATTTAAATCATAACATGACTAATTCGATAATGAATTAATTGTTAATAAAAATTATAACTATTATCGTTGTTATTATGATTACAAATGACTGCTTTGCATGTGTGTGTCGAGTGCAATATTATTAGAGCAACCACTCCAATCGTTGCTACCCGAATGTCGAATTGTAATATAAATTATTACAATTTTTGCATTAAAAAAAAAATCTCATCACTCTCCAAGGCAAACTCCAACATCACCCGGCACCTAACACTTCAGAATAAATTCATTATTTGATGATAAATCAAAATTCCGATTGTGTGAACAAATTTGTTTGCTACGGTATAATATTAAATTGTAATAATTTATATTACAATCGGATACTGCAGGCATAGCAATTTTGGGGATTTTCCTAAGGGATTTCAAGTTGAGGCCTGCGCGTGGTGCGTATTGCAGAAGTTGCGCGCATTTCTCGTACAATGTGTGCATGCGACGTAACTTTCGTATCTGCGGAAATCTCGGTGAGTCGTAAAACGCCGTTGGCAATATACAAATATATGTGTACGAAGCAGGTATATATGCATGTGCATATATACAGGGTGTCCCTCTTATCTCTGCCACCCGAAATAAGTCGGTAATTACCGATGTCGCAAAAAAATGTTCCAGACAAAAATTGTACGGTGTGAAGTCAAATCCGACCATCAAATGCGACCATTTTTTTTTTCATTTCGGTGGAGACGCTGACGCACAGTGAAGGTCACCTCCACTTTTTTTAATGGAATGGTACATTTTTTTTCAACCATCTTGCGGAGCACCTCAAGCCGCATAAGAAACATTGGGGTTCAAAGTCATTCAAGGTCATTCAAGGTCAGCATCGATGATACAAATCTAAATATCTCGGATCGCTACGAAATATTTGGTAGTGATCCGAGATATTTAGATTTGTATTTTATTTTTTCAAAGTTGTGCAAGGTCATTCGAGGTCAGCTATTAAAATAGGTGACCTTGAATGACCCTGCACAACTTTGACCCCCTAATGTTTTTTATGCGGCGTGAGGTGCTCCACAAGATGGTTGAAAAAAAATGTACCATTCCATGTGAAAAAGTGGAAGTGACCTTCACTGTGTGACAGCGCCTCCACCGAAAAAAAAAAAAAAAAAAAAAAAATGGTCGCATTTCATGGCCCTCTTCACACCGTACAACTTTTGTCTGGAACATTTTTTTGTGACGTCGATAATTACCGAGTTATTTCGGGTGGCAGAAATAAGAGGGACACCCTGTATATACACATATACATGTGCATACATGTGTGTGTGTGTGTGTGTGTGTGTGTGTGTGTGTGTGTGTGTGTGTGTGTGTGTGTGTGTGTGTGTGTGTGTGTGTGTGTGTGTGTGTGTGTGTGTGTGTGTGTGTGTGTGTGTGTGTGTGTGTGTGTGTGTGTGTGTGTGTGCATGTATGTGTGTGTATATATGTATATTTATGAATGTATGTATGTATGTACACAGCCCGCTTGCGAATGTCCTCCATTCGGAAGCGTGGGAGAAAAAAATACAATTCCTTACGAGCCGCACGGTGCGCGATGCTAAAAGAAACGCGCGAAAAGACGAGGTACACGCATCGCAACTCACGAATGGAGACACACTTTTTGCAAGAAATAATTTCGCGATAACAATCAGCACGGACCGCGACCATTTAGTTCATCAATCCGTGTTACACGTAGCTCAATTAAAATGAAAGAAAAAACGTTGAAAGTTCTACTAGTACACAAATTAATTTGTATATTACGAACGATTTTTTAATCTAGACTTTTGTCTTTTTCTTTATTTTTTATTGAATGTTTATTTTCCCGGGAGAGGCGCATTATTTTTTCGTTTTTTGAGACAAAAGATCACGGAGTATGATAATTACGATTGCGAGCTCGTTGCTTTTTGAGTCTTTTTTCAATTCTTTTTTTTCGTGATTTTTTATTGGCTACTTTTTTTAAATACTTGAGGTTGGTTAATACGTCGCTTTCAACGAGAATGTCGATTTAAATTCGGTCAGAGCAAGCAGAACAATTGTCGTCTGTGATATATCGAATTTATGCTCGAGTCAATCATTTATTTAATTAATAATGAATACATAGTAATTAATAATTATTCCAATTAATAATTGAATTAATTATCAGTTATAATATTAATTGAGATATCAAATTAACACACATAAATCCAATTTTAATACGATATCAATATCGCATCAAATTTTGATAATAGTCAAAAAATCAATTTTATTTTGATAAACGTATTTTATTTTTGAGAATAATTCGAGTTGATGAATGAGCCGCTTGCAACGAGAATGTCGATATTAATTTGATGTGAGCAATCAGAAAAATCGTCGTCCGTGAGATATCGAATTACTGCTCGAATTAATAATTAATTAAACTACCAGTCAATTCAATTAATACTTAAATTAATTCTCAATTTGGTTAATTGTTATTTCAATGAATTATTGATTATAATATTGATATCAGATTATCAGTTTAATACAAATGAATCGAATTTTAATAAAATATTAATTTCACATTGAGGGTCATTAATAGTAAAAAAAAAGTTCATGTTATTTTTATTTTATTAATTTTATTATCGGATTAAATTAATATTAATTATGATAATTTTAGTTTCACCATCAATTTAATACAAACACTTCGATATCACGTTAGGAAAAATCATAAAAAAATTGAGCAATTTTTAATGACGTGGTCAGTGTCATATTCGAATTAAAATGAAATATCAATTTGTCAAAATTAATATCACATCTGCATAAATGTATGACAGAGAGAGAGACAGAGAGGGGGAGGGGAATCGTTCCCGCTTGGGCAGTCGACTACGCCACGCTGAATACATTCAAATGTGCGCGAGTGCGTGTAGGAGCAGCCCCAGCTTTTATATTCGGCTTGACATAGAAAAGAAGCGACGACTTCGCCTTCACCGCGTCTTCCTGGCCTGACTCCGATTTGGCCTCGTATCGAGTTTCAGTCCTCCTTCGCATATCAAGCTCGCGCGTATCAATAAAATTCTGCGGCCCCGAACCCTCGAATGATCTCAATCAATAAATGGCCTCGTTATTAGAAGAAAAAAATGAAAATTAAAAAAAAATTAAAAATTAAAAATTATCAAAAAAATAGAAGAAAAAAATAAGCTGCGGCACTCGTAACTTTACAATCTGACGAGCGTAATCAATATCAACAAACCAAAAAGATGTCGACCAAAAAACTTTGATAAATTTATTCGAAAAATAGTGATAAAAAAAATCTCAAAATATATTTTCTTAAAAAATCGGGGCCCATAATTAAAAACAAAAAAATTGTAAGGAATTAGAATTCAGATTCAGATTTTGTGGGATGTCCAACACGCTCGAGTGGGGACTATCCCAAGCGGAAGTGGCTCGTGCCTATACGCAAATCTGACGTTAAGTTGGTCAATGCCCCTCGCCTCCTTGGCCCCTCTATCGCCGCATCGCGAAGCAACGAAGCTGAGAGGAAGTAGATTTTCTTTCGGATTATCCTGACGGTACGAGCGGCTATTCTCGTACGAATTCGTAATATATAAATACGGAGGGGGGGGGGAGGCGAGCGGGGGATCTAATGTTTATTTATCGAGTTTACGGTTCATCCTCTTTCCGGCCCAGTTATTGGGGCCAGGCGGCCCGTTAATGGCGCGGCGAGGGAGGGGGTAGAAAAAGGACGAGAGGGGGAGTGATGAATCTCGGATGTTTGCTCCGCCAAACTACTCTTTCATATCGTCTGAGGATCGCGATATATATGTATATGTCAATTTTTATTTATATAAGAAATTTCACATTATAATTTATATAGAAATAAATATTTTCAATGAATTCAAAGAAATTAAAATATATCAATTTAAAAAATAATTTGACTGTGCCTTTTAACGGCGGGGTAAAGTTAATTCGGCGAAAAAAAAGGCATGTTTTTAAGATTTTTTTTTTTGGCGTAACGAATAGTGTTCGTTTATTGAAAAATTTACATATAATAAAGTAACATTTGAACAACATTCTCCTAAATTTGCATTGCAAAATATTCAAAATTGAGCGAGTGAAAATTAAATCCCGGAGGCGCCTCGAAAAAAAGTTGGTTTGCGGTGTGCATCATAACTCGCAACAGAATCATTTGAAACAAAAAAATCAAAATGCATTCGTTAAAGGAGATGTTTCTCGAGGTAATGACGGGAGGATTTTTTTTTTTCGATTTTTCGATTTTTCGTAGCACTTGGGAGCCAAAAACCCGATTTTCGCTAAAAAAGATCGGCTAATTTGTTGTTGAAAAATTAGTAATTATTAAAAAAAAACAAAAAAGCTCTCGACAATACCTGGTGAATTATGTGAAGAGGTACTGTGCAAAATTTCAAAGCGATTGGTCCAGTAGATTTTGAGTTATCGTGCACACGGACTTCAAATATGACAAGTCTCAGAAAAACGGTTTGAAAAATGCAAAAGAGAAGAGAACGGCATGGAGCAATAGACGCTCAAATACTCATAACTTCGTCAATTTTACTCCGATCGACTTGAAATTTTAACACAAAATTCTTGATATATTATGCATTCGTTTAAAAAATTTAAAAAAATTTAAATACTTTACCCCGCCCTTAAAATTGTTTGGGTTTGTTTGGGTTAAGGAGGGAGATTTTACCTTTAGGCAAGGAAAAAATGTGCTGATTTTCATGTTTTTTTTTAAGGAAAGATTACCATTTTGGTTTGTTTATTAATCTTTCAAAATGGTGGAGGTATGGCACGGTCTTCTAAACTGCCTTTGCAAAACTGCCGTGACGTATAGCTAAAAAGCTAATCGACCGATTCCGAAGAAATTCGGTATAAATCTTTTTTATAACCTTATCGTCTAAAAAATGACCGTAAATATTTTTGAAAATTAAAAAAAGAAACCTATTTTTTTCCGAAAATTCAATCTTTTTGTTTCAAAACGTACCCTTTCATCGATTTTCAACATTTCTCACTTTTTCTTGATTCATATTCTGCGTATGAGTGCTAATGGAAGAACAATGTTCGTTGGTTTTTGTTTCAGATTAATTCCGCCAACGCTGCGTGTCACGCCGTCTGACAAATAACAGACAGGTATCGCCCCCTTGAGGATCAGTGTATACGGCTACATATTTATTGACGCATAAATGAATATTTTCAATGGTTTGAATGAAATTGAAATGCATCAATTTGAAAAAATGGGTCTGCGTATTTAAAGTTTGCATTAAAATATTACACGTCACTTTAAAATATTTTCTCGATTTTTCATATCGAAAGTTCCTTCAAGATGGAGGAGAAAAAATGATGATCCTTTTGAAAGGAAAAAAGATATCGAATAGAATTTTTTGTTTAATAATTTTTCATTGAAGAATGAAATCTCTTTTGATCTTTTCCAAATTGATATATTTCTATTCAGTTAAAGCTGTTCAAAATATTCACTTATATAGATAAATATTTTGAACGGCGTCAACCAAATGAAAATATATTAATTTTGAAGAGATTAGAAGATATTTAATTTATTTCGATCTTTCTGTTCGGACCAATCCGTAAAATATGATAAATTTTTTTTTAATCAAAATTCAAATCCGTCAAATATTATTTTTTAAAAACCAAATCCCTCGAATATCAATTTTTAAAACATTTTATATTCAAGTCCGTTAAATGTTATTCGTGTTTTTTAATTAAACATTTTATTCGACATTCTTTTTACGGCACACGTACACACCGATATTGCTATATATATATATATATATATATATATATATATATATATATATATATATATATATATGCGATCTTTGCGAAATAAAAAAAGATACTGAATAGATTTATTTTTCAAAATAAATTTTTTTTTAGTATATTTAAAAGAAAATTGAGATCATTTTTTTCAAATCCGTACTCGAATAATTGAGCAGGTAAATTTTCTCAAAAAGATTTTCCCCTACACGGTTCCATCCCGTGTAGAAATTTGAGTCGGAAAAAAGTACTGCCCCTGATCTGCCTTCCCTAGATAATATCAGGCTCTGGTCGGGCCTTCCACCCTGGAATAGGTTCGCAATATAACGGGTCTAAGGCTAGGCCCCGATCCGCCGTTCCCTTTCTGGGGAACTGATCACGACCGGGCTGGAGAACAAGCGGTAAATCATTAGGAAAGTTGTAGGGAATAGATCGGGAAATAACCAGGAATAAACGAGGAAATTAAAAATGACGTTTCAGCGTTTTTGGAATCCTTGAGGAGGTAAAATCGGGAGTGTATTCAATTTAGTATTTCGACAACGTATTGTTTGTTGGTTATCTACTTGCTAAGGTAGCATATGAGTGTATACATACGCTTGCTCGCATTTCCTGATAGGCAAAGAGACGGAAAAACGTACACAGATCACTATCCGGCCGAAAAGGCCTACAGTGCAAAGGGTTATTTCACAAGTATCGCAAAATCATAAGCGTAAGTGCACGCTGTAAGCATTGCACTTCTGTACGTGGTACAACTCACAGGACGAACTTTTATCCTCGTACGATGCTACATTTGCTTACGCGAAGCGCTTCGCTTGTAGCCACCTGGCGGTTTGTTGGCGAAATACATTCAGGTGATGTTTTCCCGGCCAGAGCATTGATATTCCCCAACATGGCGACAAGGCGTTCAAAAACCACGAATTACCTGCTTTACTTTTTTGCCCCATGAAATAATTTGGCTATATGTATACAATAATAATTTGGCTATATAACAATGCTTATCATAATCCCGGTATTTATGATAAGCATTATTATCCTCGTCGATTATCATTGATGAAACGAATGCTTTCAATGATGAATAGAATTACAACAGATGTATTAGTTTCATCCCAGTCAATTATAAATATCTTTGATGAGGTGAAAAACAAAGTAGCTTTTCTTTAGTTCTTAAGGGGTTACCCCCACTTGCGATTTTGAAAAAATCGATTTTAAATGATTTCAGCATAAAGACTGAAATCATTAGTTATCGTAATCCCGGTATTTATGATAAGCATTGTTATCCTCGTCAATTATCATTGATGAAACGAATGCTTTCAATGATGAATAGAATTACAACAGATGTATTAGTTTCATCCCAGTCAATTATAAATATCTTCGATGAGGTGAAAAACAAAGTAGCTTTTCTTTAGTTCTTAAGGGATTACCCCCACTTGCGATTTTGAAAAAATCGATTTTTTTTTATTGCATTTCTTTTTAAGTATAAGTATCTGAGAATATGTCCTGAAAATTTCAAGTCGATCCGAACAAAATTGACTGAGATATGAGCGTTGAAAGAGACGAATCCGTTCTTCGTGTAAACTGAAATTGAAACTTTAAACGCGTTTTTCTCACAATGGCATTTCTGAAGTCGGTGGCCAAGATTACTCGAACACTAATGAACCGATCTTCTTGAAATTTTCCAAGCTTATTCAATACATAAAAATGTAGTCTTTAATCGTTCGATTTTTTTTCGTTAAAATCGAACCATTAACTTTGACTGTCCGCCATTTTGTGAAAAATGAATATTTTTTAAAATCCTTCGATTAAAGACTAGTTTATACTTATATTTGACTAAATCGATCCGCATTTTTTTTCTTCAGATGATCCACTTCGCCGCAATGTTGGTCACCGCAAACCGTGTATATAAAAACATTATTTCATTGACGGCCATTTGCCACTGAACAATGTAATATTTTTCAATAAAAAAAATTACTGAAAGTCCTTCAAGATGTGTTCTTTAAGATGGTATGTTGATCGATTAAAAAAGTTTTGTAGTTTTCTTTAAAAAAATTCATGAAAAAGGCCTTTTTTTGCGCTACAAGTGGGGGTGCCTTAAAGACAGTCTCCACTTTCCAGAACACGTCAATGTTCTGGCCGGGCAGACATTGCGTGAAGATGTACTTGCTCGCAATGTATCCCGGCCAGAAGGTCAGATAAATCACATAAGGCAAGTCCGGTCATAACCGAACACAAAGTAGGGAATGCCAGGTCACATTTCTGCACGGGATGAGTGTACAAAAAAGAGCTGTAAAAAAAAGTCGCGTAGGCTTGAAAAAAAAACCCCCAAGTGACGAGAACAAAAAATGTAGGGGTTAAAATGGCCCACCTGACTTTTCCGTGGGTGGTTGACCGATGCGGCTGAACCATTTGAGAAACCTGCGCGCGGTAGTGGCGCTTGGTGGCCGGCATCCGTCGAGTATAACCAGACCGCTACCGTTGTTGTGACTATTGTTGTTGTTGTGGTTGTGCCTGTTGTTGTTGTTGTTGTTGTGATTCAAATTGCTATGATGGTGTCGTAGGTTGTTGTGAATATTTTGAACGTCGGCGAGATGGTGACCGAGATTATTGACGCCAGGGTTGGTCGTCGTCAAGGTGGTCGGTAGATCGTGAAGGAGGCGCCGATCGTCACCGGCGGTGATCACGACCACGGTAGGATCGTCAAGGACGTCCCGAACAACGTTCGCCCGCTCGACCACCGGCGACGAGTCCTGGCAAGCCTGATTACGGCTGTACATCCAGGCGTTGCAGGTCGTCGACGATTTCAGGTTGAGCTTGGCCGGCTCGGGCAGCCAATTGGGGTAATTCGAGGATTGCACGGGCATTATTCGACCTTGCTGGTGTTGCTGTTGTTGGTGGGAACGTTTGGCCGTCTCCTCCTCGTCCGAGGAGTCGAAGATGAAGCCGCAAAATAAAAAAGTCATCCGTGACCTTTGCTGCCAACCGATGGGATGATGTTGTCGCGAGGAGGATTTTTTTAAGGATTGCCGCGCGGTTCTCGTCTTACTGATCTTGTAGCTCTTTTTTCCTCTTTTTTCCACTTTTTTTCCTGTCTTTTCACGCTCTGCTTGTTTTCGGTTGGGCTTTTCTTCTTGGACTTTTTGTTTGAGCTTTATTATTGTCCTTTTTCTTTGTGCTTTTCTTCTTGGACTTGTTCTTGGAGCTTTAGTATTGCTCTCTTTCTTTGTGCTTGTCTTCTTGAACTTTTTCTTTGAACTTTTCTTATTGCTCTGTTTCCGAGAGCTTTTCTCCGCACCCTTTTCCTTTGTACCTTTCTTCTTGGACTTTTTCTTTGAACTTTTCTTATTGCTCTACTTCTGAGAACTGTTCCTCTTCGACTTTTTCTTTGTGCTTTTTTTTCTCGATCTTGTTCTTTGTGCTATTATCCTTATGCTTTACTCCTTTCTTCTAGCTCTTGTTCTTCGTATCTTCCTTCTTGATCTTTTTCTTTGTGCTTTTCGTCTTGTTCTTTTTCTTTGTGCTTATCTTTTTGCCCTTTTTCTTAGTGCTTTCCCTTTGGCCTATTTTCCCTGTGTTTTTGCTTATTCTTTTCCTTTGTCTTTTTCTTGTTACTTTTCTTCCTCGTGCTTTTCTTCTTCTCCTTCTATACTTTTTATTTCTCTAGCTCTTGCACCTCCTTCTCCCTCTTCTCGAACCGTCAATGTTCCCCGTCACTGTCTCACGTCGCGGATCGAGATAACGATTGCACTTGCGCAACTGGCGTCAATCGCCCAACTTCCTTGCTCACTTTTTGTCCACGTGCGATGTTTTTCTTTTCGTTCTTTTTTTTTGCCAAAAAAAACAACAACACGAAAATGAGTCTCGATGAGCAAGCACTGTTTTGGGCAAAAATAATATTTAAAATAAAATAAGATGAATGAAAAATGTTAATGCAAAAAAAAGAACAGAATTTTCACTGGATTTTCGAAAACGACTTGGGTTTTTCCTCACTGGTGAGCGTGTATTCCATTTGTGTTTTTGCGTGTGCGTGATTACATCCACATATGTATATTTTTAACAAAGTCAACTGTCAGTAAAATTTTGAAAAAACAATTCGGATTTTTCGAACCCGGGAATGTACAGACCGCCTGGACAATTTTTATAGCCCCAGTGACAACGAATGAAAGAAACGATGGAACGCGCCTGCGGTGCCTCCGATTACGGTGCTCGCGGCGCGCAATCTCTCTGCCTACTAGCGCTGTATGTGCCTCGGTTGGCCGTCGAGCCATAGCGCGCCGCGAATACATTAAAAAATCTCACTTTTCGGGGCCTCCCCCCAGTACTGAACTCCAACTCCACCTTCATCCAGATCGCGGTCTCGCGCTTCCGCCACACTCGCGTTATCGGAGATTCTTTCCGCGGCATTGGGAGATAAAATTGGGACCTCGTGTTACGTCGTTCGATGGATCGAGTGGACGAATGATCGAGCAAGTAGGGCCATATATACGGATTACTTACGAGTGTGTACATTAAGGTGGTTAAGAAAAATCAATTTTTTTTTTCTCAACGGAAAATAGATGTTAAGAAAAAAGTTTTGCAAAATTTGAGAGGGTTGTAAACAATTTTTTAGTGCTCAAACGCCTTTTTCATTATTTTTTTCCTGATTATCGGAGTATTGATTTTTTTTATCTCGATGCAGATCATTTTAGTGGTCCAATGTAAGTCTTGATTCAATTTTTTCATTAACAATACACAATTTTTATTTAAATATTTTTTTGTTTACCATAAACAATTTGTATTTGCAGAGTGAGAATGTCTATTTGTAATTTAGTACAGTCGTGCTGTATATTGGAATCGGAAAAAATTAGAAGAAGACTAGTTTTTTGACAGGTGATTTTGTAGGTGCCACGGGTGCTAAAACCAAGTTTGCCTAAAAATCGGGGGGTAGGGTTTTTTTTAGGGGATGGGGGTGGATTAATGCCAAACTACAACCCCCGCGAGGTCGGCGCCGGAAGACAAAATGTTCAGAAAAATCCGGGTTTTATTTTTGTCCATAGCGCCGAAGTCGTGGAAGTTCATTTTGGGGGTGAAAAATTGAGGTGAAATTTTGAAAAATCAGTTTTCATTCGATAATTCTTTAGGACAAATTCATACAATTTTTGTTCAAACGGAAACGTTGTAGCCCTTGAAAAAACGCGTCAATCGAGTATTCGATCAACCCTCTCGAAAAATATCTTCACCCCCAAAAGAATTGTTGAAGAGTTAACAAAAAAATTGTTTATTGAATAACTCAAAAACAATCGATTTTTCGGGATGCTTCAAATGTACGAAATGTAGAGAATAATTTTATCTATATTTTCGTTCCTATGCACAACTTTTGAATTTTGCTTCTTCGAAACCCTCTCAAGGGTTGAAAATTCAAAATGAAATTCTGGGAAAACTATCGACCGAAACTAAAGAGATACGAGTTTAGCGCTGTGGACAAAAATGTAGCTGAGGGTTCAAGCTACAAATTCTTCATCGGCGGCGAATTCGTGCCGTCAATAGTTTTCCCAGAATTTCATTTTGAATGTTCAACCCCCGAGAGGGGTTGGAAAATCAAAATTCAAGGGTGGTCCATAGCAACGAAAATATGGAGAAAATTATTCTCTACATTTCGTACATTTTAATCATACTCGAAAAACCGATTGTTTTTTAGTTATTCAATAAACTATTTTTTTTTGTTTTTTAACCATTTTTTGGGGGTGAAGATCTTATCGGAGAGTGATGATCGAATACTCGATCGACGCGTCTTTTCAAGGGCTACAACGTTCCCATTTGAACAAAAAACGTACGATTTTTTTTCTAAAGAGTTATTGAATTAAAACCGATTTTTCAAAATTTCACCCCACTTTTTCACCCTCAAAATGAACTTCCACGACTTCGGCGCTGTGGACAAAACTAAAGCCCGGATTTTTGGGAACATTTTGTCTCACGGCGCCGACCTCGTAGAGGTTGTAGTTTAGCATTAATCCACCCCCATCTCCTTTCATCCCTTAAAAAAACCCTACACCCCGATTTTTAGGCAAACTTGGATTTAGCAACCGCGGCCCCTACAAAATCACCTGTCAAAAAACTAGCCTTCTTCTAATTTTCTCCGATTCCGGGCTTTTTCAGCGACAGCACGACTGTACTAATTCGGTTGTGAAAATTATATCAACCACTTGATGAACGAGAACACGGTGTTTCTCCGACTGTCCGTGAGTTCTTTCCAGTAGTTACTCCATTGAGGTACGTCACAGTACACGTAAAAATAAAAATGTAAAAAAGTTTATTCGAACGACTTGAGCTCCCGTGCAGTTTTTTGGACTTGAATCCTTCACTTTGGGACTTTAATCAGGATTATAATACGAGCTTGATCACTTTTAAAAATATGCAAGTTGTGAACGACATGGCTGAGCGAGCCGTTTCTTTGATGAAAGACTTCAACGGTTTGATTGCGAAAAACGAAGACGAAAAACAATATCTGTTGCAAGTTGTGAGCGAGCACAGAAAAACCTATCCTTCTTGCGAGAAGGGAAATTGTTATTCGACTCGATCTTCGGAGTAATTACGTAAGTTTTTCAACAATCACATACTGTGATCCGGAATACATATTTTTTAAATCATCGTTTGGAATTATTATTTTTATTAAAACTACTCGAAATGAAAATCTCCTGTCTATGTTAACTTAGAAAATGCTACAGAGCATAAAAAGTTTCGAGAAAATTATATTATTATGATGTCTATCGGCGGGGGAAAAAAATTGACGAAAAATAAAAAAATAAAATCAAAAGTCGTTTGAGCACTGGCTGAAAAAATGTTTAGACCTCTCAAATTTTGCATGAATTGCTTTTTCATAACTTAGTGACATTTTCCGTTGAGTACAGCGGATAAAAAAATAATAATTTTTGTTTTTGAACCCTAGTGCATATACAGGGAGTCTTTTGCTTTTGGCTTTTCGCATGGTATTTCCACAAATGATAAGGTTTTTGGACCCGGTTTTAAAAAAAAATACTCCCGGTTATTTGATTTATCTAGAAAAGTCTGCTTTAAGGGAGACTTTGTCCTTTGTGCCCAGCGGGAGATGTTAGCGGCTCAAGGGGAGGGATGCCTCTATGGACCAGGCATTGCCGATTAGCGGTAATTATAACACACATTTGTGTAAACACATTACAAAACTTTAAACGCGTTTTTCTCGAAAACACGTTTTTAAAAATGGCTGACATTCTCCTGACCGTTGTAATTAACATATCGACCTGAAATTTGGAGAGCATACTCAGAAAATACGTCTTCACGGAATGACGGATCGTTTTTTCGATAGATACATTTTTTCATTTATTATTTATCTTTTTATGCGAAAAAAAACGCAAAAATTCGATTTTTTTTTTAATTGCCGCCATTTTCCGAAATTTGTACTAAACGAAAAACCCATCCGTCATTCCATGACCAAAGGGTCACAGATTGATAATATGCTTTGAATTTGTGTTTCAGATCAACAAAGAGGGGGCAGTGACGTCAGCCGTTTACCTCCCGCGATTTGAGGACTTGTTTTCGCGGAACTGCAACGGCCGCCATTTTGGTTTTTTTTTTTCAAAAAACATTTTTTTAACGTTCTGTATATCATGAATAAAAGCAAGAAAAACACCGCACTCAAAAAGCTTTACTCGTTTCCTTTGAAAAAAAAATAAAATGTAAACACCTGAAATATGGCACTCCAAAGACAAAGTCTCCCTTAAGGCAGGATTCGACTTTGAAACTTTGAAAAAAAATTTTTTTTTTTTTACATTTTTCGAAAGTAAATATGTTCAAGAATGTTCGGTCAAAATTTTATAAAGTTCCAAGCAGTCTAACTATTCTTTTTCGCCTTTCGAACGCACCTACCTGAGCGCGCTATTTATCACTCACCAAAACTTTAAACGCGTTTTTCTCGAAACGACATTTTCAAGTACCGTGGTCGTGATAACTCAAAAAGTACTGAACCGATCCTTATGAAATTTGGAACACATATTCTATATGTGTGTACCAACCGACCTAACTACAATCAACTTAAAATTTTGATTAGAACTATTTTTTTATTGCAAAAAGACCCAAAAAAACGCATTTTTTTTCGTATTTTAGCCGCCATTTTGTTAATTTTGCACGTATATAAAATATTCTAGTTAGGTCGGTTCCTGAAGACATACTGAACATGAAACTATTTGATTTTTTTGTTTCAGACCATCCGTCGGGAAGATTTCACGACCACGGCAACGGTACCTGCTTTTCGAGGCGTTGGCTTTAAACATATTTTACGTGTACAAAAAATGAATAAAATACATTTAAATTTTTTTTTTATGTACTTAAAGAGTGTATTTATTGAACAGTTTAAACCCCATATCGATATCTTTAATAGTATTCTCAGAAAAAATTCACGAAAATAGCGTTTTTTTCATGGTTTCAAAGTAGAATCCTGCCTTAACCTTGAATGTTAAGGAAACTTTATGAAAAGAATGTTATGCAGAATTTTCATACAAACCAATTCGAACATCTGACTTTGATAGCGAAAAACAAAAGCAGAAGATTTTTAAAAAATAACATCAAACACAAAATTTCGAAAACCGTGAGACTTTGACTAAACTGAAATTCCAGCATATAGTAGGGCATGAACTGCATGACCTATCGACAGTTGCAGGATTATCCATTAATAACAGAACACCCTGTATGTGTGTGCGTACTTTATTCCGCTGCGGTATTTGTTGCTCGATATGAGTAACGTGCGCATAGGCTTATTCGAACGTCGAAAGATTTCTTTTTTTTTCTTTCTAGCTATGTATGCGGATTTTCGCAGCGTTCTTTAGATTCGCAATCTAATGTCTGGCGCGGAGGTTTTGCGACCGAGAAAAATATAATGTTTAACGGTTTTTAAAACCCATTTTGAAAAAAAAATACCGTTTTTTTGTGTGCAGTAGTATTGGCCAGAAAAAAAATCGAGCATTCTAGCAAAAATAAAAATTATATCTTGAGTACAGCGGGTTGAAAATAAGCAAATTCCGAATGTGAAACGCTCCTGAAAAACTTTTTTTTTTATGGAATCGAATTTCATTTGTCCACTTTAAAACGTATCTTTGATAGTTTTGTTGTCTCGAGGACAGGATGCACAAAAAAAAGTCTTCCAGGAATGTTTCGTATTCGGAATTTAATTTTCGTCATTTTTCTGTACTCAAAATGAAATTCTGACTTTCACGGAATTCTCCATTTTTTCTGGCAAATAATATTCATCAGAAAAAGTATATATTTGTTCATTACCTAGAAATTTATTATTCACTTCTCAATTATTCGTAATTAATCATTTAAACTTAATTAATTGAGAAGAATTAACAATTAGCTATTATCTTAATTATTTATTATATAAATATATATACACTTTCATTAGATATTAAATTCCATCAATCCGCTTTAAAATGCATTTTTGATCATTTTTCTTCTAGATAACAGGATGAACGAAAAAAGTTTTTCTGGTCCGGTTCGTGTTCGAGATTTAATTATCTTGATGCTGCTGTACTTAAAATGGAATTTCGTTTTATTTCCCCGAATGCTCAATTTTTTTCTGGCAAATACTACTAGTCACAAAAATACGCTGAATTTTTTTGCAAGAGTACTTGAAAAACCATTAAATATTATATTTTTCTCAGTCGCAAAAAACCCGCGCAATCGCCCTAAAAAGCATGTGACCTCATAATTGTCACTCTCTCTTCCTCTGTGTGTGTGTGTACACGTAGTGGCCTGGAGTACGTAGGTACCTACATATATATATATATATATATATATAATGCATATGAATTCGTGGTCTACAGGCATTCGACTTCGCAACAACAAAAAAGTAAAGAACTATGTACCTATGTGGTAAGTACGTGTATTCCGGTAAAGTATGTTGGGGAACTCGGTACTCGGGAGTGTGATGTGTATGCTCGCATGACCTCGAGCCAGACCCCGATCGAATTTCCGCCTCTCCACGTACAGTTTTATGAAAGAGTGAGTGCGTCAGTGAGTGAGCGAGTTAGAGAGAAAAATAGAGGAGAGGGGAGTCAGCTGCCTACGAGACGCAGTCCACGCCCGGTGACAAAGCAACGTTAACCTTGCAACTCACTTTGTACTCGTTGCGTCAGGACCGACCTGATCACTTTTGTTCATCATCGGGGACGAGGTGTAAAATTAAGGGAGACTTTGTCCTTGAAATTTTCAAAAAGATGTTAGCGGCTCAACATGCGCAGCTAGAAGAAGAGGAGGGATGCCTCTGTGGACCTGGCATTGCCGATTAGCGGTAATTATAACACACATTTGTGTAAACACATTACAAAACCTTAAACGCGTTTTTCTCGAAAACACGTTTTCAAAAATGGCTGACATTCTCCTGATCGCTGTAATTAACATATCGACCTGAAATTTGGAGAGCATACTCAGAAAATATTTCTTCGCGGAATGACGGATCGTTTTTTCGATAGATACATTTTTGCATTTATTATTAGTCTTTTTATGCGAAAAAAACGCGAAAATTCGATTTTTTTTAATTGCCGCCATTTTCCGAAATTTGTACTAAACGAAAAACCCATCCGTCATTCCATGACCAAAGGGTCACAGATTGATAATATGCTTTGAATTTGTGTTTCAGATCAACAAAGAGGGGGCAGTGATGTCAGCCGTTTACCTCCCGCGATTTGAGGACCTGTTTTCGCGGAGCTGCAACGGCCGCCATTTTGGTTTTTTTTTTCAAAAAAAATTTGTTAACTTTCTGTAGATCATGAATAAAAGCAAGAAAAAACCGCACTCAAAAAGCTTCACTCGTTTCCTTAAAAAAAAAATATAATGTAAACACCTGAAATATGGCACTCGAAGGACAAAGTCTCCCTTCACTCCTTTATAAATATATATGTGCCTCGTTTCCTGTTGATTCTTTTTTGACCTGATAGTAACTTTTTTGCTATGGCAACGGAGAAAAAAGTTATTTTTTTTTCGACCTTATATATTGAGTCGTCCGGAAAGTTCGTGCCGATTTTCGGTAGATGACACAATGAAAAATCTGCACGAACTTTTCGAACAACCCAATATATAAAATCCAAAAAAAGATCCTTTTTTGAATTTTGTATTTAATTTTATACAACCCAATAAACATGTATTTTTTAAAGATTTATTTATTTCGATATTGTTTCTTGGTGGCCAAAACGAAAAATGTTAGTGGTAAAAAAGTTCATAAATTTCCTCATTCCAACTAAGTCCTACTATTCCAAAACCTGGCGCGGTTCTTGCCTAATATTCGGTCAAAATTATTATTCTCCGACGCGTTAAATAAATTGAGAAAAATAACAACAAAAATCGATTGAGAAATATTACCACGTGACGAATCTCCCTGGCAATCTCAAGAAACGAATTGCTCACTGTACCAAGTCACGTAACTGCTCAGAAAAATCATATTTATTAACTTTTGAAGACATTTTGTGAATATTGCTTATTATGAGCATTTAACGCGAAACTCAGAAAAGTAATGACGTTTAAGTTTGCATCGTTGGAATACAACGATTTTTTCCTCAATTTTTATCATTTTTCAAGCCGTTTTTTTTCATTGAGGCCGTAAATTTCTGAAACGTATAGCGTTAGAGTGATTATCACAGCCTAAGTAGGCCGAAAAAAATTTAAGCCATCAAGAAGAATTCATTTTCGTTGCATTCCAACGATGCAAACTTCATTGTCATGGAAAATAATTGGAAATTACTTGCGCCATATTTTTTAAATATAACTATAGAAATCTGTCGTCAAGAAAATGTTGTGGTTATCGTTTGCTGAAATTTTTCGAGTGGGTCCGAATAATTATTTTTTTATATCATTCTGCTATAATATATATATATATATATATATATATATATATATATATATATATATATATATATATATATATATATATATATATATATAAACAAGTATATATATACATAAATACAAGGAAGTATATAAATTTGTTTTATCGTATCCTAAGATTTTTTGAAATGGTCCCGAAGAAAAAAAAGCCATTTTTTTCTACGGGACCATTGCGAAAAATCTTAGGATATGAAAAAACAAAATTATTAATATAATTCCTTGTATACCCTTTTTCAGGGTGTTCACATAAATGCTCCTCCCATCTCATCGACATAAATTTGTTCACATCGGTTTTCTTATAGGTATCTATCCTAGTCACTATTTTCTAAAATTGTCTGATGCAATCGCATAGTTGCTTTGCCAGCTGCATTTTCAGTATGACGTTGAAGTTTGCATCGTTGCAGCGTAACAATTTTTTCCTTTAATTTTTAATTTCTTTGTTTTCATCATTATCGAAGGTTTTTTTCTTGCAAACTGAAGTCGCAAGTCCCTAATAAGAATACGTAAAAACATTCTATTGATTACACTTGCAGGGTGGCCCACTCTCCTCTCTTCGTCGATTCTCGCCTGCGAGGCTTTCATTTTTTGGCACATCTAAACATCACCGTATAAACCCTTTGACCGATTAGGCTCATTATCCGAACTTAACAATTGTAGTTGCATGAATTACTTGCCTGCAAAATTATACATATTATAATACTATACTACAATACACTACTATTGTAAAAGCGAAAGTGACTATCTTTCTGTCTGTCTGTCTCTTACATTTTTGGTTCACGGAAACCTCGGTTCGCTCGGTCTCAATGCCCTTAACTGATACCTTGCAACCTTTATATTTTTACAACCCCTTGACCGATTCCGCTCATATTCAAACTTAATCCTAGAATGGTAACCTCATTTTTTTGCCTAGTATGGTAACCTTATTTTTTTGCCTAGTATGGTAACCTGGGGTGATAAACCACCCCAATTTTCAAAAATTGTATTAGCAGGAACTGCTTGCCTACAAAATTGCATGAAGATCAGATCCACGGTACACGAGTTATCGGCGAACACACATGCAAACATACGAACGCCGATTTGTTCCAGTAGATTGGGAGACTTCGCTTCGCTCGGTCAATTATTATTATGTAATTATATATATATATGTATATATTTATACATACACACACTACCGGTTAAAAGTTTTCGGACACTTCAGATAATTGCAAAACTTTCGATCCCTGGATAATTTCCGAATCATATTAGAATAATATAATCCATTTCATTTATTATTTTACGTAGATACTATATATCTCTATATAATGAATTATATCATTCTAATATAATTTTGCTACTGTCCAAAGTGAACGAAAGTTTTGCAATGATCTGAAGTGTCCGAAATTTTTTTACCGGTAGTATATATATATAAAATATTATTATTGTATCGTCCCCATTAACGCCAAGAGTCGAATTACTCGGCATCTCAGCGTTACATAATTTCGCGTCCATAAATTGTGCGTTGCCCTCCCCGGTTCATTTGCATTCCCATTTAACGGGCGTAATAATGCATCGCTCACGAATTCCACGGCCGAATAATCGGCGTGTGCGTTCGAGTCGACACGAACTCCGTCCCCGCTACGACGCAGCGAGATATGCCTTTTTTTCCATTTGTTTCATGATAAAGAGCAGCACGTGTTTAGCATTTTGGAAAAATAAGATTTCCTGACGATTGGCGCGTTGCGTTGATTTTCCGAACAAAGGAGAAAGAGAGAGAGAGAGAGAGATACTCGGAAGGGGCCAAGAAAAGAGTGCGCGCGAGAAAGAGAGGGAGAGTGAGTGAGTGAGCGAGCATGAGTAAATGAGTGTGATTGAGTGAGTGTGAGCGTGAGTGAGCGTGAGCGTGAGCGTGAGTGAGCGTGAGCGTGATTGAGTGTGAGCGTCAGTGAGTGTGAGCGTGAGCGTGAGTGAGTGTGAGCGTGAGTGAGTGTGAGCGTGAGTGAGTGTGAGCGTGAGTGAGTGCGAGCGTGAGTGAGTGTGAGCGTGAGTGAGTGTGAGCGTGAGTGAGTGCGAGTGAGTTCGTGTGTGAGTGAGTGTGAGTGACTGTGTGTGAGCGTGAGTGAGTGTGTGTGAGCGTGAGTGAGTGAGAGTGAGCGTGAGTGAGTGAGAGTGAGTGTGACCATGAGTGAGCGTGAGTGAGTGTGAGCGTGAGTGAGTGAGTGTGAGTGAGTGTGAGCGTGGGTGAGTGTGAGCGTGAGTGAGTGTGAGTGAGTGTGAGCGTGAGTGAGTGTGAGCGATTGTGAGTGAGTGTGAGCGTGAGTGTGAGCGTGAGTGAGTATGAGTGAGTGAGTGAGAGTGGATGTGAGTGAGTGAGGTGGGACGGTAGGGCACATCGAGAGCCAGTCTGCTCGCGCACTTGCCACGTCTACTTCGCACAAGTCTAGAATTTTTGGCTGTTCGGATTGCAGGAGGTTCGTCGGATTTTCATCAAGAACTCGTTTGGGTTCGTTTGGACGGACTTAAATTATCATGACCATTTTTATGCGGGAAATCCTATGCAATCTTTCCCCACCTCAATCTCCGGGCGCTAAACGGTTTTTCCAATTTTTTGCGTAGGCAAACAACATTATTCGGCTATGGGATTTTTCCCCGGAATTCTACGCACTCGTCCGAAGGCCAATCGAACACGTAGATAGATAATTATCTTGTCGCGACTATTTTGTTCGTATGTACATTTTCGTCACTTGGAAATTCAAGGTCTACTAGGTCCGCTCGGATAAGCACTCTATCTACTTTCTACCAATATCAGCCGTGACGAATCGCCGCGCTCTACGGCCCATCAATTTTTCATACGAGCTCCTTTTTCCTTCGTCATTTTCAGTTTCGCGTGGCAATTTGCATTCTCGTGCTTTTTTTCTTTCTTGACACGTCTTTTAACGTGAAAATAGCACCTTTTATTTTACTCCGCTCGGGAGTCGAAATTTCATTTTTATTTTGCAGTAAACTTCGAACACCTAAGTAGCGTAAAATATTTTTTGCACGTGTTCCGATATTTTGATTTGTTCCTTATTACCTTTACTATAATAATAATAATAACAGTTTGTCAACTTTTTAAATATTGAACTTGATTATTAGAACTGATTTCATTTCCCATTTTTTTTCCATATTTTCGATATCATAATTTAGGATAAAATGATTATGATAATAATAATAATTATTTTTCCACATTTAAAATATTAGACTTGATTATCAGAACTGATCTCGTTTCCCAAATTTTACTATCCAATGTGTGATCAAATAATTATTATAATAATAATTTCTCACTTTAATAAATATTAGATTCGATAATTAGAATTGATCTCATTTTCCAAATTTTTCCATATTTATTTTACTATGTAGTATATGATAAAATAATGATAAAAATAATAAATAATATCGCCTTAACCGTAAAAATATTAGACTTGATTATAAGAATTCATTTTCCAAATTTTCCATTTTATGTTTGCTATGTAATATGTGGTGATATAATGATCACAATAATAATAATATAATACCAATGATAAATAACAATAATTCAGGAGTTGCTGAGACTTACACTGACCTCGATTTTTTATTCGTTATTATTATTATTACTACTGCTATATACTACTACTACTCCTACAGTGATAATTATTATTATTATTTAAAATTCTAATTGTCTTTTCGTTATTCATGCGATGCGACGTACGTTCGTGGATGCATTCACGACACATGCGCACCAATTGCGAGAACGCCGGTGCACAATGCCCACACGCAGCTAAATGTTATCTCGCGTCTAACGTGAGGCCTCCTGTATGTGTGTTTCTGTGCTGTACATGTTTATAGACAAAGCAACACGAAAAACCCGTTCGTACGTTCTCTCCCCCCCCCCCCCCCCCCCCGCCCTGGAGGCTTGTATGCACACCCGGTACTCTCTGATAGTCTCGAGAGAAACAGAGAGAGTCTTCTTTACCTGAAGAGTCTACAAATATGTACGGGACTATCCACGTCTGACTGGCCAACATCGCGGTTGTCACCTTTTATTACCGTCTCCGACGCTCTTTTCATTTTTCAGGATTTTCCGAACTTTTTCTCAGACGGTCCCCAATTCGTATATTTAATATTTATGTATTTATTCATGTATCGAATATTCATTACGCTAGATGTTAATTAAATATTCATTGAATATTGACTTTTAATTGAATGTTTGTATTTAACTGAATGTCAATTCTTCTAAGTGCATGAATTACTTTGAATGAAGAATCATGAATATTAATCAAATATTGATTTATGATGAAACGTTAACCCTTCCAAATATATTTATTACTCCGGATGAAAGTTCTAGAATATCAATGAAATATCAATTCTTTTATTGAATTTTAATTCTTCTAAACACATAGTTAATTTATGTAGAAGAATTAACATTCAATTAAAAATTGATATTCGTTCGTAATCAACTCCGAATGAAAGTTCTCGATTATTTATTGGATACCGATTTTTAATTGAATGTTAATTTTTTTAAATACATTAATTATACTCTGGATAAAAAATCTTAAATATTAATTGAAAATGAATTTCGAATTAAATGTTAATTCTTCTGAATACATAAATTACGCCGCATAAAATGTTTGAATATTGATTGAATATTGTTTTTTAATCGAATGTCAATTCTTCTAAATACATTGATTCCTCCGAACGAAATTTCTCGAAGATTAATTGAATATTACTTTTCAATTAAATGTCAATTCTTCTAATAACATTAATTACGCCAAATAAAAGATCCTGAACGTTAATTCAATATCAATTTGCCCAATTGAATTTATTAATTCGCCCAAATATACAAATAACTCTTTATTACAATTTTTCATCGACACATCCGTCTCGTTATTGCCCATTGATGCTGTTTCGTCGCGTTTTAAAATTCCAAAAATATTATTTTTGTCGAACGGGTTGAATTTTAAAATTCTGAAAATACACGGCCTCTCCCGTTGTTATGCAAAATCATCAGTTTTTTTTTTCGCATGCGAAAAGTATCGTCGACGATCAGCTGCGAATTTCAGAGTAGCACTTGAAAAAATAATGGAAAAAAGAAAAGAGAATGCGTCGAAGAAGGTTATTTTGAGCCGAAAAATTCTGTTCTTGCATTCTGGAGATATATTTGATTTTGCGAATATCTCGGGGGCTTTAACTTGTCGCAATCAACGCAATCAGCAATATTTATGAACGCGTGGGTGTATTTATAGATGCACATAAATATAAATATGCTTTAATTTAATTATTTCCATGATTTATGTGTATAGAAATTTTATTAATTATTCATTTCTAGACATTCTTGGTAATAATTCATATTTTCAGTAATACCCGAATAATAATATTGAGAATAATACTTTATTCTTGATAATACTATATATGCATAAATCGAGTACAGTCGAACCTCGATTTTTCTATTCCTCTCCCATAGACACCCGAAACCTTGATACAACGACATAATCATATACATTATGCTCTAATTGCTAATTGCCGTCAAAAAATGATCTGATTTGTAACTTTCTCTCGTTAAAAAATATCTCCATATTTATAATATTAATGTATTTTTAAAAAATAACATTTGAAGGCACATGACTTCGGTATATCGAAACCTCAATGTAAGGAAACCTCGATATAACGAACTTCCCTTAAGGATTCGTTATATCGAGGTCCGACTGTATTAAGTACACACACACACATGCTCACGCTAACACACATCCTTCTATATGTGTAAATTTCTATTGTCAAGCATATAACCGTGCATATGTACATATGTGTATATGTGAGTTTATATATATATATAAAATAGAGACACACATGGGGTATCCTGTTATAAATGGATAATTCTGCATCTATCGATAGGTCAGATCATATTCTACTAAATGCTGGAATTACAGTGTAGTAAAATTCATAACGCAACATAAAAAAATTATATTGAAGCTACTTTTGAAAAATTAACATTAAGACCTTGAGCTACAGTAACGGGTATAAAATCATGAGCGAATTTAACATTTTTTCATATGAAAACGTGATTCACTCATCAAATTAATGACACATCTGCTTAGTATGAATATCGAGCTGTTAGAAAATATATATATATTTATTTCGATGTACAAAATGGCCAACTACTCGAAACTTCTCGAGACAATTTTTTTTTCCAATTGACGTGACAAATAACTTCAACAATTTTCACTCGATTTACTTCAAATGAAACTTATGTTCCTAATTGCATTTCGCATAGAAGTACGTACGGAATTTCGGGTTAATCGAAAACTTTTCATTTTATGACCAGTTTATGAGCAGTTATAACGAAATTTTTCACTGAAAATTCACTTCTTAAGTTCAAATACCTACACCTTCACATAAAACAATACTTTTTTTAAATTTCGTACGTACTTCTCTAGGTATTCTAATGTACACTAGCGAGAATTTTTGCTTTTCGTTCTAGGTAAAAAATTGTGGATGCTAAAATTTCACGCCGCGGAGCGCCCAAAAAAAAAAATACCAAAAGAAAATATTAGTAGTTGGCCATTTTGTGCATAAAAAAAATTCTAACAGCTTGATATTCATACTAAATAGATGTGTAATTAAGGGGTAAGGCCACTGTAAATTTTTTGAAAAATCGATTTTTTTTTATTGGCTTAAAAAATAGTTTAAACCCTCTAGAATAAGAAGACCCCTTAAAATAAGAACTTCTTTTTTAAATTTTTTCCAATAAAAAACTATTCGCAAAACTTTAAACGCGTTTTTCTCGAAACATGGTTTTTCAAAATGGCACGCAGCATAACTCGAACAATTTTCATTTTTTTACTTGAAATTTTAACCAGATGTGAACATTTACATTATCTTGAGAATGTCGATCGGAATTTTCAAGAACTTTATTTATTGATTTTTTATTAACAAAAAACTTGCCGTTTTTTTCGTCAAAAATCAATTTTTTTTTTCAAACGCACGCCAAATCCACAAAAATTGATACTTTTTAAAATCCGATCGACATTCTCTAGCTATAGCCCTCTAGATTAACGGTTTTTTTTTTGTTCTAGATTCAAAAGTGCACCAGTGGTGCTGCGTGCCGCGGAGCCCTGGAAGCAAAACATGTCCCGGGAAGATAGCTGTGGAACCGCCATTTTGTTTTTTTTTTACTGTAAAAAAATTTTATAATAAAGTTTAATGTATGCCCGATAACACCATTAAAAGTTTTTTTTCAAATACCTTCAATTTCGGGAGCAAAAAATTAGTGAAAAAACCGTTTTTTTGGGCCGTTACAGTGGCCTTACCCCTTAATTGTACGAGTAAATCACTTTTTCATACGAAAAAAAAAATTTTTAATTCGCACATGATTTTATACCCGTTACTGTGGCCTAACCCCTTAAGGCTTTGCATCGACCTTCCTACCACCCTGTATATACCAACACGCAAACACACTCACGTATACACATACACACATGTGTACGCTTATATTCCTGATAATAGAAATTTGTCAAGCACACACACACACACACACACACACACACACACACACACACACACACACACACACACACACACACACACACACACACACACACACACACAATGTATTGCTTCGTGAATTCGATTGACAAATGTCCAGTGAAAAGTCTAACGTTTACGAAATGCATATCGATACGACTGCGATGAATTCATAAGAGTTGCAATAGAAGCGATAGAAAGGGGATATTCGGGGACGAGGGAACGGCTTGCTCACCAAGGCTCACTCTCTCGGCTCCTATAGTGGTCTACAAATATAGGCGCATTCGTTATACAAACGCGCCAAGAGCACAGCGGAGAGCCATCTCAGAGAGGCTCGACCATGCGCGCGGTCGTGCACATCTACACGCGCACACACGCACACGACGCACAGATTTCGACTTGTCCCTCGTGTTCACGTCTGCGCGGTTCGTTTACAACGCGAGGGTCGCAAATGAGTTACGGATCTCGGCGCGTGTTCCGCGCGAGTCCCTTCGCGAGAGGGACTTCTTCACTCATACTTGAAAAATTTCGTCGATCTTCGAGGCGATCCGGCGAGGGATGAAGGAAAAAGAGAGAGAGAGAGAGATCGAACGTCATTGAATTCACGTTTACGGGAGAGGGGGGGGGGGATTGCAGGAATCGTGTCTGGAGGATCGAGATTTCGCGACGACGCTACACACGCGCAACGTTTTTTTTCTTCCTCATTCAAACATCGAATGTTCTCGCCTTATCTTATCTTTGCAGTTTCTCCTTTTGTTTATTTTTTTTTCATTCTTTCGTGACGCTGCTCAGATAAGAGCAGCGGAAGTTTGTCGCGCGATTCATCGATAATTGATTTACACTTGGTGTTGTTTTATTTATTTATTTATTTATTTATTTATCATTATTGCGTTTTGCTCGCGCTGATGAACTTATCGTGAAGAAACGACGAGGTGACAGCGAGACAAAAAAAAAGTGAAATTGCAGATAGACGTGAGAACGACGAGAAGGACATGGCCCGTTACGAAGTGCACCACAGGAGCGAGGCACTCGCCGTCCTCGCGAGAGACTGCTGCGCGCCACCCTATCCGGCTGTTTTATATTCCGATAATCCTCCGCATACGCGACACTTTGCGTGCATACTTCGTACTAACATTTTTCAGTTTGCACTTTTATATATGTGTATATATGTATATATGTGGTTGTGTATATTTATTTATGGGCGATAGAGGGCGAAGGGTACTTCGTGTTTTTAGCGCGGCATCCCCCAGCTCTCTTGTGTCTGCACATATGTATATAAGACGCGATGATGACACGACACAGCGCAACGCGACACACAACGAACGCGAACGACGACGGAGGCGCGGAGTGCGACTGTTGCGCGAACCGCGCGCGAGGACGAGACCCGACGCGAGACTACACGGGGACTGCGAGTATAGCCAAGTTACTAGGCTTTTGCGCCTCTCCGTACCCACCTCAACACTCTCGGCGGAGAGAGCTCCGCGAGAAAGAGGGAGAGAAAAAGAACGTGCGAGAGCGAGAGAGAGAGAGAGAGAGAAAGAGGGAGAGAAAAAGAACGTGCGAGAGCGAGAGAGAGAGAGAGAGAGAGAAAGGGGAGAGAGACCGCGATAGAGCAAGAGAGAGAAAGAGCCGCAGTTACAGTCCAAGTTCTCGAACTCTCGCTGTGTGTGCAGTTGTTGGCAGACTGGCAAAGATTGCCGTCACTCGAATAACCAATGATTTGTAATGATTTTTCAATCAAGATATAATAATAACTAGCATTATTATCATTTGATTATAATAAATGTGATTATTAAATCATTATTATCGTTATTATGATTATTAAATAATAGTAATTATTGTTATTATTTAATGATAATTTTTATTGTTTATATTCAATAATTATTATTATGGATATGATGATTATGAACTGTTAATGTTAATATTTATATTGAATATAAGTGTATTCATTCCTAATTTTTCTATATTTATTAATATCGTGAATATAAACGTTCAATTTGTTTATTCCATTTTGTTCATTCAAGTTTATTCATTATTCAACTTCGGCAAAGATTGCCGTCACCTGAATAACGAATCGATTGGCATGACTTTCCTATGAAGAAATAATAATAATAATAATAATAATAATAACTGATATTATTATTGTCATTTGATTATAATAAATGTGACTATTAAAAAACTATTATTTTGCTTATTTAATAATAGTATTTTTTTTACCTTCCAGCTGTACAGGGTTCTTCCCCCTTAATACATACCCGATATTCCAGTTTATATCCCCTATTCCAGTTTATATTTAATAATAGTAATTATTGTCATTATCATTGTATAATAATAATTATTGTTATCATTGGATAATAACAATTATTGTTATTATTTAATGATAATAATTTGTATTGTTTATATTAAATGATAATTATAATAGATATGGTGATTATGAGCTGTTTGTGTTAATATTTATATTGAATATAAATTTATTCATTCCTCTTTTTTTCTATATTTCCAAATATCGTGAATATAAACGCTTAATTGGTTTGTTCATTTTTGTTCATTCAAGTTTATCCATTAATCGACTTTGGCAAAGACTGCCGTCACTCGAATAACGAATCCGTTTGTAATGACTTTTCAATCAAGAAGAAATAATAATAACTATAATTATGGTTACGATTTGATTATAATGAATATTATGATTATTCAATAATAGTTATTGTTGTTATGATTATTTGATAATAGTAATTGTTTTCATTATCATTGAATAATAATAATTATTGTTATCATGGGAAAACATAATTATTGTCATTATTATCATTGTTATTATATAATGATAATAATTTTGTTGTTTTTATTCAATAATAATAATCATAGATATGATTATTAACTGTTTATGTTAATATTTATATATAATATGAACTTATTCATTCCTGTATTTCTATATTTATCGTAAATATAAACGTTCAATTTGTTTATTCATTGGCGTGTTTTGTGCTTGTATTTAAAATCAACAATAATATGGATTTTAGTTTAATGGCAGAGATCGTCGTAATAATAATAATAATGAATATATAATAATAAATGAATGATGAAAAAAAAACGGTAAAACAGTAATGGTACAAGAAACTAAGGTAATGACAAAAACGAACCAATATGGATGTTTGGTGTTGAGCACTTTTTGGCTTAATTACATCTATGAGAACTATATTTTTATGCACTTATGTATATATACCGTAAACCGGGGTACCTTTGGGTCAATTTTGGATAACTTTGGGACACGTCAGTACAACTACAACTTCAAATATTTGCCGCGTAGGTACCAGCACATTCCAGCGTATGGCAGTAGCGATAGTTACGCGCCAATTCATGAGGCATGGTGTTGATAGGAAATTCAAAAAAGTCAAATATTACGCGATGTACCAAAGTTGTACCCCCAATCCCAAAATTATATCCCGGTTTACGGTAATGAATCTAAGCAGCTAATTTTAAATATTAATAATAATAAATCGAAATGTACATATGTATTTAGTCGCGTTTTATTGAAAATTTATTAATTAATATTAAAATTCTAAAATTAAAATATTGAAAATTGACCATGTTAGAGAAAATTTAGTGAGAGAAGGTGGCGCAACAATTTAAGCATACTAACCCTTTTAATAGCGTTTATCTCGAAACGACTTTTTTCGACCTAGCCGAAATCATAACTCCAGCTATAATTGTCCGATTTTCAATTTCAAAAAACCAACATTTCCGTAATGGAAGGAGCGATCGTTGTACGTCGCTTTTTTTTATTTAGTATTTTCTAAGCCCCGAATATGAGTAAAAATTTCGCCAAAATTACACTTTTTGAACAAGCGCCATATTGTAATTTTTTTTTCTTTCAAAAAAACGTAGGCGTACAACGAGAATTATATTTATATAGATGATAAAACTTTTTTATTTTCATTTTTCAAACCAATAATTTGGCAAATTATCGTTCCGACCGTTGGACCACATGGTTTTCATTTTTTTTGAATTTTTTTTTTCATTTTCGATTTTTATTGAAACAAATCAGGGACTCACATTTAACATTTCTTAATATGTTTTCTTAATTAAAATTCAAAAAAAAATTAAATTAAATAGTTTTAAAAAATTATTGAATATTTTCAATTTTGGAAAATTGAGCATTGTACTGAAAATTAAAACGGGCAAAAAAGACTGTGTCAACGTAGGGTTAAATAAAAACGTATACGAAATAAGTTCAACGCATGCATAATACCATACCTTTTCTCCAAACCCCAGATAAATAATCTTCTGAACGAAAAAAAATCGGAAAACACTTTTTTCGGCCCTCCCTTAATAAACATCAAATTTAATAATGAATACAAATGAGATATTGATATTCAACCATTCATTTTATAATTTAAAGATTCTCAGTATATTTGTTTATGACGAAATTCATATTCATACACGTATTTTTTTTCACATTCCAATTTGCACAAAATATACGTATGGTAAATGTATTCTCGTTCGCCTATACACGTACGTATTTATTTTTTCCGGTACAACGAGCACGTCATCCACACTAAATATACGCGTGCACGTATATACATCTACTTGCAACAAATCCAGTCACGTATTGGCCGTATTATTTTGACTTCGCGTCAACGATGTATCGATTACGCTCGTAATCTCAGCTTGACATTAGATCCTCCCGAGGCTGGGCTCCCCATCAATTACCAATTTTCAAAACAATTTACGTAACGTGAAAAACAACAAGTTCGACTTTGCACGGAGAAAAATATTCGTCGCAACGATGTACGACGTGCGAAAGAAAAAAGAAACGAGCTTGGGAAAAAATATGCCCGAAGAAAATAATGAATATTCTATAGGCTTGCTCATTTCAATATAAATGAATTTTCACGGCTTCTCGAACTCGTTGCGTAGTTGGGAGGATTTAAAAACTTTGGAGCTTTTTTGCCATTTGCGTCGCGGAGTTGGCAGATACAAAGAGAGAGATAGAAAGAGAAAGAGAGAGAGAGAGAGGGAGAGAGAGAGAGGGAGAGAGAGAGACAGAGAGAGAGAGAGAGAGAGAGAGAGAGAGAGAGAGAGATTTTAATTCGTCCATTCACTGGACCTCTTGTCATATGTGCGTATACACAAACACGTTATATGACCACAGTGGAAAGACATATCTTTCTGTGCTCCGCTCCCCACCGCCACGAGCCCTCGTACACTTTTAATACCAACCGCATTCGGTTCATCGTTCTTTATCGCACGGAGCATGTACTGGCCCCGCTTCTGTGAACGGCCTGTCGCTCTATTTCGCTTTAGTCGCTTTTATCATTATTTCTATTTATTTTTCTCTTATCAAAACGTCGCTCGCTTTCTTCGGGCTCACCGGGAGGGGAGGAGACACACGTAGCTGGTGAGGTAAATGCCCCTGTTCGTGAAGCGAGGGCTCTCGTTTTGTACGTGTCACCACTAGGAACACGCGGAAAATCACGAATGTATTTTTATATATATATATATATATATATATATATATATATATATATATATATATGTAAAATATATATCTAAAACTATCTAAATAAAATATCCTAATGAAATATCCTGTGGCTTGTATTGTCACAGGATATTTTTTACGAATATTCGACCTCTTTTGTCCACCCAGGCAAGTTGAAATTTAACCATTTTTCTTCTGCAACTCTCGAAATATTTATTTATATACGAATTAATATATGAGTAAACTATTGATTATGTAGTCGACATGTGAATAAATAATTTGTTTAACTAATTGACACAGTTGGCTAATTAATAAGGTACCATAGTTAACTAGTTAATTGCTTGATTACGTTAATTAATAAATATTAATATATAAATTAATTTATCTATAGAAATAAATATATGGATTTATATTTAAAACGTTACGAAGAAAATAGGTAATGAATTACTGATAAATTTAAATTTGGTTGGGTACAAAAAAATTAGGTCGAATTTGATATTCGTAGTAAAGAAATCGCGACCCGAAAATTTATACGTATAAATATTACACAAGTTATATATTCGAGTATATAATATATATATTCGAGTATATAAGCATAAATAATTTATAAAGTTACAAAAAATCCGACCAGATGAAAACAAACCAAAATTCATTTGCTATAAGTATATTCTTTTGCAACTTATGTAATATTTATTTATTGTTTGTGTTATTTATTTGTAGTAAAATACGTACTGTATCAAAATCGATCTGCTATAGATTCTTTTTTTGGTAACTCGTGTAATATTTATATATACGTGTAAATATTATGTGACCAGAGGTAAATAAAAAGATAAATGAAATTGCATTTCTAGGGCTGTTAAAAAAAGTCAAGTTCTGCAACAGTATTAAATAAATTAAATAAATAAATAAATAATAATAAAAGACTCGACCTCATACTTCGAAATTATAATACGATAAGTATAATAAATAATAATAATAATGCACTTTAATATCATGAGGATAATTAGTAATATCATATCTTTCGTGATACTATAAAAAAAAAGTTAACAAAAAGTAGAATTGTGCAAAAAATATATCGTAAAAATGTCACGTATACAAGAACGTAAAAAAAACATCATTAATCGATTCTAAGGTAATTGACTTGACACGAAGTGCCACATATATAACACAACGATGAAAATTTGATTGTCAAGGAAAACATTCGTGTTTGTTTTAAGGTACCAAACAAATTTAATCGAGTGGCATGTTCGGAGAAAAAAATCCTGTGGGGACGCAAAACACACAAAAGCCTTTAAAAAACAAATTCGAATATGATGGTTCAATTTTGAGGTTCGGTCTCTCGTGTGAGTCCGTGTGTATGAAGATATATTGGATTTTTTCGTACAATACGATAGCACAATGCGCCAGGGTCGGGGGCGCCGAATCAATTGGGATCCCCGCATTCCTATGTGTGTACATGCTGATTCAGATTTGGCCTGTGCCTCCTCACGTATCGGCGCGCATCGTCAGCAATTTGCAAATTCGTGCTCGCCACGTTCGTCCCCCCCCCCCCCCCCCCCAATTCTTTCGTGTGGCAGTAAAAAAATGTGTATTCGTCGTGATCCGACGAAAAAAAAAGCGATTTTGCACCGCGAGCGAGCGGTGACCGCGACGCAATCTCGAAAAAAAACCCTAAAAAAGGAAAAAAAAAGAATGCGAATTCAAAACACGGCAGTTCCGAGCCCGCGCGACGCTGCGCGTATGCGTCCGTACATACGCGCGTCCTATATACCGGGTGTCCGATTTGTATAAATCCAATATCTCGAGAAATACAGCATATACGAAAAAAAGTTTCGTACAAAAGTTGCACGGTTGAAAGGTCCCTAAAACGCCGTGACCTTGAAAGATTTTCAGACCTCGCGTTTCAAGGTTATTCGTCGATCATCTTCGTTTTTTGAATGGAGACCTACATTTTTTTTCACGCCACCTTATTCTACGTAAAAAAACGTACAACTTTTATTGGACTGATTTTTCGATCAGAAATGAATTTTTCGCGATATACGGACTCGGCGCGTTTTGCCAAGGGAAGTAAAAATCGCGACAGTGCAGCGATGATACACCTACCGAAGGCGGGATATATATTTAAAGAGGGAAAAAATAAGCAATATTGAGGGATTCTTTAAACTAAGAAATAATTATTCTACAATTATGACACTTTAGGTATACTTTAATAGTATATTCAAGACCTTAAGCCACAGTAATGGGTATAAAATCATGTGCGAATTTAACAATTTTTTTTTCGTATGAAAAAGTGATTCACTCATAAAATTAATTACACATCTATTTAGTATGAATATCAAGCTGTTAAAAAATATATATATATTTTTTTCGATGTACAAAATGGCCGACTACTCGAAACTTCTCGTAACAGCTTTTTTCCAATTGGCGTCATAAATAACTTCAACAATTTTCACTCGATTCACTTCAAATTTAAAAGTTATTTTCCTAATTGCATTTCACAGAAAAGTACGTACGGAATTTCTGATTAATCCAAAACTTTTCATTTTATGAGCAGTTTATGAGCAGTTGTAACAAAATTTTTCACTGAAAATTCATTTCTTAAGGTCAAATACCTACAACTTTTGAATAAAACAATGTTTTTTAAATTCCGTACGTACTTCTTTAGGTATTCTAATGGAGATTGACGAGAATTTTTGTTTTTTGTTCTAGGTCAAAAATTGTGGATGCTAAATGTCACGCCGCGCCTAAAAAAAGGTAATAAAAGAAAATATTAGTAGTAGGCCATTTTGTACACCGAAAAAAAAATCCAACAGCTTGATATTCATACTAAATAGATATATAATTAATTTCATGAGTGAATCATTTTTGGGTACGAAAAAAAATTGTTAAATTCCCACATGATTTTATACCCGTTACTGTGGCCTAAGGTCTTAAGTATACAAAACATTTATTTTTTTATTAATTCATCATCAAAATGACGGAGCTGTGGCAGAGTGTTGCAGCAAGGCCTTTGAGCAAGGTCGACTTTCATTTGCAAAAAAGTTCAAACATTTTTTCAATCAGAACATGTATAGTTTCTATGTGACGGTAATTAAAACGAAGGAAATGCAAATTTAAGAAAATGGCACGCATTTACCAAAAAAAAAATCAACATTTCTGTAAAATGCGAATTCAAAAGTCGTTTTTTTTTTCAATTTTTCAAAAACAATTTTTCAGTCAGGACATGTATAGTTTCTATGTGACGGTAATTAAAATGAAGGAAATGCAAATTTAAGAACACGGCACGCATTTACCAAAAAAAAAATCAACATTTCTGTAAAATGTGGATTAAAAAGTCGTTTTTTTTTTCAATTTTTCAAAAACAATTTTTCAGTCAGAACATGTATAGTTTCTATGTGACGGTAATAAAAATACAGAAAATGCAAATTTAAGTAAATGGCACGCAATTACAAAAAAAATCAACCATTCTGTAAAATGTGGATTAAAAAGTCGTTTTTTTTCTTCAATTTTTCAAAAACAATTCCTTTTAAGTTGAACGCACCAATATTTATCAATATTTCCACCAAGTTTCAACTCAATCGGCTTAATATTTTTTTTAGTAATCCTGCACGCCAATTTCAATAATGCAGTTTTGAGAAAAAACGCATTTCAAGTTCACGCCCGCTCCGAATCCGAGCGGTGAGGCACAGCGTTTGACGGGCTGTAACATTTGAAGTTTTTCGAATTTCGTTTTGAAATTTTTGGAAAATATTTTATATGTATAATTCATTCTTTAAAAAAAAACAAAAATAAATCGATTTTTTTATCTGTGCCACTGTATATCCTGAAGAAACGAAATGTCACCAAAACAAAAAAGTTCTCGATTACGATATTCTACGTAACTGACTGTGCGCGACCAGCCGGATGTTGTGGTCGCTCTCGCATCCGGAGATTCGCAATTTTATATCTAACTCGGTCATATCGTTTGGCTCTTTCGTCCTACTCTCGCGCTCCTCCGTTACACAAACTGATACGTGCATAGGAGCACATGTGCCCATAGAATGTCCTGTGAACCTGCAGTCTACTCGGGAGAGTGATATATATACAAACGAAGCGGTACACGTCGGCTAACGGGGCACACCGCGCGTTCACCGTCTTCTGCTATAACGGAAGGTGGACACTCGTGTGGTACCTTTGTACAACGGCAAGTAGTATGAGTCTTCGCTAAGGACTATCTGGCGCACGTCGCAGGATCAGCGCCTCGCCGAGACTATTGTATCATTATAAAGACTATATGTATCAATAATTGTCGGGGATAAAAAAACTTTTTCATCCAAACTTTTCCACCAACGTTGCCGTTAACTTTGGACGGCAAAAAAATAGCCAAAAAATCACCACGTTCAAAAGTGTGCACCGAGGCAAAAAAAAATCGTAGAGAATTTTCCAAAAAAGGAAATTAAAGGTAAATTTGTCCTCTTTAAAACCCCTCGCTGGGAAATTTTATTATGTGTTAAATAATAACATTTATTTATTTTATTATTTTATTAAAATTAATTATCTTTATTTTGGACTTCGCTATCTAACGTTTAGTGCGGTAAGAAATGTCGACTAGTGTAGGCAAACTTTTGGCCGGGAGTCCTGCAACTGTCGATATTTTGGGATTTTTCGAGATTTTGGGCTTTTATTTTATGTTATTATATTGGGAGTTTTCGAGATTTTGGGCTTTTATTTTATGTTATTTTTTCTTTATTATTTTATTTTGTTATTTGTTATTTGTTATATATCTGTTATTTTTTTATCATCGATTTTTGGTTTTTCGCATGCCATTACTACAAATGATTTGAATCGACAATAACTAAACAACTTTTAAAAGTATTTAGTACCATATGCGTAGTACCTTTTTTTACACCGCAGGTTATCAGTCAGATGTTCGAATTGGTGTGTATGAAAATTCTGCATAAAATCGTTTTTCGTAAACTGTCCTTAAAATTTAAAGTTAAAAAGAAGACTTTTCTAGATAAAACAAATAACCAAGAGTATTTTTTTTAACCGGGTCAAAAAAAGTTATCATTTGTAGAAATGCCATGCGAAAAATAAAAAGCAGATGATTTTTATCTTGAAAATCGTAGGACTTTTACTAAACTGAAATTCCAGCACATAGCAGGATATGATCTGACTCATCGACAGTTGGAGGATTATCAATTCATAAAAGAACACCCTGTACGTCTATATGTATATTATTAAATTATTCATTAAAAATGAATTATTCGGTTTTGAATTATTAGTTTTCTTGATTATGAATTAAATTTTACTAATCTATCTTGGATAACTTTTTTCTCGATGACAGGATACACAAAAAAAGTTTTCCAGGACCGCTTCGTATACGGAATTTTACTATCTTCATTCCGCTGTACTGGCATATGGCATTTAAATTAATTCCTCTACTGCTCTATTTTTTCTGGCGAATGCTACTCGTCACAAAAATACGCCATATTTTTTTGTCGAAAAGTACTTTAAAAACCCATTAAAAATAGTACTTTTTTCGATGGGAAAATCGAGGCGCAAGACTCTGAAAAGCACATAGCCACCATATATATATATATATATATATATATATATATATATATATATATATATATATATATATATATATATATATATATATATATATATATATATGAAAATCGGTTTAATTATAAAATATTCCAAATTAATAAAATCGTTGAATATATGTTAAAAAAAATTCACCACAAACAAATATATATATATATATTTGTTTGTGGTGAATTTTTTTGAACATATATTTAACGATTTTATTAATTCGGAATATTTTATAATTAAACCGATTTTCATGCATATATATATATATATATATGCATAAAAATCGGTTTAATTATAAAATATTCCAAATTAATAAAATCGTTGAATATATGTTCAAAAAAATTCACCACAAACCAACTGATTCTCCTTACGAAAACCACACAAATTACGTCTTTTCAATATACATCGCGTCATGATAATTTTCATCCGCGACGTGAAAAATCATAATTTTGGAGGCTGGGATTCGGAAAAAATAAAAAATTCCGGGCCACTCGTTTCAAAATGGATCTTACGGAGCTGAACTTTTCGCACGTACTTAATTTTCACCGTATACCTATATATTCTGCTCCGACTCCAAGAGAGAAATAAATCGATCTTTCTGGTCCAACTTAGAGATGAAAAAAAATTATCCAGTGCTCTTGCATCACATAGACACACACATGCAAAAAACCCGCAACCAGATGGTCTATCGACCCGTGTCAAAGTCGCCCGATTAGCAAAGTATTTTAGGGCGTCCCGAACACAATGCTGGCATTCAACTCCTCCTCCCCCCCCCCCGCCCGGTCGCGAGATATTTTGTTTTCACTGTATTTATATACACCCTGAGACGATGTGTTAAAAGTGGGAGTAAGTATCTTATATGTGGGCGCGAGAATGACAACGAAGACGACGACGGACAAAGATGGTCGAGTTTGTTCATCGTCGTCGTCGTCGTAGTTAAGGCTAAAAAAAAAGTATTTTCGTCTTTTTTAAAAACAGGTTTATATTATAGATATTGATATAATAGTTGTAACATTTAATAAATACACTTTGGAAATACGGAAATAATTTTTTATTTGTTGTATTTATGTAACCCAAACAAACTTTGAACCGCGTTTTTCTCGAAACAACGTTTTTTGACGACTTGTTGATAAAATCTTCAAAACTACTAAACCGATCCTCATGAAATTTCAACCATATATTCTTTACAACTATAGCTATAGCGCATATCAAGGATTTTTTGAAATTTTGATATTTACTTTTTTGCCAAAAACGGTGAAAAAACACGTTTTCTTGTTTTTTTTTCGACAAATGTCCGCCATTTTGTTTTTTTTGCATATATCAAAAATCGTATGATTTTTCGTTTCGGATGATCCATCTTCGAGATTACATCATTTACACATTAAAACTAATATCACAGAAAAAGTCAATGGAATAAAAAAATTTTCCCTAAGCTAATAAAACACTAAAACTAATATCACAGAAAAAGTCAATGGAATAAAATTTTGTATCTGGACTAATAGAACACTAAAACTAATATCACAGAAAAAGTCAATGGAATAAAATTTTGTATCTGGACTAATAGAACACTAAAACTAATATCACAGAAAAAGTCAATGGAATAAAAATTTTTTTAGTCACATTTAGACATTTTTTTAACTATCATTTTCGTCTATAGATAGTGACGTGAATAAATAATTTTTTTTAAATGTATTTCGAAGGTGAATGTATTAAGGGGTTAGGCCACTCTAGAGGCCGAAAAAATAGGCTTTTTGGGGATTTTGTTTCATAAAAACTACAAAATAAATCGAGATTACGAAAAAAGGGTGTTTGTCATACAGTAACTGTATACAATAATTTTTTCGAAGCGATTAATTCCAAAATGGCAACTGTGCAGCGTTCATCGCAAAACTGCATTTTTTAAGTTGGCCAGACACATAACTCACGCAATTTTAAACCGATTTACTTGAAATGTTGAACATATCTTGAAAAATACATCGTCTATGGAAGTACATAGGATTTTTTTAAATATTGCATAGGTCGTTTGTTATTAACAATTATCTGACGATTTTTTCGGCAAATTTTTCACTGTCCAAAAATTTGCCTAACAGATCGTCAAATAAATGTTAATAACGAATGAACTACGCAGTTTAAACAAAAAATCCTACTTACTTCCATAGACAATGTATTTTTCAATGTCAATCGGTTGAAAATCGTCTGAGTTACGTTTCCGGCCAACTTAAAAAAATGCAGTTTTGAGATAAACGCTGCACAGCCGTCATTTGGAAATTAATCGCTTATAAAAAAATTATTGTACACAGTCACTGATATGTACGATGAACACCCTTTTTGTAATCTCGATTTATTTTGTAGTTGTTCCGAAAAAACGAAATTAAGTGCCTCAAGTGTAAAAACTTTTATATCAATATCTATAATATAAACCAATAATAAAAATATCATGAAAATAGCCTTTTTTAGCGTCTAAAGTAAGAAGACCCCTTAAGTTTCCTCTTCGTTCAAACGCCCTATTTATCCGGAAATCCCCATAGAGGCTGTGCAGTGTGTAAGGTGCGACAGAGAGGGAAAGCGTTGGAGAAAAAGATAGGAAGAGGGAGAGAGAACAGTGCGCCCGAGTGTTTTCCTTGGTGTAACTAGCGCGCGCGTATAAGCGAAAAGAAATACGCAAAACGCGCGTATACGGCGTCAGGATTCCGTTTCAACGAGGATCAACGTCGCCCCGGGAGTAAACGAGCGTGAAACGTCTCAATTTACGTATGCGTTTATATATATATATATATATATATATATATATATATATATATATATATATATATATAATAGCGATCGGCGCTATTTGATAATAAATTCTACGGCTCCGCATGCGATCACCGCATTTTCAGCCGCACGACAATATAATTGCCGCTGGAGCCCGCGTATGCTCGAACAAATTTGTGTCTTAATTTCCTGCCGTTGGAAATCTCTTCCTGCGAACAAGAACAGCAGTGAGCACAGTAATCGCACTCGCAGAATTATACTGTCGATCTGTAAGTTCACTTTTCTTTGTCAGAGTGAATTTAAGGCGGGATATACATTTACAACGATCAAAAATTTTTTTTTTTCTTTGAGAGGAGGGTATGGGGTGGCAGCGTGAAAAAAAACACTTTTTTGCGATGTTTTTTTCATCTATATGGATAGAGTAAATTTATTGAAACCTTTTGCACATTGTTGAGTGTCATTTCAAGAACATTCCGTGCAATTTGTACGTAAAAGTATCCACAAACAAGCCGGTACCGCGTTTTTCTCGAAACCACTTTTTCAAAGTCCGTGTTCACTGCCATTTATTTCAAACTTGGTGCACACTTTCTACATATAAAATACCTTCCCCAACGGTTAGTTTGAGGTTTTTTTTACATTGAGGGGGTTTTCCACCCGCAAAATGGCGGAATTTTTCGTAAAAAATAGCACTTTTCACTTTACATGACCACCAAAAATTTATAAATGAAAAAAAAAACTTATCAAACACCGTTGGGGCGAGGATTTGATGATACTTTGACTAAATTTTAATGGTACTTGATTTCAGATAATTTCTTGCTGAGATACAGTGAACAGCGCAATTCGTGTTTTTCCAAAGGCGTTCTTGGAAAAGCTTTGTCACCGGCTTGTTTGTGGATATTTTCGCGTACAAATTTGGCGGAATGTTCTCGAAATGACACTCAACAATGTACAAAAGGTTTCAATAAATTTACTCTATCCATATAGATGAAAAAGAAATCGCAAAAAAGTGTTTTTTTCACGCCCAAACCCATACCCTCTCCTTAAACTATATATGTAGAATGTTTTCCTAAAGTTTCAAAGCGAAATTCGAAAAACTTCATCATCGAAATTGTCGTGCAGGATTACTCAAAAACTATTAAGCCGATTGAGTTGAAACTTGGTAGAAATATTGATGATATTGGTACCTTTTACTTGACGAGAATTGTTTTTGAAAAATTGAAAAAAAAAACCACTTTTTTAATCCCCATTTTACAGAAATGTTGATTTTTTTTGTAAATGCGTACCATTATCTTAAATTTGCATTTTCTTCATTTTAATTACCCTCACATGGAAACTATACATGTTCTAACTGAAAAAATGTTTGAACTTTTTTGCAAATCAAAGTCGACCTTGCTCAAAGGCGACCTTGCTGTAACACTCTGCCACAGCTCCGTCATTTTGATGATGAATTAATTGAAAAAAAAATGTTTCTATACTTAAATATACTATTAAAGTATACCTAAAGTTTGATAATTGTAGAATAATTATTTCTTAATTTTAAAAATCCCTCAATATTGCTTATTTTTTTCCTGTCTAAATGTCCATTCCGCGTTAACCTAGTGGGATTAAAATACGCCGCCTGTTATACGCAAAACGTTCTTTTATTTTTAGTTTATTTTTACTTTCGTTTTATACAGGGTGTTGGGAAGGTCGATCCAAAGCCTTAAGGGGGCGATAAGTCACCTAGTTAGGAACACATCTATCCTAGGTTACCCTAGTCTAGTCTAAGGATTTCGAGATATCATGGTAAGTATGATTTTTGGAAAATTTCCGAACATTACGTACTAATTCGTTTACCTCTTCTGTTCATGCTATTTTTTTAAATAGCATTAAATTACAGGTATTTTTATTTTTCGACAAGTTTTTGATTATTCAATACGTCCCATTTAGTTAGTTGTGTGGATACAGATGATTGTATTGGTGTTTATCGATTGAATACACATTAAGCTAAGAAGCGAATAAGTTTTTACTTGCCAATTATTGTCTGTTTGAACTTTATGAACAAGTTAGTACCTAATTTTGGGAAACTTTACAAAAATCATACTTACCATGATAACTCGAAATCCTTAGACTTTGGACCAGGGTAACCTAGGTTAGATATGTTCCTAACGAGGTGACCTATCACCCCCTTAAGGCTGTGCATCGACCTTCCTAACACCCTGTATAGAGCGCCTAAAAAGCCGTGAGATTTTAATTTACTAATAAAACGTATTATTCATTTGAAAAGTACGAATATTTTTATTTCAATATGAGGAACAAACATGGAGGTTATGTGTGGAACACAATATCCGATAAGTGACCGCCTCGTCCCTGTTTGCAAACGTTCACTCTTTGGATGAAATTTTCAATAACATTTTGGCACAATTGCGGACTAATGTCATCAATGATGCGTCCAATTGCTTCCTTGAGCTCCAAAATGGTCTGTGGATCATAGGCATTCCTTTCAGAAGACGCCAAAGAAAGAAGTCCAATGGCGTCAAGCCGCACGATCTTGGTGGCGAATTTACATCGCCGCGGCGCGAGGTAAAACGACCATGAAACTTCGTCTGCAATAACTATATATCGTGTAATCCTCCATGACTAAACCTGAATACCTCCTGATGCCAGTTGTCAAAGATTGGTGCTCTATGTTCGCCACAAAAAAAATGGCGCGAAATTTAAAATGTCAGGTCATTTTGACACACCCTTTAGATGGAAAATGTATTTTGTCATAATGAATTCGGCAGATATGACGCTTTACGACGTGAAGCTAAATCCATTGGAGACCTACACAAGAATCGAATTCACTTTAAATATAGACGTGGTCGTCATGATCGTTCTGAACGCAAGAATTCTCTTTCCTTGGCTCAGTGTGTAAGAGAGAGAGAGGGAGAGAAAGAGAGAAAGAGAAAGAGAGAGAGAGAGAGAGAGAGAATGTTATTTATTTCGTACTCTGGAGCATCTGCTTCCTAAGTATACCGTGCACATCAGGATACAAAGTGCATAGGCACTGGATTGTTAAGCATAAATGCAATAACAGTAAACCTAACCGTAAGTGTGATTACGAACTATTAACTACGTAAACTATATGATAATAACTATACTCATACTAGTAACAATAATACTAGTAGTGATTAAATACTACAATGACAATAATAATTTAATATTAAATAATGGAATAATGATTATACAAATAATTTAATGATAAAGCAATAAAATAATATCAATAATAATTGATTAATAAATAATGAAATAATGACTGTACTAATAATTGAATCATAAAAAAGAAAATAATAATAATAATTGAATGATACATATGATAAGGGATAATGTAAAAGGCAACATGCTGTAAAGTAGAATTAACTACTACTACTAATAACTGAATAATAAATAATAAAATAGTCATAATCGTAATAATTGAATAATGAATTATAAAATAATAAATAGAATAATAATAAGAATAATCTAAAAAGTAAAACAATAAATTGAACCTAACTTAGGACTTGCTCCCAGACGCGTTTGGTCATATAATTCGTCTAAAGAGATAGAGAGGGAGAGGGAGAGAGAGAGAGAGAGAGAGAGAGAGAGAACGTCACTTCGCCCGCGAGTTCAAGAATACGTTACGCGTTGCGCAGCCACTGAGCAACGAAGCAGTGAGTTCAATCACTGCACTCGCGTCAACTGTGCAAACGGGTCGTCGTCGTAATCGTTCGCAAGCCAGTAGTATGGATCACGCGTGTGCACACACCGTGATGCAAACGCCCGTACGTACCCGTACACGAGTGTACGCCCTGACTATTTCATATCATTTCTCTCTCTCTCTCTCGCCCTCCCTCCCCCCCCTCTCACTCTCTCTCTCTCTCTCTCTCTCTCTCTCTCTCTCTCTCTCTCTCTCTCTCTCTCTCTGCGGTCCAAGCAATTGCGGAAACCTCGAACGAACCTCCTCAAGTGGGCAACATCATCGATTGTCATCGAGCTGCGGCGCGACACTTGACCCAGACAAGAACCACCACGTGCGTCATATACACCATGGCCCTGCCTCCGAGAATCGTACGTACGTCCACATGTGCACAAGCCGAGGCACACGTACGGATGCCCAACTAAGGCATCCATATGGACAAGTCTGCACTTTAAGACAAGACTCGAACTAGTCGAAGACAAGCGAGAGAGGCGTTTCGCCAGATATACCGTGGAGGGACATTTCGAGGCGGTTGTGTCTATGTAATGTTGACTATCGGGACAAGTGGCTCTTTCAAGGACGGTCCTTACATTTTTCGTTCAAACGAATCGTCGATTTTGAGGCCACAGGACGCTCCGTGAAATGACCTTCACACGCTTACGTCAAACCAAAGTAGCCCTCGAGAAATTGGGCTTTACCCAATGGTGAGTATGGGGACGTGGCTTGGGAGGAGAGTCCTCGACGGCTCGAAATCACCTTAATGAATGTGCGCCGAAGGCACTGGACATGGAGATGTACGAGGACGATAAGCCTTGCAGGATTCGAGAGTGCAACTTTTTTGCTACCTCTCTCTCTCTCTCTCTCTTTCTCTCTCTCTCTCTCTCTCTCTCTCTCTCTCTCTCTCTCTCTCTCTCTCTCTCTCTCTCTCTCTCTCTCTCTCTCACTGCGATACTTCTCTCCTAAAGGGTCTCTCAAAATGACCTTACATTTGAAATTGCACGTCATATTTTTGTGGCCAATATAGAGTTGTAATCGTTGACAACGGGTGGGGGGTCCAAATGTCCAATGACCAAATATAGAACGACAAAGATTTCGAAACCACAAAATTATGAACTCTCAAAATAACGGGGGTTAAATTATTCGTAATTTGATCCTTTGACCGATGACGAAATCGAATAACTATTACACCAAAGGATTATTTGTTCGAGAGCTTATTTATTCGAGAACATATATTCCGAAAGTCCACAGTCTGAGTCATACAAATACACATTCGAACAATTTACAATGTTCATATCTCCGAAATATTAGGACTTGGAATTAATTCGTAGCGTTTTTTCAATGAAAAAAAAAAATTATTTTAAATGAAAATTAAAAAAATACATTAATGAAAGTATTACCCGTCGCTTTCTACTACTTGTGGCCATCTTTAGAGCAGGGTACGAATACCGTGTCGGAAGAACGCCTCGTCTTCAGATGCAATCCACGAATCAACGCATTTTTGAGAATCTTCGCAAGAAGTGAGCTCAGACAGGCTATGAGCCATCGAACTAAAGAAATGATAATCGGATGGAGCGATATCTGGAGAATACGATGCGACATAATAGATCACACCCCTCTGATCCCACCAAATACATATCAGGAGCTTAGACCCATGGATGGCTTTGCCACTGATGTTGATGGTTGGCCAGGCTTAACTCATGTGTTTCTGCGCTTCAGATTGTCGTAATGGATCCATTTTTCATCACCAGTGACAATTTGATGCAAAAAAACCCTTTCTTTTCTCCCGTTGAAGCAGCAGTTCACAAGTCAAAAGACGCTTCTCAATGTCCCTTGGTTTCAATTCATATGGCACCCAATGTCCTTCCTTCTGGATTATGCCCAAAGTTTTAAAACGTTTTCCTACCGTTGATAAGTCAACTCCTAATGATGTAGACAATTCTTTAAGTGTTTGAGATAAGTCTTCATTGAGCAATGCCTCCAACTCATTATCTTCAATTTGTTTTCGGCTGGCCCGGTGGTTCCTTGTCATCCAAGTCGAAATCACCAGTTTTAAAACGTGCAAACCACTTCCGACATGCGTGCTCAGCTACAGCATGTTCACCATACACTAAAATACGATGAGTTTCAGCAGGACTTTCGTTCATATTAAAGTAATGAAGTAAAACTCCCCGCAAAAACACTTTATTCGGCACAAATGTTGACATATTCAAGATATTATAAAGTGTTATTTACGATTCAAAAAGAGGTTATGTACAGCAAGTGACATTCAATGATAGCTGTTTCACGATGAATACATTACTGTCGGTAACAACGAAATACTGTACTACCTACGCCATCTCTTGTAAAACGCTACGAATTAATTCCAACACCTAATGGAAAAAAGTGAGTATCTAACATTCGTATAGCAAAAAGCCATATATCGAGACTGGAAACTTCGAATGTGTAGATCTTAGAAACGCAAATAATCGATGGTGCGAAATGGCGAATACCTAAATGGAGAACATGGCATGGCTACCTGACCCGACTGACCACTAACGCCATCTGCCAACTTCATTCTGAAGCTCAAGTAGTATTGCTCGATCCCAGTTTTTGGCCATCCGGACCGTTCGCCATTTTAGCTCATCGCTATTGTAACTGATCGACTTTTTGGTCCTTCGCTTTAATGAATTCGAAATTGTAAACTGTCGTAATATTTGCAATTCGACGATTTGACGTCTCGAATTGTTTGGTGTATATATACAGGCGAATCGATATCTCTCATTATTTTGTTTAATCTTAAATTTGTTTTCGCTACAAACCAACTTCGAGATTTTTCCATTAACAATTTCGATTAAGGCACCACATCACGGTTCGTGCGCGGTACGAGGGTGTATTTCTCGTAATTATTTTCAAGCAAACGATGAATGGAATTTTTTTATTAATACTCATAGTCAATATATACATATAGAAGACTGTATACAAATTTTTGTACTCGAATCTAAAGTGCAGTTTGCGATGTACGCCGCTTCCAAGAGGACACTCCAACGAAATTGCTGCTCGGCGGTTGGCAGCGATTAAGCCATACGGTTCATTTGAAAAATAAAATGAAAAATCTATTTGGAAATTGGACATATAGGTTTACAGCATCACGTAGGGGAATTTCGATATCTAAAAAAAATGGCGGGCCAGCGAATTTTATTTCCGATTTTCATGGAAAATTATCATCGTTCATGAAAACAAAATAGAAGGGGGACCTTTATAAAAAAAAGTCCCTACGTGGTGTTTCGAGAAACACGGGTTCAAAGCCGCACATCCGGCGCTCGGCGCGGTTGATCGCTTCGAACGGTTTCACATAAAATGCTGTATCTCCGCCAATTTCATATATATCTTTTAAAAAATTGGTGAGATAATTCTTAACAAATGTATCTTTTAGAAAATAAAAAAAATGACCAATTTTTTTTTAACGTGGTGTGGTGCCTGAATTATTTTACAGACTATCATAAGATTGATCTATCTATATTGGAACGTTTGTCATTACTGAATTCGAAATTTCGATCCTTCTGAATATTGACCTTTCGAATTTCCGGTGCCCACCCGATTTTACGCCATTGGACTTCCTTCTTTGGGACTTTCCGAAAGGAAAAGTGTATGCCGATGATTCACAGACGATTCCGGAGCTCGAGGGAGCAATTGGATGCACCATTGATGAAATTAGTCCGCAATTGTGCCAAAATAATATTGAAAATTTCGTCAAAAGAGTGAACGTTTGCAAACAGCAAATCTTGTGTTTCACACTTAAGGGGCTATACCAGTGTGACACTTTAAAAAGATCGATTTTTATTGCCTTCTTCGGCAGTTTATACTTTCAAGAATATCATTAGGGTAAAAGCCGGATAGTTGCCCCACTTTTCAAAAAAGCTCTATTATTAAAAAATATGTACTTACTAAGAATAATGCGATATGTATATTAAAACATAGGTCTTTGATCTTTTATAGTAGCCTATATTTGTAATGATAATTAATAATGCTTCGGGGGATACTTGCCTCGTGCGGGGATAGACACCTCACTATGATTTTATTAGATAGAAAGAAATTTATATCAATTTAAGTAATCAATCTTTATTGTTTACTGAGATCCTTTATTAAGTACTAATTATAGTATTAAGCAACATGATAAAATAGTATTAAGTTTTAACGTCTTAGACTATAAAAATACAACAGAAATAGCCTCCAAACTTTAAATTAGTTAAGTTATTAGTGAAATATTATTATTTATTTTTACGATAGAACAACATGGCAATCAGCTTTGACATAAGCATTAATTATATGAATTTACCAGATATTCAGAGAATTATATCATTATACCAGACGCCAGGGTTTTCAATTTTCCACATCTTATGCAGTGACTTTTGAATGCTGTGCAACCTGTTTAATGCAACCACATTCGACATATCGGACATTGAATCTAATCTGATTTCGATGTAGTTAAATTGTAATTCTCAAAACATTCTGCGCAATAATCATCAACTGAAACTTTTTAATTTGTATTTTCTATTTTGGAATTAGCGTTTTTCATCTGTAATATTTTTTCAGTCTCTTATTGATTTTTCGTTCTTTTTTTTAAATTGGTAGTCCTTCGGTGGTTTTTCCTTTAGATGTTTTTGACCCCATAACATTTTCTTCGTTTTCACTGTTAGGGTTGGAAATTTGTATTTTTCTCTGTCTTAAAGCGCTTCCTTTGTTCAGTTCAATAAAATCTGTGTTATCGGATTCAGTTTCACTACTGGTAATATCGATATTTTTTAAAATCTTTTTCTATTTTTGCGGTTGCCCCAATTTTAGTGTCCATTATTTCGGTTGTTTTCTTTATTTTCTCTTCGATAGCTCAGTACAATGAAAGATGTAATTTCCAATGTCGCCATCTCCTGGGGCTAAACAGTCTCCAGAAAGATTCAAAAGGCTTGAAGACGGCCTAGGTGGCCTGTGATCTTGGTTCACGCTATTCGGCTCAGCGTCATTTAAGACAGTTTCTAGTTTGTTTTTATCAGCATCATTTGGGACTTGATTGCCTAGTGGAGGCACTTTGTTCCGCTGATTTAGTGCAAAACCTCGATCAGACTCACATTCCTGTACGCGCTCACGTAACGCAGGATCTCCAGAAACGCCTGGTACTTGATAATCACAACAAATTATAGCCACAACAAGTTGATAAAAAAAACACCAAAAGAACAAAATCTGCCTTTGCTCGCTAAAACATTTATAGTTGCGGATAGTTGCCCTAGGGCAACTATCCGCCAAAGTAAATGGGGCGACTATCCTTTTTGATACGGATACTTGCCCTTGTTATTGGCGAAATAAATAAAAACTATTCAACAATAAAACCTAGTAAACAGAATAACTTAAACTCTAATGCGTGCTGAGAAACGAAAAGTTGACTGAAACAACAATCAGTAATAAAGATATTCAATCGAAATTACACACCAATATAATTTCGACGCCCGTCAAAGTTGTGCCGCGAAAGATTTTTGCTCACACGGACAAAACGCGTGCGCCTACTTCGAAGGCTTACATGGCACCGAGGCCTGCAGGAGGGGGCCTTCCAATCACAGTCAAACGTTAACCCCCCCCCCCCCCCCAACATCTCTAACATAGTGTAGTCAAAACCGGGGCAAGTATCCCCCTGGGGCAACTATCCGGCTTTTACCCTATAATTTATATCATTTATATCAATATCATTTTATCTTGCAAAAATTGATAGTTAAATCTTTAAACGCATTTTCCTCGAAATGAGATTTTTCAAATTTGCTGACATTGTAACTCAAAGAGCAATTATCCAATTGACTTGAAATTTGATCTGAGTACTCTTGAATATATTTACTCTACAATGACGTAGGATATTAGGAGTACAACTTTGCAGTGACCGTTTTACTTACAGAGCCACTGCGGCCGAAGTAGCGGCCCTAGCTCAATAAAAAAAAGTGCCATTTTAAACTAGAGGCTCTGCCAATGTAAACAATTTTAAAAAGCTAACGGATACGTGTATGCATTATAAAGTTATTGGCACTCAAACATGGCAACCTACGAGCCGAATTCTCAGCATTTACGGGAACTGCTCCAAAGACAACAAAGGAAGGGATTTTTGCACCGGATTGTGACTGGAGATGAAAAGTGGGTTTACTACGATAATCCTAAACGCCGAAAATCATGGGGACTGCCTGGTCATATTCCGTCATCGACGCCCAAACCGAATATTCACGGATCCAAAGTGATGCTGTGTATCTGGTGGGACCAGCTGGGCGTTGTGTACTATGAGCTGCTCAAACCATTCGAAACCATCACAGGGGAACTCTACCGACGTCAGTTGATGCGCTTGAGTAAGGCACTCAAAGAGAAACGGCCACAATTCAACGAAAGACATGACAAGGTGATACTGCAGCATGACAATGCCCGACCCCATGTTGCAAATGTCGTGAAAAAGTACTTGGAAACGCTGAAATGGGAGGTTTTATCCCACCCGCCGTACTCTCCAGACATTGCCCCTTCCGACTATCACTTGTTCCGGTCAATGGCACAAGATTTGGCTGACCAGCACTTCGGTACTTACGAAGAAGTCAAAAATTGGGTCGATTCCTGGATTGCCTCCAAGGATCAAGACTTTTATCGACGCGGGATTCGAATGCTATCTGAAAGATGGGCCGAGGTCGTAGCTAGCGACGGGCAGTACTTTGATTTAAAAATATGTAGCCACTCTTTTATAATAAAGCCTTAAACTTTTGAAAAAAACGGTCACTGCAAAGTTGTACTCCCAATATTTTTGATTGGATGAAAATGGACGATTTGGCATTGAAACAAAACGACCATTTTATAGGCAAGAAAACAGACGTTTTTTTCATAACTACGCCATTTTGTTAGATTCTGATATTTTTCGAAAATCCTACGTCATTGTACAGGAAATACCTTCCAGTTTAACATTTTTTCCTTTTTCGGTTTCAGCTACTCAACCGGCCGGAATCATGTCAGCAGTGGAGGAACTTTTTTTTGGCGCCTCCGAAGGCAGCGCGTAAGTCGCTTAGATCTCAATATTTGTCTATGAAAAAATTATGTAATATAGGTCAAATATAGCCAAATATATTCTTCATTTTCCGAAACATTTAATTGAGTACTTTTCTTTCAAAAAATGTCCCGAAAATCACCCAAATTTTCCGCGTTCACGGTGGTATAGCTCTTTAACCTCCACGTTTGTACCTTACGTTGAAATAAATATTCGTACTTTACGAAATAAATATTACGTTTTATCGATAAATCGAAATGTCAGGTGATTTTGAGCCACCCTGTACGCACACGAGTTGGCCGTTTTCCCGTCGCAACGCGAGGAGTTTGCGCGCATCGGTTGGACGGGCCGAGCGAGCTTGGCAGACTTTCAAGAATTGAGCGGCCTTCCAAGCAGCGCGCGAATCAGGGAGAAATACCGCTGCGCCGCTGCGGTAATCTTCATCCATCTTCGCTGTTGTGTACACGAGTGCTCGCGAATGTTTGGAGGTTGCCACTAAAGTGCGCTCGTATATACCGATGCCTTTTTTTTTTGTTTTTTTTTTCTTTCAACGGTGACCCTCTTTGGAGAAGGCCAAGCTGCGAATTTTTTGCTGATTTTTCTCTCGCTCTTTTGTACTGGCTTTTTTGTGGCGAAAAAGAAGTAAAAAGGGGGGGGGGTAGGACGTTTACGCTAGCCGAGAAAAGTTTCTTATCGAACGATAAGGGTTGCAAGGTTATCTGGTGACTCACCCTCTTGGCTGGGGTTGTTCGGATTCGGATGAGAAGTCAGAGAGGACGGTGTCTCGTCCTCCGCGACGCCCATCGTCGTTCCTCCTGTTTGCCGATGATGATGGTTGTGATGATGATGAGGATGATGATGCGTTTCCACCTCCGTCACCTCTTCACACCTGTTCGACGTTAATTGTCAATGCTTCGTGTGTATATTGCTCCATCCATTCTCATCTTCTTTTATTATTATTATTATTGTTGTTGTTATCGTTGTTGTATTATGGCGGAGTATTAGATTGTGATTGATGGTGAAAAAAGACGGAATTTTTTTTTGCCACGAGCTGCTTTTGAGGCCTTAGGCCACTCTAGAGGCCGAAAAAATAGGCTTTTTGGGGATTTTTTTAGAAACACTACAAAATAAATCGAGATTACAAAAAAGGGTGTTTATCATACATATCAGTGACTATATACAATAATTTTTTTGAAGCGATTAATTTAAAAATGGCGGCTGTGCAGTGTTTATCTCAAAACTGCATTTTTTAAGCCGACCGGAAACATAACTCGGACAATTTTCTACAGATTCACTTGAAATGTTGAATATATCTTGAAAAATACATTGTCTATGGAAGTACGTAGGATTTTTTTTATATTGCATAATTCATTTGTTATTAACAATTATCTGACGATTTTTTTGGCAAATTTTTGGAAAGTGAAAAATTTGCCTAAAAAATCGTTAGATAATTGTTAATAACGAATGTAGACCAGAGTAGAACGGAAAAAAAATTCTAGTTTTATGTGCTTGCGGAGATATACTTATTGTTATTTTTATTTCAATTGGCAAATATTATTTTCACACGACGTCTCATTAAGTAAAAGAACTAAAGATTCTTTTACAATACTAAATCTTCACAGGTAATAGAAATCGCCAAAAAACGATTAAGTCTTTCAATCGATTGGAAATAACGGTTCCGAATCAATCCTCCGATTCACCTTCACGAGACAGTACTTGACCAACATAAATAGTGTCTATTCTAATCATCTTCCAAGCACAAACAAAAAAAACTGGAAATATCGACAGTATTCAGGTTCAGGCTTGACATATTTCTTAACCAAAACATCTATAATAAATAACATCACACTCTCACACACCATCCTCGTCACTCAACAAAAAGAATAAATTAACATATTACAAATAATTACTCATACAATATCACCATGATTAAAATTAAGGAAAAAAACTAACACATAATTTACACAAATCATTATAACACATTTACAACGTATTCACAACACAAAGGACAATTATACAAAACCTATAAACTCTATCTATAGAATCTGTATCTCATAATTTATAGAACAAATAAAATTCTGAAGAGGATCCGAACCAAGGATCGAAACGTAACAGAAAACCCCTTTTTTTCCATCACAACCTTGGAAATTTCATTGGCCGAATCGAAGCTGATTCCTCAACAACACGTAATAACAAATGAACTGTGCAATATTAAAATAAAATCCTACGTACTTCCATAGACAGTGTATTTTTCAAGATATATTCAACATTTCAAGTGAATCGGTTGAAAATTGTCTGAGTTACGTTTCCGGCCAACTTCAAAAATGCAGTTTTGAGATAAACGCCGCACAGCTGCCATTTTGAAATTAATCGGTTCAAAAAAATTATTGTGTACAGTCACTGATATGAACAATAGAGGCTCTTTTTTGTCATCTCGATTTATTTTGTAGTTTTTCTGAAAAAAAAAATCCCCAAAAAGCCTATTTCTTCGGCCCCTAGAGTGGCTTAACACCTTAAGGCGGAATATACATTTAGACAGGAAAAAAATAAGCAATATTGAGGGATTTTGTTAAACTAAAAAATAATTATTCTACAATTATCAAACTTTAGGTATACTTTAAGGGGCCAGTCCACTTTGAAAATTTCAAAAAATCGAAAGCAAGCAAGACGTGAATCGACGATGATGAGCAATCAGAAAGGATTTTGTATGGTGCAGGAATTGCCGATTGAGTTTAGGTAAGAGTTTTTCATAGTATAAACATCAAACGCGTTTTTCTCGAAACAACGTTTTCAAAATCTAGCTCCATCGTATCTCTAAATCTAATAAACCGATGCTCTTGAAATTTGAACCACATATTATAAACACGATTCACAACAAGATGACCCGCGATGGTTTTAAAATTGTGATTTTTACTCTTTTTTTGCGAAAAACTGCGAAAAAAACGCGTTTTTTTACTTTTTTCGTTTTTTATCTGCCATTTTTCATTTTTTGATAAAACTTTATATCCGAGGGTCATTTTGTAGCTGGTGTCATATCGAATCTAATGGACTTTGATTTTTTTGTTTGAGACAAGCCGTTGCCGAGTTGTGATGGAGCTACCTAGCCCACCTATTTTTGAAGCGTTACGTTAAACTATAGTTTGTGTACTTAAAAACGAATAAAAATGAATTTAAATTTTTTTAAATGTATTTCAAGACTTTATTAAGCCCAACAACTTTTATATTCATGTTTTATAAAATCCTCAAAAAAAAATCGCGGAAATAGCCTTTTTTCGTGGCTCCAAAGTGGACTGGCTCCTTAATAGTATATTTAAGTATACGAAACAATTTTTTTAAAGTAATTCATTATCAAAATGGCTAGCTTCCCGTAGACTTTGATTTGCAAAAAAATTCAAACACTTTTTCAGTTAGAACATGTAAAGTTTCTATGTGACCGTAATTAAAATGAAGAAAATGCAAATTTAAGAAAATGGCACGCATTTACAAAAAAACAACATTTCACTCAACATTTCTGTAAAATGTGGATTAAAGAAGTCCTTTTTTTTCAATTTTTCAAAAACAATTCTCGTCAAGTAGAAGGTACCAATATTATCAATATTTCTACCAAGTTTCAACTCAATCGGCTTAATAGTTTTTCAGTAATCCTGCACGCCAATTTCAATAATGAAGTTTTGCAGTTATTCTATGGTTTAAAGAAAAAAAAATCGAATTTTTTATCGTTGTACATGTATATGCCGTCTTAATTGGTCACCACGATTGATATTCCATCGGGAGAGGCTGACATTTTCTCTTGATTCCAAAAAGTTACGGGATTTTGGGGTTCCCGGAGACACTTAAGGGGTTACCTTCACTTGCGATTTTGAAAAAATCGATTTTTTTATTGCATTTTTTTGAAGTATAAGTATCTGAGAATATGTCCTGAAAATTTCAAGTCGATCCGAACAAAATTGACTGAGATATGAGCGTTGAAAGAGTTGAAGCGTTGAATCCGTTGTGTAAACGACCGGAAATTGAAACTTTAAACGCGTTTTTTTCAAAATGGCATTTCTGAAGTCGGTGACCAAGATTACTCGAACACTAATGAACCGATCTTCTTAAAATTTTGCAGGCTTATTTAATACATAAAAATGTAGTCTTCAATCGTTTGATTTTTTTTCGTTAAAATCGAACCATTAACTTTGACTGTCCGCCATTTTGTGAAAAATGAATATTTTTAAAAATCCTTCGATTAAAGACTAGTTTATACTTATATTTGACTAAATCCATCCGCATTTTTTTTTCAGATTATCCACTTCGCCGCAATGTTGGTCACCGCAAACCGTGTATATAAAAACATTATTTCATTGACGGCCATTTGCCACTAAACAATGTAATATTTTTCAATAAAAAAATTACTGAAAGTTCTTCAAGATGTGTTCTTTAAGATGGTATATTGATCGATTAAAAAAGTTTTGTAGTTTTCTTTAAACAAATTCATGGAAAAGGCCTTTTTTCTGCGGTACAAGTGGGGGTAACGCCTTAAAATGCCCTATTTTATCACGTGTTTCCACGAACTTGAAAGCCCCATAACTTATAGAATGAATGGAAAGTGTCAGCCTCCCCCGACGAAATGTCACTACATGAAATGAAATAAACAAGTTCACGGTGAAAAAAAAATTCCCGTCATTTTTCGACAAAGTCCTTAATCTGCATAATTACCGATTGTATTTTTATTAATAGGCTGGTAAACGATTTTATAGTGAATTGTGTTTATTTTGTAAATTATATCGCAATGTATTTTAACGTAGTGGACTCTAGGGGATGGGCGGTCGGGGCTCGGCTCACGAGGAACATACCTTCAGGCGAGGAAAAAAATTGCTGATTTTCATGATTTTCTTTTAAATGCAAATATTTCTTCACCCTTTTTGAGACTTCGGGTATGTTTTATTACTACTTATGGCTGTTACATGCTTTTTTTGTTTACTAATCTTTAACAATGGCGGAGGTATAGCATGGTCTTCTAAGCTTTTTTTTCGCCTTTTTCGACAGTTTATACTTTCAAGAATATGAGATGAGATTTTTATACTTTCGAAAATATGAAATGAGATTTTTCAAATTTGCTGACATTGTAACTCAAAGAGCAATTATCCGATGGACTTAAAATTTGAACTGAGTACTCTTGAATATATTTACTCTACAATGACGTAGGATATTTTTGATTGGATGAAAATTGACGATTTGGCATTGAAAAAAACGACCATTTTATAGGCAAGAAAACAGACTTTTTTTTCATAACTACGCCATTTTGTTAGATTTTGATATTTTTCGAAAATCCTACGTCATTGTACAGGAAATACCTTCCAGTTTAACGACATTTTTTTCTTTTTCGGTTTCAGCTACTCAATCGGCTGGAATCATGTCAAAAGAGGGAAAACTTTTTTTTCCGCCTCCGAAGGCAGCGCATGAGTCGCTTGGATCTCAATATTTTTCTATGAAAAAATTATGTAATATAGGTCAAATATAGCCGAATATATTCTTTATTTTCCGAAGCATTTAATTGAGTATTTTTCTTCAAAAAAATTCCCGAAAATCAGCCAAATTTTCAGCGTTCACACTGGTATAGCCCCTTAAAACTTTAGATATATCCTTTCAATAATGTTATAGTGAGAAACCTCGCAAAATTTCAGCCAGATCGATCAACAACTTGTCGACCTATAACTTGAGCAGTTTTCAAAATACGCCTAAAGGAATACCTTATAACGCCGCCATTTTGTTTTGTTCAAAAAAGGAAAAAAAATTGACACTCGAAAGTTGTAATACGATAATGTCAAAATTTTTAAATTGTGCGATTATTTTATCCCCTTAAAAAAATTAATGAAAAATAATTTATTTTTGGGTGTCTAGAGGGACATACCCCCTTAAACGCTTTTTTTTGAAACTATGGTTTTCGAAACGGCGTACACGATTTCTCGACATTTAATTAACGGATTGACTGCAATTATGGTACACTTATTCAGTGTAATAGTAATTTAGTATTGACCGACGTTTTACTAATTAACACTTTTTTTTTACTAGTTACTAGCAATGGTCATGTCATTTTTCGATTATCGATACAACCTTACGTAGCAATTCATTAATACTCGAGCACATTTGCACCCTGATAACCATCGCTCCAAATAGTAATACGCGTTCCAGTTGTAGCAACCGTACTACTATACGTCAATCCACTTTATTTTCGTTCGCTCGAGAAATGACGAAAAAGAAAACCGGAGAAAAACAAATAAACTTTTTCGGACGTGAGCGCAAAATGGACTTGAAAAATAGCAAGCGATATATATGTGCTGCTGCATCCGGTGGAAGTCTCTACATATATACCTATATTTATACCGCGTGTCCCATTTTAATCTTACACGTGATTTATCGCGAAAAACACTGCTGCGATCAAGTAATTAGTGTAATAAAACTTTTAGGATTCAAGGGGGGGGGGCGTTAAAAAAACCTTTTGGTCCAAAATTCAAAATGGCAACGTTAAGATGACCAACATGTAAAAAAAAAACTCAAACGTGACTTTTTTCACCACGAAATTTGTCATTTTTGCCAAAACTCTTTTTGTAGGATTTTTTTTTGATAAAGTCCGCCATTTTTTGGTTACAACACTATTGTTTACAATTTTTTCACTATCCAGGATGTACGACGAGGAGGTAAAATCTTTGACATCCCAAGTGTAAGGGTGCGTGTGAGTGTGAGTTTTTTTAGGTTTGCCTGTGTGTGTTTGGGTTATCGAAAAATCCAAACAAACCCAACAAACTCACACTTGGAATGGTAAAAGCTCTACCGCCTTGTGATTATCCTGCATAACGCGAAAATAATTTTTAAAAAGTGTTCTAAGTTCGAACTTAAAAATTAGGCAATTTATAAACAAAAAAATTCGTACAAAAGTTGTTAGTTTTGGACTGACGAATTTTTTGGTGGAAAAAGGTAATGTTTTCATTAAAAAAAAAAACATGTTGGCCACCTTAACGGCGACATTTTGAATTTCGACGAATTTTTTTTTTTTTTTACGTCGCCCTTTGAACTCTAAAAATTTCACTATTCTCAATGCTTGATCGGAGCAGTATTTTCGAGATAAATTCGGTGTAAGATTAAAACGGGACATCCGGTATATATATATATATATATATATAGGTGTGTATATATGTGTATATATATATATATATATATATATATATATATATATATATATATATGCATGTATGTATATATGTATGGGATATTCCACGCCATTTCACCTAGCCCGTGACTCCGATCATTTTTAGTTTTCCGGATTTTTTTTTGTAAAATTGTACCCCATGAAAGGAATATTCACACCAATTTATAGATTTTTGTCTCTTTTGGGAGTTGTAATTTTCCATAAACGTCGATTTCGGAAGTTTAAAAAACGTTTAAACGCTGACAACTCCTGAACTAATTGAGATATCGAAAAATGTCACCGAATAATTTCTTTTCATTTTTAAGAATACTTACTTCAAAAAATACGAAAAAATAATCAATCATCAATATCAACGTTTTTTTTTGCTTCTAAAGTGAAAGCTATTTTTTTAAAGGACGATAAACATTTTTTATTTTCTTTAAAAAATTCTCTAAAATAGAGTGACCCATTCTATGATTTCCAAAACTAGTCCCACTGTGGGCTAATGTTGCTTTCTATTTTTTTTTTTTTTCGAATTAATCATATTTTTTTAGCAGATTTCTATCATTTTAATTTCCAATAATGGTATTGATGATTTTGTGATTTTTAATTCGGCTTTGTCAGGCCTGAAACGGTTTATTTTCAATTTGTGCAGAATTTGACGAAAAAATCATTTATGTTTTTTTCGTTAAATTCCGCACAAATTAAAAGTAAACCGTTTCAGGCCTGATTGTAATTTTGTCATTACTCCTATATAATAATAATGATTGTTATCAATATATATGTGAAATAATGACAATAATAATATTTATTTACGGTTAGTTACGGAGTTATTTAATAGTTAGTTACGGAGCAATAAAATCTCTAATAATATTGACAATGATAATATAAATAATATATAATAATAATACAATATATTATTTTATTGTAATATATATATATTATTATATAATATAATATATTAATAATATATTATTTATATTATATAATAATATACTATATAATAATAATATAAAATCTTTTATATTATTATAATTATTGTTATTATTATTATTAATTTATAAAACGCCATATCGCGTACTTGGCACGGTATGTATCCCGAAACGATGATTTTTTTCTCCGGCGTGTAAACATTTTCCGAAAATTGTCTCGACCCACCCGATAAGTGCAGCCTCTCCCCTCCCTTTTTTCGCCACCCGACATTGCCGAGTTAGGCTCGCGATTATCCGAATTTTTTTACCGTCGACGTCTTCCCTAGCGACAATTATACGCTTTTTCTCTACAGTCGAACAAAAAATGCTCTTTCTCAATAAAGATCTAAAAATTGAATGAAAAAAAAAACAGAACGTTTGATTTGCACTCTGCAGATATGATATACGGCATTCTATTTCTATTTGTTGTCACCGAGCGCTCTCGAGCGTGTATTTTTGGCTCGCTCGATATACTCTTCTATCTGTCCATCCCCCCACCCCCCGGCTTTCTCCCACCCGGCCGTTCCGTCGTCTCGCGCACGCACGCACGGAGAATTCTTCACTCTACGTGGGTCCGGCTACCTATGCGAGCAAAGTCACGTATAGGCGCACCGAGACCCCCCTTCCATCATCTAAATCCGCATGGACCGAGTGCATGAATGATATTGTGAAGTGTGCATCGTTGAAACGCATCGAAAATAATTTTTCTTCGAACTGCCAATCCATTTTGGCAGTTCGATGCTACGGCAAACGTTTTTTAAACGGATATAAAATCATGTGCAAATTTAAGAATTTATTTTTCGTATGAAAAAGTGATTCACTCATAAAATTAATTACACATCTATTTAGTATGAATATCAAGCTGGTAAAAAATATAATTTTTTTTTTTTCGATGTACAAAATGGCCGAATGCTCGAAACTTCTCGAAACAGCTGTTTCCAATTGGCGTGACAAATAACTTCAACAATTTTCACTCGATTTACTTCAAATTCAAAAGTTATGTTCCTAATTGCATTTCGCAGAGAAGTACGTACGGAATTTCTGATTAATCGAAAACTTTTCATTTTACGAGCAGTTTATGAGCAGTTATAACGAAATTTTTCACTGAAAATTCATTTCTCAATTTCAAACACCTACAACTTTTGAATAAAACAATATTTTTTAAATTCCGTACGTACTTCTCTAGGTATTCTAATGATGGACGAGAAACTGAAAACCAACAGCCTAAATCTATAGATAATCATTTTGAATAATAATAAATAGGCAGATAAAAGAGAAGATATAAAAGAATTTCCGTTGCATTCCAACGATGCGCACTTCAACGTGTATACCAGGTGTCCCTTTGGACAGTTGCGACTCGAGAGTTGCTTTGATCTCTTCGAGAGGCTGGCGCGCCATCGACTCTCGTCGAGTTTCGTATTTTTGCCCTTGTATGGATCGCGAGACACGAGCGAGATACGGATATGTTCACCGGTTTTTTCGATGCTTTTATGTATATTGTTTTTTAATTTAGACAAATAAAAAATTTATATTTGGAATTTGTACACGATTTATTATTATTTGTGTGTGCGCGCGCGCATACATAGCAACATCGAAAAAAAATCCAATAGTTCAATATATATATTGGAATTTTTTCTCGATGTTGCTATGTATGCGTATTTTTTTATTTTGCCGAATCAAAAAATCATGTTTTGAAGATTTTTTATACGATTTATTATTATTATTATTGACATATATATATATATATATATATATATATATATATATATATATATATATATATATATATATAGAAAGTACAAGTTTTTTTTTCCGCAAGGGGAGTGTGGAGATCCCGTTACTTCGTGGTCTCTCCGCAGGTATAGTAAACGTTCCACAACGGGTTCCGAAATTTCGAGTCCTCTCAGTCAACTCACTACCTGCTACCACACGAATGTCCACGCCACACGCACACAGGCATCCACGCGACACATATTTGTACTTACATCTTAAAACACGAAGAACGCGAGTGGCTGCATATCCGTGTGCCTTTTCTTTTGACGACGAGAACGACCAACCTACAATATCTCGCCTATCATTCCGCTTTAGAATACTCGCTCCGGTCTCGTTATTCTTTGCTAAACTCGCGGAAATTTCGGCCGATCAAGTGCATTCGGATGCTCACTAGAAGAATCGTGGGGCGAATGGAGAGGGGCGGGGAATTTGGCGCACGACACTCGCGAGAATGTGCGCAAATTTATCGGCACTTTAGAAGAGGGAGATTGGGGTATTTTTTTCGATTGACTATCGGGTGGAAATGTGAACGTCAATTGGGCGAAAGAAAACAAACAATGGCGCGACACACGGTCGGGGATAAAAATCGTTTCTGCCGTAGCACACACACACATGCGCGCGCGACACGTTGGATACTTTTCGATCGGGGTGAGGGATTCGTGTTACTCGGGAGCTTCGTCCGCCCCCCACTTCGACTCGGCCGACGAGGCGATACTCATTTGCAACCCTCGGTGAGATGAGACGGGAGTGAGATTAACCGGCTTGTATACCTTTTTACCGTCTCTCTCTCTCTCTCTGTCTCTCTCTTTCTCGATACGCGGACGCACGCGACTAGAGTCCGAGATTATAATTTTGTTTGTTCACGAATCGCGAGGACTCTCGCGCCCTGTGCGTTCTTTATTCGTTTCTCGGCAGTTTTTCACGAGAGCCTCGGGAACGTACCGAGATATTGACAAATACGAAGGAGGAGGAGGAGGAGGAGGCGTCGCGCGACGACGACACCATCCCGTACAACATTCCCGAGCGCCGCGAGGCTGGCGCCCCTCTCGAGCTACCACGGCCGCGCGGTGAAGCTGCGAACGCGCCCCGCCATCTAGCGACGCAGGCGGGCAACGTGTCGCGCGCGCTCCGTCGGTACGGCAGATCGGGAGAATGCGCGCCGAACGAGCGAGATGGCGAGAGCGGCGCTGACGGCCGAGCGAGGCTGTGCGAAACGAGGGCGAGAGAGAAAGTATCGCTTCTCAAGGCGATGCGAAACGGGTGCGAGTGAGACTGCCGCGGACGGCGAACCGACAGAGACCATTTTCGGTGTCCCGTAAATGCCCCCGAATACGCTTTTGCCCGCGATATTATGGAAAATCCATTAATCAACAGACCGACAATCGCGAGTTTATTCCAAAATCCTGAAAAAACGCAAGAAAACCCGGCGAAGTTTCGCATTTCGCGAACAAAGCGATCGGAAGTGACGAATATGCCTGCACGAGCTAAAGTATCAGGCAAGATGGCCGCCCCCGGGCGCCAATATTGAATACTGAGGCAGTTTTTCAAAAATCCATTCGCGACGTTTCACACGAACGAATCGTTATCTTCAATCAACGATTTCCACAGATGACTTAGCGTAACCTCAAAAGTGCCAAATTACTGTAATCACCGCTACGATAATTACTGACCCATATACGAAACGCAATGCCGCAAATATCCGGCCGTCCGAGTCTTCCAACGCCGACAGATCTCCGTAGCCGATGCGACTGTCACGACGTTTGTTTTTTTTTGCTTCTTTCTTTTCGTCCTCGCGTCAAACTACACTCGCTCCCGTCATTGTTCACAGTTCACTGTCACAGCGCGCACTGCGGCTCTTGCACTTTCAATTTTCACAATATCCCATCCGTGCGCGAAATATAACATCTGACGCTGACACATCCGCAGACTGCAACAAGTGTCCACAGAGGGCGCTTCGAGACGTCGAGACGAAAAAAAAAAGCACAGTGGACCTTCAAGATGGCTGCTTGGGCGCGCATGACGTACATCCGAGTACAATGCACCCCCAACCCCCGATTTCCTTCCGTTGCTCGCTTTTTTTCGTCCCCTTTTCGTTTCTTTTCCACTTGGCTGTCTCGTCGGCAGTTGCGGCAGTGCCTAGTTTGGCTTTGGGCGGTCGACCGCGTCAGACCGGGCGCGAGACCGCCTAACTACGTTTCTTTTTGTTTTCTCGAGCCGGTCTTCGCTTCGCGACCAGCGCCGTTTACATCCCCGCACTTCGTCGTTGCTTCAATCCTTATTTTTTATATTCGCTCGGTTGTTTTTTTGTTTGCGCCGTACGTCCATTATCGAAGGAATAATAAAAACTTTCGGGACGGGGATTTCTCGCGAGGGTACGTACGCGCGTGCGGCACAGGTTATAGCAAACACTTTGACAGATGATTCCTCGCTGGATTTTAGTCGCGAAGAGGCTGTTACGGGCGGTTGGAAAAATAAATTAGGAACTGTCTCGACTTTTTCCTCTGTTATATCATTATTATTATATGAGAATTTTTATTTACTTTATGACCAAAAATCACGAGAATTTAATTAACAATAATTATTAGGGTTTATTTGAGTTCATTAACGAGATTAATTTTACTTAAGTTTCTCGTATCTTCTATTATTATCATTGTCGTTATCATTATTTCGTGCTGGGCTCCATGTGGGCACTTTTATGTACGCTAACCCAAACACTTTTTCTATTATTATTGACACATGGTTGATATTATTATTGTTATTATTATCGTTCTTGTTATCATTATTATCTCGATGTGTGGCGCTCGAGATAATCAGGGGGTCAAATCAAACCCCACCTATACTGATGGAGTTACTGTTGTAATTATGATCATATTGATACTTTGTTTCAAATTCTCAAAACCGCAATAGTTATTGTCATGGTATGTCCTTCAAGGATCTTTACATATACTCCTTTTGTATACTGGCATTTTCTTCCATGTGTACCTTACGTTTTATCAGTACCTTGAACTCCTTTACATATGCACATGGCTCTTCGACGGAATTATTTCTAACCAGTTCTTCTATTTTGTTGCCGTAGTCTTTCCCTCCCTTTGTATTCCAGCAATTCTTCCACTACTTCTGTTGAGATTTCTGCCTTCACCGGCTTGGATCCACAAATGTGTTCCAAACTTTCCACACGTTCCCTGCATATCCAGCAGCTATTGTCTCTTCCCTTGTTACCTTTTTTCCCCTATATTCCCATACCTTATCCCTGTAATTTCTTCGTCCCACCTTTGCACTCTACCTCCCAGTATTTTTCCATTTAAGCATTCCCTTTTGCGTTCCTATTTTCTTCAGTGTGACTTGTAAATCCTGCACCAGGCATTCTGGATTCTCTGTTCTATTTTGATTTTTATTCTCCCTTCTACGTTTTTTCTCTTTTCCTCCCGTATTTGCTACTCAAAGTGTAATATTTATTTAATCTTTTTCTATTGCTATTGAAACATTATCATTATCATTGTCAACACTTTATACAAGTCTCTGCATCTAGCTGGCACCTATGTAATATTCATTAACTCATCCATTTACTGATTGATTGATTCGTTAATTTATTCATTCATTCATTTATTCATCTGCTTATTACTATAATTATTGATTATGATTATATTTTATTGCTCCGGGAAACACACTTCCTCAGTTTGCAGTGGGGAACATTATTGTCGTTCTTATGGTCGTTATTACGATATCGAGTTAAATTCTCAAAATTGTAATTTTCATATAGGCTGCTCTGTTCTCACTGGTATCCCATAAGTTCCCTTGTATCTGAACGATTCACTTTTTTTCCATTCTCAGTAAAGATTTACCCTTGGCGGTGTTTCGGACGACGAATGGATTTTTCACGTTCATAGGGTACACGCGACGAGAGGATGCTCGGCCATCGGAGCTTTTACGCTCTCTTGGACGAGAAGACGGAGGAGGGAGTGCCGGTGCGCAAATTGTTCATCAGTAATCTCGCCGGCCGGGTGAGTAGCCTCCGACTTGGCTACTAATATCCTTTTTTCTCCGTTGGAAGACGTTATTCGCCCCTCTTCGGGCCGATTGCAATTTTGTCGCATTTTAGACGAGCAACAAAGATCTGGAGAAGCTCTTCTCGGCGTATGGCAAAGTGGAGAGCTGCTATCTGAAGAGAATCGACGGCAAGAGTAACTTTGCCTTCGTGACGTTCTCCAACAGCGCGGACGCTCTAGAGTGGGTAGATACGAACTATCGAGGCAAGAATCGTGGTAGATTTCAGAGAGTCATAGGGTTGGGAATTTTGCGCAGAGCGAGACGCGCCGCCTGCGAAATGATGATACAACTGCACTGTCGGATACTGAGAGTCTCGCCTGCGGACTCGTGGCATCAGCCCGACAGCCCGGAGAACTGCCGACAGTTCAAGTCCGACAAGGAGAGTCAGCGAGACGAGAGGCCGCAGGAAGAGGGAAGCAACGACGACGCACCCATTCACGTGCTCAACGACGATTGCCTGATGGCGGTCTTTCTCTACTTGCCGATCGCCGACAGAATACGCATGGAAAGAGGCGAGCTGGACTTTATTTGTTCAGGAATTGTCTCTCATTTTCACCAAGTTTCAGGCAAAACAACGAGCTTGGCGAAGATGAGGAATCTTTCATCGACGAGCTAAACGAACGATTTCGTTTCGAACAGTTTGCAAACGTTGGCAAGCGGTCAGCCAGAAGTCTTGGGGTGCGGTCAAGCGGCTGGATCTGTCCTCGGCCAGCTGGGGCCTCAATCCTCGTATAAGAAAACAATACGTGGACACACCGGCCCTGCGGAAGGTTCTCCTCAAGTGCGGCAACTTTCTCAATCATCTCGACTTCTCGCAACCCCACGTGCTCGGCTCCAGCGCCCTCACAATTGTCGGCAAATTCTGTCACAATCTCCAGATAATCGACATATCGCAGATAAATCTGTCGCAGGCGGGCATTCGCTCGTTGCTGCTCAGCAGCCACAACATCACGAGATTCGTCATGAAGTCGCTCACCGGCCCCTGCGAGAGAGACTTGGCTGAGCTATTCGCCGCTTACAAGAAACTCAAGTCGTTGAAAATCGTCAAAGCTTCACACATCAGGGGCAGTTGCCTGCTTCAGTTGCCATTCGAGACCATCGAGGAGATCGAACTCGCTTACGGAGTCGACGTCTACACTCGCCACACCGTTGACGTAAGAAATTTTACCTTACCGTCCCTCTGACGCGTACGGAAAAGTGAAAAAACTCTGGGATTTTGCTTTCCTCCTGGAATAATCAGGGTACGGCAAATTTGACAATTCTCTGGAATTTTGCCAGAATCAACTTTATGCAAGAATTAGGAAAAATGAAAACAACTTGAAAAAAAAAGTGCAAAGTATAAAAATAAATGTTTTTGGATAATTTTATTATTCACATTATTCTTCATTCCATACAAAAAGAAAGTTGTTAGTGACAAACATTGAAATTTTCAAACACTATTTTACAAACAACCACAAAATCATTATTGCAGATAAGTGTTTATATTGGGTGTAGTAAAAAGAAGTCCATTATTTGGCTTTAGTAATCTGTGTCTCGCGTTTTATAAGTGCGATCGGATTACGCTAGATGGCGTTAGAAAGATAAGATTTCGCACTAAAATAAACATCTCAGGCAGTTTTGTCATTGCTTGACTCAATATTGTTTGAGCGCGCGTCAAAGATGGCCACCAGCAAAGTGAAGGTACGTCGTATTTTACAGTTTTTCTTCGATAAAGGCGAAAACGCAAGCCAGGCGGCTGAAAATGTGAATATTGTTTACGGTCCTGATACTGTAACAGCCAATCACGCGCAAATTTGGTTTCGTCGATGCCGTTCCGGTAATTTTGATGTCAGAGATGCACCTCTGGAAGGCCAATTGTCGAAAATGTCGATAAAATAATGGAAATCGTCGAGTCCGACCGTCGTGTAAGCACTGTTTCGATTGCCCAGGAGCTAAACATTGCACAAAAAACCATTTGGAACCACTCGAATAAGGCTGGATACAAAAAGAAGCTCTGTGGGTGCCACACGAGTTAACGCAAAAAAAACCTCATGGACCGAATTTCCATCTGCGAATCGCTGCTGAATCGCAACAAAATCGACCCATTTCTGAAGCGGATGGTGACTGGTGATGAAAAGTGGGTCAGTTACGACAAACGTCAAGGGAAAACGGTCGTGGTCGAATCGCGGTGAGCCGGCGCAAACGGTGGCCAAGCCAGGATTTACGGTCAGGAAGATTTTGCTGTGTGTTTGGTGGGATTGGCAGGGAATCATCTACTATGAGCTGCTCCCCTACGGCCAAACTCTTAATTCGGACCTGTACTGTCAACAATTGGACCGTCTGAAGGAAGCAATCGCCCAGAAGCGACCAGCTTTGGCCAATAGGAGAGGAATTGTCTTCCATCAGGATAACGCCAGGCCACACACGTCGATCGTGACTCGCCAGAAGCTCCGGGAGCTTGGTTGCGAGCATCTTATGCACCCACCTTATAGTCCGGATCTGGCACCAAGTGATTACCACCTGTTCCTGTCTATGGCGAATGATTTTGCTGGTGAAACATTCGCCTCAAGAGAAGCTTGTGAAAATCGACTGTCCCAGTTTTTTCCCAATAGGGACGAGGGTTTCTATGATAAAGGCATAATGAAATTAGCTTCAAAATAGCAACAAGTTATCGATCAAAACGGTGCATATTGCACCTAAATCGGATCATTCTAACTATGCTAAATAAAGCCTTCAATTTCATGCAAAAATAATGGATTTCTTTTTACTACGCCTTACATTTATTTTTTATTTGTTGGTACCGACACAAAAAATTCTGTTGATAATCGAAAACAGGTACTGCTTTTAATGTATTTTCTCTACTGTACAGTGTTTACATTACTTTCCGAATTTTCGTATTTTAACATTTTTATTCTCATTAACATTTTGATATATTTGATCTAAAAAAATGATGTTCTTTATTTGATCGTAATCTCCCTGGAATATTCGCCAAACCTGGAAAAGTCAGGGAATTTCTGCGACAAAAAAAAGAAACCGCGCAATGAAACAGAAAAGACGATACCTAATGACCGTTTTTTTGCAGGCCATCAAGAAGTGCAACTCGCTACGATCTCTCTCGCTGACTTCCTGCGTTTGCCTCACAGACAGTGCCCTCCACGCGATTGGCACGAGAAAAACGCTAACGAGCCTCAAACTCGGCGATTTTCCGCTCGCATCCGAAGACGCGATGCACCACATTGCCGAGCTCGTCAATCTCGAAAGTTTGACGTTGAGGAAAAATTTCTTGCTCACTGATGCGCTGATGCATCGCATCGCTGCCAATTGCAAACGCCTCACTCATTTGGATATCTATGGTGAGGATGAAAAAAAAACGCCGTACCTGCAGGAAAAATCACTCGAAAGAACGAGTCTTGGTGCACGCAGTTAAGGGGTCTTCTCACTTCAGACGGTAAAAAAGCTATTTTCATGAATTTTTTGATAGGTTTATATTATAGATATTGATATAAGAGTTGTTACACTTAATACACTTTAGAAATACGTAAAAAAAAAAATTTATTTATTTAAGCCACTGCTTATAGACGAAAATGGTACTTAAAAAATATCCGAAAAAAATTGTAGGTCTGCACTGTTGATGAAATCTCGGAGATGGATCATCCGAAACAAAAAAAAATCGAACGGTTTTAGACTCAGTATGTTAATGGCTATAGCGATTATCATACGATTTTTGATATACGCAAAAATAACAAAACCGCGGACATTTTTCGAAAAAACAAAAAGAAAACGTGTTTTTTCACCGTTTTTGGCAAAAAGAAAATAGTAACTATTAAATTTAATAAAATCCTTTATTTGCGCTATAGCTATAGTTGTAAAGAATATGTGGTTAATATTTCATAAGGATCGGTTCGTCGAAGCCGTCGAAAAATGTTGTTTCAAGAAAAACGCGTTTAAAGTTTGTTTGGGTTACATAAACACATTTTAAAAAATGTCAATGTATTTCGAAAGTGTACTCATTAAGTGTACGAACTTTTATATCAATATCTATAACATAAACCGATAAAAAAATGATGAAAATAGCCTTTTTTTCGTCTAAAGTGAAAAGACCCTTTAAAAATCTCACAAAAAACTTCGAGCGTTTATTGGAGAACATTTCATGCGCGTTTAACGAAAATGATTACTTGCTTCCGGAAATAACGCGTTGATTCCCGATATCGTTTTTTTTTTGTTCGCTCAAGGTCATCCCAAGGTCAGCTCAAGGTCACCTCTCGATTCAAAAGCGGTCGACCGGGGACTTGAAAAAATTAAGTTCCCATTTTCGAAACTCGAGTTGACCTTGAGTTAACCTTGGGTCGACCTTGAGTTGACCTTGAGCCTCCAGCAAAGAGAAAGCTGATGGCGAATTTTCCCAAGTTCGAAATTTCCGGAAATACCGCGTTGATTCCCGATATCATTTTTTCCGCTCAAGGTTATCTCAAGGTCAACTCAAGGTCATCTCTCGATTCAAAAGCGGTCTACCGGGGGCTTGAAAAAATTAAGTTCCCATTTTCGAAACTCGAGTTGACCTTGGGTCGACCTTGAGTTGACCTTGAGCCTCCAACAAAGAGAAAGCTTATGGCGAATTTTCCCAGGTTCGAAATTTCCGAAAATACCGCGTTGATTTCCGATTTTATTTTTTTCCGCTCAAGGTTATCCCAAGGACAACTCAAGGTCACCTCTCGATTCAAAAGAGGTCGACCAGAGGCTTGAAAGAATTAAGTTCCGATTTTCGAAACTCGAGTTCACCTTGAGTTAACCTTGGGTCGACCTTGAGTTGACCTTGAGCCTCCAGCAAAGAGAAAGCTGATGGCGAATTTTCCCAAGTTCGATATTTCCGGAAATACCGCGTTGATTCCCGATTTCATTTTTTTCCGCTGAAGGTTATCCCAAGGTCAACTCAAGGTCACCTCTCGATTCAAAAGAGGTCGACCACGGGGCTTGAAAGAATTAAGTTCCCATTTTCGAAACTCGAGCTGACCTTGAGTTGACCTTCAGCCTCCCAGCAAATAAAAAGCCGACGGCGAATCTTTCCAGGTTCGAAATTCGTGACGAACGAGGGCCTCGCGAGTCTCGCGACCCTTCCTCGTCTCCAGCATCTCGGTATAAGTTACGTAACGAGTATAACGGCCGAGGGTCTCCGGGGTATGCACAACTTGCGAACGCTGGAGTGTCACGGTTGCGTGACCCTCGAGGATCCCGGTGTGTCGAGCCTGATCGAGACCGCGCCGAATCTCGAATTGTTGGATTTATCAGGCTGTCGCGTAACGAACACTGTCCTCGAAGTTGCGATACGCGCCACGAGACGACGCAACAACAATATCATTCTCAAGATAATTGTCGGCGACACGCTGACGAATCTCATCGAGATAACGGAAGTGTCGCCCTTGCTGCAGATCGTGAATGTCTGCCTCGATCGGACAGTCGGCGAGGTTGATGCTCACGATCAGGAGATCACCCGTAACAACTTCTTGTTGTGGATGTTCTAGAAGGTACGATGCTCGATCGGAGCCGTCCAATCGAACTGCCAATTCTTCTCGTTTCAAAGGGTCGCGAAATTCAAACCGGAAGTACCATGGTCGCTTGTGGAAAATGCGACGGAGTCCAGTTGCATTTGCATCGAGGTGACGAAATGGACAAGTGCGACGGAAATTTCAAACTGTGCTACCTCAACGACCAAATCTATCGAAGTTTGCATCGTTGGAGCGCAAAGCAAGTTCTTCGTTACTTTCGTTATTATCGAAAATCGTGTTAAAATTTAGGCTGTAAATCGGTAAATAAGAATCGTGAAAAATGTTCGCGTGATCCTCGTAACTCAAATGCCAAGAAATTTGGCAAAAAAAATCGGCTCCAACGATGCAAACTTCAACGTAATGAAAAATCTTTTGATAAGTGTGTATGTGTGTGGAAACGTGCCTAGTGATATTTATACGAATGTAACGAGTCGAATAATCAATAAACGATCAATTCGTTTGCAGCTCTTTCCTGTGCGTGGACTTTTTCCCCACCGTTCGTAATTTCAATATAGTATTTTATTTTTTCAACATGTAGACGATATATATATATGTATTTCGATACAGTTGCTAATTATATTTTGCGAGATATCCGTAAAGTGCGCAAGAAAAAAATCAAAAGTCACGACGCTGTCCTCTTGCGCGGGCCTAAAACTACGATAGTAAAATGATCGATGTCAAATTTGAGTACACGAGAAAGCCCAAATTTGGCATTTTCTCGCTCATTGTTCGTAAGCGTTCACTTTTTTTCGACACAAGAGTAAGACAACAAAAAACTACAATAAAAAGGAAAAAATAAGGAATATTCAGTCCTCGGACGTTACACGCTTAGGCACGTTGACTCGCTGCGAGCCCACCCCGCGCGTATCTCCTCGAACATTGCACTTGCAGTACATTCCGATGTGTTTAAAGCCATGAGTCGGAAGAGCGGCTAAAAAGTTCCAAATATACGCGCAGGTCAATTACGATGCGGAAAGACACTGAATTTAGGCGCTTATAGTCAATAATTGGCAGCTATATATATATATGTATATGAAAAAGACGATTGATGTCGCCCATTGAGGTATTCCCTTTGCGGAGGGCCGCGTTTTCCAAGGGCATGAGGTACCTTCTGCAGCATTAGTAAATTACCGTGGCGCTTGATGACAAGTAAGTTACAATAAATTATGAGATGATTCTTTGGATAAGTGACTGTTGAAAAATGAGTCTGAAATTATCTTTTTGCTATTTTCTCATTTATTGGGTTATAAATGATGATAATTAGACGAGGCAAGCTGAAACTCACCACTCACCCATAAAAAGTTATGGGGTTTTGACGTTCGTGGAAACACGTGATAAAGTAGGACATTTTTTAACATTTCGACGCCTATATTGAACTTGTTTGGGTTTGTTTGGGTTTGCTCGTAAATTATAATTATTTTTGCTCGTGAAAAATTGTCAATGAAAAATGTCAGCTTCCCCCGACTGAATATCATCATGTATAACCCAATTAATGAGAGAATAGCAAACAAAAAATGTTAGGCTCATTTTTCGGAAAAGTCACTTATCTAAAGAATTGTCAATTATAACCGACGATAAACTGGAATTGAAAATATCGCATAAATCTTGTAGATTTCGACATTTTTACAATTTCTCGTAAAAGTCGCGGTTACGAAAATTCTTCCGCGAGTGACTTTTTTCCAGTCATCAATATTTTCATTAAGGGATTAGGCTACTGTGAAAATGTAAAAAAAAAAAATCGTTCGTCGTTTGAGGAAACTCAAATTTAAGGGAGACTGTCGAGGATTGAGCAGCGGGAGATGGATGCCTCTATGGATCAGGCATTGCCGATTAGCGGTAATTATAACACACATTTGTGTAAACACATTACAAAACTTTAAACGCGTTTTTTTTCTCGAAAACACGTTTTAAAAAATGGCTGACATTCTCCTGACCGCTGTAATTAACGTATCGAGCTGAAATTTGGAGAGCATACTCAGAAAATACGTCTTCACGGAATGACGGATCGTTTTTTCGATAGATACATTTTTGCATTTATTATTTATCTTTTGATGCGAAAAAAAACGCGAAAATTCGATTTTTTTTTAAATTGCCGCCATTTTCCGAAATTTGTACCAAACGAAAAACCCATCCGTCATTCCATGACCAAAGGGTCACAGATTGACAATATGCTTTGAATTTGTGTTTCAGATCAACAAAGAGGGGGCAGTGATGTCAGCCGTTTACCTCCCGCGATTTGAGGACCTGTTTTCGCGGAGCTGCAACGGCCGCCATTTTGGTTTTTTTTCAAATTTTTTTTTAACGTTCTGTATATCATGAATAAAAGCAAGAAAAAGACCGCACTCAAAAAGCTTTACTCGTTTCCTTTAAAAAAAAAAAAATGTAAACACCTGAAATATGGCACTCCAAGGACAAAGTCTCCGTTAAGCAAAAGGTCCAACCTATGCTGCAGGAATCGCAGCTTGAAGATAAACTTATGTACATATAAACCGCCAGTAAAACTTTAAACGCGTTTTTCTCGATTTTTTTTCAAAACTGCGTGCGTGACATCTCGACATGTAACGAACGGATTGACTTGAAATTTGGTACACTTATTAAATGTAACACTAGTTTACTCATAACTGACGTTTTTATGTTTAACATTTTTTTTCCATTCGTTATTAGCAATAATGTAATTTTTCCTCAAAAAATCGAGAAAAAAATGCGATTTTTTTTTCTTTATGACTGAAACACGATAGCAAAAAAAACTCTGCCAATATTATCTATTTTAAGAAAAAAGAATCGTTTTTTCCAGCTCAACCGGGTGGCTAAAATCAAGTATATCATTGAGTCCCTCACTTTCAAAGTTTCTTCACGAGATTGTTCATAACTTCTTTGATTATTAATATTTGTCAAGGAAATTTCGTACACAACTTTGTTAATCTGCATACAAATAAATGTCCAAACGATTTTTCAATCGTCTCTCTTATTCTTTCAAAATAATTTTTTCAAATAACCTCCATTTTCGGGTCGTCACAGTAGCCTAACCCCTTAACTTCAATTTTTTCCAGTACACCGGGATGTCCTTATTTGCTTCATTGTAGACGAAAATCAATTGTTGAATATTCGGTTTCGCAAGAGGAATACCTCAATATATACGCTTCTTGCCGCTTATATTAAAACGCGTGTCACGTGATCCAAGTAAAACGAAGAAAAAAAAAACAAACAAGTAGCGAAACGTGTTTTTTTTCACTCAGATTACGCGATACATGTTGCGATGTACACGTGTGCGTTTTTAAAATACTTTAACCCTTCGGGTACGCCGCTCGTATGTACATGTATCGGACTATCGACAGCTCGAAGTTCCAATAACGCTTCTGATCCATTTTAATCCCGTGGATACGCAGCTGGAACCGCGATACGTCCAGTCCAACTCATTGACGCGAGAGACGCTGCGGTTTATCGAGGCTGCCACATATATCGCCCGGATCAGGCGCTTACATCTCGATATAATTATTACACTCTATATGGAATAATAAAGTTTCGTTTCTCGACGCCGTCGTATATGTGTACGTATAGATTTGTCCTCGCCGGACGAGGAACTAGTCCGAAACATGGAACAAATTGATACCGGGCTGTGATAATCATACGATGACGGACATTTTATTCGACGTGTACAATAAGTTGCTAAAAATGTTTTACTTCGTCGTCGATGCGCCGTTATTATTTACCGGATGGCCCACAATTATCAGGGCTCGCTCTAAAGCTATCAACGTACAGGGTGCGTCGTTGCTAGCGAATTGATTTTTTTTTTTTTCAACTGTCGCGCAACAACAATTGGCCGAGATATTCGCGTTCAAAGTCCAAGTGGACTACTTAGTACTAATGTGACTACTTGGTACTAAGTAGTCGCTTTCAAAGTCCAAGTAGACTATTCAGTAACAATGTGACTATTTAGTACTGAGTAGTCGCGTTCAAAGTCCAAGTAGACTATTTAGTAACAATGTCACGACTTAGTAATAAGTAGTGGCATTAGTGCTACTTAGTACTTAGTGTCTAATTAGTTCTAAGTAGTTACATTAGTGCTACTTGGTGACTATTTAGTACTAAGTAGTGATATTACTACTACTTAGTACTAGTGACTACTTACGTCTACGTATTCGCGTTTGAAGTCTAAGTAGACTACTTAGCACTAATGCCACTACTTAGTACTAAGTAGTGGCATTAGTGCTACTTAGTACTTAGTGACTAAGTATTCGCGTTTAAAGTCCAAGTAGACTACTTAGTACTAATGTGACTACTTAGTACTAAGTAGTCTACTTGGACTTTAAACGCGAATACTTAGTCCTAAGTAGTCACATTAGTACTAAGTAGTCACTAAGTACTAAGTAGCACTAATGCCACTACTTAGTACTAAGTAGTGGCATTAGTGCTACTTAGTACTTAGTGACTACTTAGGACTAAGTATTCGCGTTTAAAGTCCAAGTAGACTACTTAGTACTAAGTAGTCACTAAGTACTAAGTAGCACTAATGCTACTACTTAGTACTAAGTAGTGGCATTAGTGCTACTTAGTACTTAGTGACTACTTAGTACTAATGTGACTACTTAGGACTAAGTATTCGCGTTTAAAGTCCAAGTAGACTACTTAGTACTAATGTGACTACTTAGTACTAAGTAGTCGCGTTCAAAGTCCACGTAGACTATTTAGTAACAATGTCACCACTTAGTACTAAGTAGTGGCATTAGTGCTACTTAGTACTTAGTGACTACTTAGCACTAAGTAGTGCCATTAGTACTACTTAGTACTTAGTGACTACTTAGCACTAAGTAGTGCCATTGGTACTACTTAGTACTCAGTGACTACTTAGTTCTAAGTAGTGACATTAGCACTAAGTAGTCACTGAGTACCAATGTTACTAATTGGTACCAAGTTGTCACTGAGTACTAATGTGACTAGCACTAATGTCACTAAGTCACTAAGTAGAATTAATATCAGTACTTAGTACTAAGTAGTCGGGTCCAAAGTCCAAGTAGACTATTTAGCAACAATGTGACTACTTAGTCCTAAGTAGTGGTATTAGTGCTACTAAGTCCTAAGTAGTGGTATTAGTGCTACTAAGTCCTAAGTAGTGATATTAGTGACTACTTAGCACTAAGTAGCGTCATTAGTAGTACTTAGTATTTAGTGACTACTTAGCACTAAGTAGTGCCATTTGTGCTACTTAGTACTTAGTGACTACTTAGCATTAAGTAGTGACATTAGTACTAAGTAGTCACTGAGTACCAATGTTACTAATTAGTACCAAGTTGTCACTGAGTACTAATGTGACTAGCACTAATGTCACTAAGTCACTTAGTAGCACTAATGTCACTACTTAGTACTAAGTAGTCGCGTCCAAAGTCCAAGTAGACTACTTAGAAACAATGTGACTACTTAGTACTAAGTAGTGACGTTAGTGCTACTCAGTACTTAGTTACTACTTAGCACTAAGTAGTGCCATTGGTACTACTTAGTACTTAGTGGCTACATAGCACTAAATAGTGCCATTAGTACTACTTAGTACTTAGTGACTACTTAGCACTAAGTAGTGACATTAGTACCAAGTAGTCACTGAGTACCAATGTTACTAATTAGTACCAAGTTGTCACTGAATACTAATGTGACTACTTAGAATTAAGTATCCGCTCACGCGCGGCACGTGCAAAAATATTTTTTTTTTCGCTAAATAATTAACTTGACTCGCAAATCGATAACGCGATTCACTAATTTTCATTTATTATTTGATACTTGGAGAAAAAAAAATCGCTCGTGAGCAACTAACGTGTCATTGTCCACCCAGTGTCGAGCGCAAATATCTCGGCCAACTTTTGTCGCGCGAAATAAAAATAAAAGCGTTTTGCTCACAACGGCATGTGCTTACCAAGGGAACCCTGACGGTCGCGAATCACCCTGTGTACGTATGCATATGTATATATGAAGTGCGCGAAGGGCATGGAGTTTCTTTTACACGTACAGTATTTGAGTATTTACATCGCGCATACGGGATTAAATATTTTTTTTCCACCAGACATACGTATATCGCAACTCGTCGGCGTGATGGGGCGAGTGTGCAAAAAGTAAACAATGTTCTCCACTCTTATATTTTCGAGTAATAATAAAAATCCAGACCAAATTTGATTTCTGCGACTCACGTTCAAGATGAGGGTAAAAATGATCGATCGCCATTGCAAACTTGAGTCGGAGAGCTCGAACTTGGCGTGCCTTTTTTTACCTGTTCCGTTTGACGTGCCGAAAGGTGAATTCTTGCTCTTTGGCTTTGGCACACCCGTATCTGGCGGAAAATCGTCAAGCCGGGTGGTTACATTACCGCAGGATGTGATTCGAAACGATACGATATGAGCAAAAAAAAGAAAGAAAAAGCTACATATCTTTCAGGTACAAATCCTCGCATGAACGAATCATGGCTAGTAATTGATTTTATTTTTTGTTTGTTTTTTGCTTCGGAATTGATGCCTATAGAATATATGATGCTCGTATAATGTTTTTGCTTGTTTGTTTGTTCTCTCGTTCTGTATTTTTTTTTTCTGTCTTCTTCCCCTTACTCTTTTGTATCCTAATTCTTATCACAGTAAATACATACAGCGAGCGTGCGAGCGCGCGCGCGCGTCTTCGTTCTCGCATTACGATATCTAAAGTTACGCTATAATTCTTCCGACCGTTTTTTCTTCCTATGTCATTTCATTGTCTTACATACTTTTCAAAGGAAACCGAGGGCGATCGAATTGAAAAGAGAGACGAGAAAAAATTAATGGAAATAAACACGGAAAGAATAAAAAGTGATAAAACCCGAGTGAATGGAAACGCAGCGGCGCCGTGTGTTTTTCCTTCTTCGTTGGTTCGTGTTAAAAAAATGATTTCCAAAGCATAACGCGAAAAACCGTGGGAGAAGAAAATAAAATGAAAATAAAAATGAAATTAACGAAAAAGTGACTTAGGAATTTTGAACGCGTATGTATGTGGTCAAGTATGTAAGAGTGACATTTATTCAGGACTGTACGTTCTCCAGACGGGTGGGAGTAGTCGGTTGCAGATCCATTGTTCGGCATACCCATCCGGCGATGTCGACGTTCTCCATTTCTGCTTTCTTTATCCACTCGTGATTCTGCGCGACATACCGAAAGAAACATTGATTTCTTTTTTTTTTTTTTTCGTGTATCAGCGATGTGCACTTTGTCCAGGAACATTTTTATTTCCAGGGGTCGTCGGTTTATCGCGTGACGTATTTTCGGCCATTTTGAGGAATTTTGGGACTGTTTCGGGGGTGCGATAGTGAGGATGATGATAAAATCAATTTTGGGCCGGATGCCAGCGTCTTCCGAATAAAATTTCGTGGAGAAATTTATTATTGGGCATTTTCCAACTCATAATATTCTCGAAAAAACATCGTAAACCGGTAAATTATCTTAATAGTTACATTAACAATTATTTTTAAATGCGATCTTCATTTTTTAATAGTTACGTAAAAATTACGACTTTTTTCATATATTTTGTGTACTCGGGTTTAAAGGGGCTATAACTGTGACACTATTAAAAAAAATCGATTGTTTTGCCTTTTTCGACAGTTTATAGTTTCAAGAATATTTTTTTTCCTTTTTTGATTTAACAGAATGCCACGACAGCGGATAAGAAAAACAAATAGAGGCACCACTGACACAGGGTTCTATAAACATGCAGCAGATGAGAATTTCAAGGAGAATGCAACAATAAGAGCACTTGCAAAACAATACGGAGTTTGTCATGTCACATTAAGGAGTAAGGCCACTGTAACGGCCCAAAAAAAAGGTTTTTTCACTAATTTTTTGCTCCCGAAATTGAAGGTATTTGAAAAAAAACTTTTAATGGTGTTATCGGGCATACATTAAACTTTATTATAAAATTTTTTGACAGTAAAAAAAAAAAAAATGGCGGTTCCACAGCTATCTTCCCGGGACATGTTTTCAAAATGGCACGCAGCATAACTCGAACAATTTTCATTTTTTTTACTTGAAATTTTAACCAGATGTGAACATTTACATTATCTTGAGAATGTCGATCGGAATTTTCAAGAACTTTATTTATTGATTTTTTATTAACAAAAAACTTGCCGTTTTTTTCGTCAAAAATCAATTTTTTTTTCAAACGCACGCCAAATCCACAAAAATTGATACTTTTTAAAATCCGATCGACATTCTCTAGCTATAGCCCTCTAGATTAATGGTTTTTTTTTGTTCTAGATTCAAAAGTGCACCAGTGGTGCTGCGTGCCGCGGAGCCCTGGAAGCAAAACATGTCCCGGGAAGATAGCTGTGGAACCGCCATTTTGTTTTTTTTTACTGTAAAAAAATTTTATAATAAAGTTTAATGTATGCCCGATAACACCATTAAAAGTTTTTTTTTCAAATACCTTCAATTTCGGGAGCAAAAAATTAGTGAAAAAACCTTTTTTTTTTGGGCCGTTACAGTGGCCTTACTCCTTAAATAGATTTATAAGAAAACTTAAAGCAGGGAATACTAATGCACAAGTTGGCTACCGTTGCGTCAACCGTGTTTTCACTTCTGAGGAAGAAATAGTTTTATTTAAGGGCGGGGTAAAGTATTTAAATTTTTTTTTCATTTTTTTTTAAATTTTTTAAATGAATGCATAATATATCAAGAATATTGTGTTAAAAGTTCAAGTCGATCGGAGTAAAATTGACGAAGTTATGAGTATTTGAGCGTCTATTGCTCCATGCCGTTTTCTTCTCTTCTGCGTTTTTCAAACCGTTTTTCTGAGACTTGTCATATTTGAAGTCCGTGTGCACGATAACTCAAAATCTACTGGACCAATCGCTTTGAAATTTTGCACAGTACTTCTTCACATAATTCACCAGGTATTGTCGAGAGCTTTTTTGTTTTTTTTTAAATAATTACTAATTTTTCAACAACAAATTAGCCGATTTTTTTTAGCGAAAATCGGGTTTTTGGCTCCCAAGTGCTACAAAAAATCGAAAAATCGAAAAAAAAAATCCTCCCGTCATTACCTCGAGAAACATCTCCTTTGACAAATGCATTTTGATTTTTTTGTTTCAAATGATTCTGTTGCGAGTTATGGTGCACACCGCAAACCAATTTTTTTTCGAGGCGCCTCCGGGGTTTAATTTTCACTCGCTCAATTTTGAATATTTTGCAATGCAAATTTAGGAGAATGTTGTTCAAATGTTACTTTATTATATGTAAATTTTTCAATAAACGAACACTGTTCGTTACGCCGAAAAAAAATCTTAAAAACATGCCTTTACCCCGCCGTTAAGATCTTATTTTCGTAGTTGATGGTAATTTAGAAGTTATTTTGGTTTTGTTAATTTTGTTAAAGAGTTTAAAACTCATTAAGAATTCATTTTTTGCTTGTATTGTTGATCGTTAAGAAGTTATTTTTTGTTTTGTCATAAGATTTTTTTTGTTAATTAACTAATCATCAAGACGTAAATTTTTCTTGATTTTCGACTGAATAGAAACGCGAATCTCAAGTTAAACTTAATTAGGAAGCTTATTATTTTTGTACTATAACTTTGAAATAAAAAATTTGATTTAATCTGGTGTTTTTTTTTTTCATTGTATTTAGAGCATTGGGGAGACCTAATACGGTGTTACTTTCGACCCTCGCCTTGTTACTTTCGCCCTGACCATGGGGTCAAAAGTAACAATCTCCAATTTTTTTTTGCAGCTTTATAATATTCAGAAACCGATATATATTAGATAAAATTATAAAGCACATGTTTAGACCATAAACGAAAGTTTAATATGGCTATATTTATTTTATCACAAATTTTATAATTGACGAGAAATCAGGCATGGAGTACAAATTGTAACTTTCGTCCCCGGTCTCCTCTACTCCCCGAATGGCAGCCTTCCAAAGAGCAACCGCTCGTAGGCGACAAATCTATAGTTGAATCTTTAAACGCGTTTTTCTCGAAACGAGATTTTTCAAATTTGCTGACATTGTAACTCAAAGACCAATTATCCGATTGACTTGAAATTTGAACTGAGTACTCTTGAATATATTTACTCTACAATGACGTAAGGTATTTTTGATTGGATGAAAATTGACGATTTGGCGTTGAAAAAAAACGACCATTTTATAGGCAAGAAAACAGACTTTTTTCATAACTCCGCGATTTTGTTAGATTTTGATATTTTTCGAAAATCCTAAGTCATTGTACAGGAAATACCTTCCAGTTTAACGAAATTTTTTCCTTTTTCGGTTTCAGCTACTCAATCGGCCGGAATCATGTCAACAGGGGAGGAACTTTTTTTTGCGCCTCCGAAGGCAGCGCGTGAGTCGCTTGGATCTTAATATTTGTCTATGAAAAAAATATGTAATATAGGTCAAATATAGCCAAATATATTCTTAATTTTCCAAAACATTTAATTGAGTACTTTTCTTCCAAAAAATTCCCGGCAATAACCCAAATTTTCAGAGTTCACACTGGTATAGCCCCTTTACAAAGTGCGCTTATTTTTTACCAATCGATACCAGAAAAAAATCGGCATTTTGCCATTTTCTTCGCGCCTTTAGGCAGATGTAGTCCCTTAATGTCCAAAAGCATACCGTTCGAGCTCAAAATTCATATCTTTTTTCGAGTATTATTAAATAACGAAGCAGAGAAACCGCCTCGTTTTTTTTTTTGACATTCCTGGCACTATAATCACGGTTTGCTCAGTTTTTTATGTAAATCTCAATAGGGGCCGTCCATATATTACGTCATCGATTTTTGCTGATTTTCAACCCCCCCCCCCCTGCAATCATCCTATCGTCATTTCCTAATGACCCCCCCCTCTCGCAAAACTGACGTCATTACCAGTTTGGCAAAATTAAAACATTTGCGGATTTGAGAAAAATTGGGTAACATTAAAACATTTTGTTATAGAATCATCTTTTATTATTTTGTACTTTGGCAATGTTTATTAATATAATAATATTATTCTTCCCTATTCTTTAGTTTTCTTTGGATAGCTCCCACATTTTGTTATAGAATCATATTTTATTATTTTGTACTTTGGCAATTTTCATTAATATAATAATATTATTCTTCCCTATTCTTTAGTTTTCTTTGGATAGCTCCCACGGAGTTTTCACCCATTCTTGCAAATCCTGGATCACGGGTAATATCTCCGTAACCTCCCCATATTCATTTTGGCTCGATCGAACTATTTTCATAGGTACGCTGTTATTTGAAGTTCTCGAATATAATGTAGACAAACCTTATGTAATAAATAAATAAATAATGAGTTCAATAATTAATACCATTAGGTACCTGCAAAATATTTTTCATCACTCATGCGGGGAAACCTCTCTAGTTGTACAATATACTATTGTACATTTTGAATTAACTGGTATCACAAGAATGACGTCAATTTCGAAACCCCCCCCCCCCCCCTCATCCATCATTTACCGTCATCCGCAGAGGAACCTCCCCCCCCCCCAAATTTAGAATGACGTAATATATGGACGGCCCCATATCATTTTAGTCCCTACAGTCCTATAACTAGTATTTACGAGGTGTCACGTGTGTTACCAAATGCATAGAGGTTTAACTCGAACGTTAAAAATCTCCGAAATTATGTTGTGAAATTGATTGATTTTTAGACAGTATATGAAATGTCAATAAAATGTCAATATTTCGATTTTAGTCTCGAAACTCTGCAGGCCCCCTGCAGAAATTCGTGACGTTACAGCTGAGGCCTCCCTCCCCCCGTCCGCCGATCGCGTATTTTTTCAATGGCGTCTTACAAATGAGAAAAACCCACCGTTCTCTGAAGGTTATTAGGCCATTACTACTAATGCTTGGTACTAATGAGTATGGGAGAAATTTCGCAAAAATAAAACTCACCATTAGGGTTTTCAAATCAGCTCGCTCGGCTGGATTTTTCTTCAAACATCGATCGACAAAGTCCGTGAACGAGTCGGTAAAAATGCCCGACGGCAGCCTCGGCGGTGGCTCGTTAACGATGTAATCGAGCAGCTCGAAGATTGCCATTGGTCTCGGACTACTCGCGTCTGAAAGGAAACAGCTGTTTTGGTGCTCTCGCTCTTCCAGCAACTACGGCGATATTTTCTGCTTCGACAAATTTTACAAAACGTCTCGACCAATAATCTCCATAAAATCTACCGCGAATAAAATAAAATTCTATAAAAAGTAAAATAAAATCTATCTCGAATAAAATAAAATGCTATAAAAAATGAAATAAAATATACTTCGAATAAAATAAAATCCTATGAAAAATAAAATAAAATCTACCTCGAATAAAATACAATTCTATAAAAAATGAAATAAAATCTACCTCGAATAAAATAAAATTCTATAAAAAATGAAATAAAATCTACCTCGAATAAAATAAAGTTCTATAAAAAATAAAATAAAATCTACCTCGAATAAAATAAAATTCTATAAAAAAATGAAATAAAATCTACCGCGAATAAAATAAAATTCTATAAAAAATAAAATAAAATCTACCTCGAATAAAATAAAATGCTATAAAAAATGAAATAAAATATACTTCGAATAAAATAAAATTCCATAAAAAATAAAATAAAATTTACCTCGAATAAAATAAAATTCTATAAAAAATGAAATAAAATCTACCTCGAATAAAATAAAATTCTATAAAAAATAAAATAAAATCTACCTCGAATAAAATATAATTCTATGAAAAAATTCTATAAAAATAAAATTCTAGAAGGACCTAGAGGGAAATTCCCTCTAGGGAAATTCTAAAAAAGAAGGGGCCAAAAACGCGTCACCCAGAGAAGCGTACTTACTGTGAGCAGGTGATTGGGACGTTGGCGTGGAGACGTTATTCATCGTCGCATTTTCCACCGGTGTTTGGGCAGCTTGCGGGCCAAATATCGAGATCAAGGTACGCGCATCGGGCGGTGGAATAGGATACATTCCAATCGCCATTTCCACCAGTGACAATCCCAACGACCAGATGTCGCTCTGAACGGAATAATGCGTGCCCTGCAGTCTTTCTGGCTGTAATTATCGAATTATTGATTTTTAGCATATTTATAGACGAATAAAATTACAATATGTCGTAATCCTTTTTTGTAATATAACAAACTTAATATTATATATCCATCTTTTTTCCTGAGTTTCAATGTTTACCTTTGCGGGTTTTTACGTGTTGCCGTTTCCAATTGAACCCTTCCCACAAATACCTAGTGCAATTTAAGGGGTCTTCTCACTTTAGACGTTAAAAATTGCTATTTTCATGATTTTTTTTTGATAGGTTTATATTATAAATATTGATATAAACGTTGTTACGCTTAATAAATAAAATTTCGAAATACATTTTAAAAAAATGTAATGTATTTATGTAATCCAAAAAAACTTTAATCGCGTTTTTCTCGGAAGAACGTTTTTCGACGACTTGTTGATAAAATCTTCGAAACTACTGAACCGATCCTTATGAAATTTTAACCACATATTCTGTACAACTATAGCTATAGCGCATATCAATATTTTTTTTAAATTTTGATATTTACTATTTTCTTTTTGCCAAAAAACGGTGAAAAACACGTTTTTTTTTGTTTTTTCGAAAAATGTCCGCCATTTTGTTATTTTTGCATATATCAAAAATCGTACGATATGCACTATAGCCATTAACGTACTGAATCTAAAACCGTTTGACATTCTTGTTTAGGATTATCCATCTCCGAGATTTCATCAACAGCGCAGTACAATTTTTTTCGGACATTTTTTCGTCTATAAATAGTGACTTGAATAAATAATTTTTTTAAGTTGTATTTCGAAAGTGTATTTATTAAGTGTAACAACTGTTATATCAATATCTATAATATTGATATAAAAGTGAGAAGATCCCTTAATTCAAATTCTGTGTAAACTTTCAACACGTTTGCTCAAAATTGTATTTTAGAAATCGGCGTGCGGGATTACTCAAAAACTGTCGAGCCGATTGCGTTGAAACTCGGTAGAAATATTGATAATATTGCTACCGTATAGTTAACGAGAATTGTTTTTGAAAAATTAGAAAAAAAAGCTACTATTTTTATTCAAAGTTTACAGAAATTTTCCGTGAAATTCTGAGTTTTTTCTATGAATGTGTGCCATTCTCTTGAATTCGTATTTTTTTCATTTTAATTACTGTCAAATAGAAAATATACATGTTCCAAATGAAATTTTTTTGAAGATTTTTGCAAACCAAAGTCTACGGGAAGCTGCTGCCCGCTGATTTGCAACTCCGACGACAACCTTGCTGAAACACATTCCCACAGTTCCGCCATTTTGATGATGAATGAATTTAAAAAACTGCTTTGTATACTTAAATATACTATAAAAGTATACCTACAGTTTAATATGTAGAATATTTATTTTTCAGTATTAAAAATCCCTCAAAATCGCCTAATTTTGTTCACGTCTTAATGTATATTCCATCTTAAGACGGGATATACATTAAGACAGGAAAAACAATAAGCAATATTGAGGGATTTTTTAAACTAAGCAATAATTATTCTACAATTATCAAACTTTAAGTATACTTTGATATTATAGTTAAGTATACAAACCAATTTTTTTAAATTAATTCATCATCAAAATGACGGAGTTGTGGCAGAGTGGTACAGCAAGGTCGCCGCGGGAGTTGCGAATCGGCGTGCAGTCTAGCTTCCCGTAAACCTCGATGTGCAAAAAAGGTTAAAATTTTTTTCAGCTAGTACGCGTATAGTTTCTATGTGACGGTAAAAAAAATAAAGAAAATGCAAATTTACGAAAATAGCACACATCTACAAAAAAAATCAACATTTCTGTAAAATGTGGATGAAAAAGGTAGTTTTTTTTCCCATTTTTCAAAAACAATTCTCGTCAGGTAGAAGGGACCAACATTATCGATATATCTAGCAAGTTTCAACTCAATCGATTTGAAAAACAACCTATTTCTACTGCATCGATTCGATTGTAATTTGGTACATTATGGTTTTTGGGGTCGCTGAATTTTTCCAACTTTTCCAACCACAATTTTTTTCCAACACAAAAATCGCACGAAAATCTCATTTTAACCTCACTGCGAAAGGGTTAATAGTTATTGAGAAAGCTTGCACGGCAATTTCGATAATGCAGTTTCGAGAAAAACGCGTTTGAAGTTCACGCCCGCTCCGAATCCGAGCGGTGAGGCACAGCGTTGACGGGCTGTGTCTGTGAATTTTTATGGAAGTCTGTGAATTTTTATGGAAATATTCCACATATTGGGTTGGTACAAAAATCTTGCAACACTTTTTTTTTCAATTAAAATACTTTTCCTAATAATGAAGTTCGAGAACATTCGAGAATAGGAAATACAAGAATGGTCCAGAACCTTCCATGCCGCAGGACATATAAGCAAGTCAGATGTTCCGCGGAGTCAGTATGAGCAAAGATGGATCAACGTGCACTTCGAGCAATCGCATATTACGAATTCTTGCAAGGGCATTCTGTAAGAGCTGCAGCCCGTAATATGTGCAGTGCGTTCAAGGCTAATGTAGTTAATTATTCAACGGTCTCCCGATGGTATCAGCGTTTTCATTCTGGCGATACATCTTTCGAAGACAAACCTAGGTCCGGCAGGGAATCGATTGTGGACGATGAAGAACTGCGAGCACTTATAAAGGCAAAGCCTAATATGTCGTCACGAGAATTAGCCAACAAACTCAACTGCAGTCATCCTACTATCCTTCGACATTTACAAGAGATGGGATATAGGAAAGTTTATTCGTCTTGGATACCGCACAATCTCAGCGAATCAAACAAAGCAACACGCATGTCCATCTGTCTTTCACTCCTGCATCCTCCGCAAAGAAAGGATTTTCTTCAAGAAATAGTCACTGGGGATGAAAGCTGGGTGTTGTATGTTAATCACTCGCGCAAGCGTCAGTGGCTATCGAAAGGGGAAAAACCAGAACCGACCCCTAAACAGCCCCGTGAAATGAAGAAAGTTTTACTCTGTTGTTGGTGGGATTCTGAGGGCATGCTCTATTACGAATTTCTGCCAACCAACACCACAATACAGGCAGAGATTTATTCTGCACAACTGCAAAAGGTGGCTAAAATTATGAAACAGAAAAGGCGTAAACGTCTTCACGTTCGGCTTCTCCATGACAATGCTCGACCCCACGTCGCTAAGATGACACAAGAAACTATTTCGCAGCTAGGATGGGAAGTTCTACCACACCCACCGTATTCACCAGACTTAGCACCTACCGACTATCACCTGATTCGAGCTTTGATGAACTATTTACGGGATAAAAAATTTGATGATCTGTCAGATCTCAAAAATACATTGGACGACTTTCTTAATTCACGATCAAAAGAATTCTGGTCTATGGGCGTGCAAAGTCTACCAGAGCGTTGGGCGAGAGTTGTAGATGCGGAGGGAGCCTACATTACTGAATAATCGTTTATTGTTAAAATAAAATATTTTTCTCTTTTACTCGTGTTGTGTGTTGCAAGATTTTTCTACCAACCCAATATATAGTTTGATCGTTTAAAAAAAAAAGAAATCGATTTTTCGATCGTTGTAAATGTATATCCCGCCTCACATAAGCTACGTTGTACCGGATTTTCTGTGGGTATGGGGAAACTGTGGAACACCGGTACTGGTATAGGCAGCCCCATACTCGTCTGATTCTCTGTTGCATGGACGTTTAACCCTTCGTTGACGCACTTATATTTTGCCACGATTTTGACACACTGTGTCAATTTGACCCGAATAGTACTTCATCCATCTGCCATTAACAACCCTTCGGTCGGTTTTTATTGACAAAAACCACGGACCAAATTTAAATACTTCTTCGAAAATCTGCATAATTTAAATTCGGAAAAAATTACGTTAAATCGTTCAAAAAAATTAGTGAACCTTTTAAATTTTGGATAAGTGAGTATTTCACTAAAAATGGATCCCGGTCAAAATGACCCAGTGTGTCAACGTAGGGATGACTCATATACCCCGACCGTCCTTCCATCAGGGTCGGTCATAATTAATATTACACTACATATGACAATAAATAATATAATAATAATGATATATATTACAAGACAACATTATAATCTTTTTATATTGTAAAAATATGTTATAATACCCTATGGAAAAATTGCACAGTAAAATAAAAAATAAAAGTGAAGACCGTGACAAGAAAATGCAATTGTTTGCACAAGCGAGAATTCCAAGCGATTGAACGATGCGCTTCTCGTTCCGCAGCGCGAATCTATTTTTAAAGAATTGTGCCAACATCCGTGAAAATCGTTAGCCGTTTTTACCCCGTGAACTTACCGACATGTAACTTCTCGTGCCGACGAACGAATTCGCCATCGAATCGATCAACTGACCGGAGACGCCAAAGTCGCAGATTTTTATTTCCCCGGCGCTGTTCACCAGTATGTTGCTCGGCTTCACGTCGCGATGCATTATCGAGTGTTTGTCGCGCAGATAACTCAGGCCCTTCAGTACCTTGAAAAAGAGAGACGCAGAGACGAGCAATTAGACGTGCGAATTTTCGATTGCCAAGTAGAATGTCCAGACGTTTTGACACATCCTGAAGAAATTTTCATGAAAATCTTTCGAAAAAAAAAACGATTAATAAGGTTTGTATAGGGGCCGTCCATATATTACGTCATCGATTTTTGCTGATTTTCGACCCCCCCCCCTACAATCATCCTATCGTCATTTCCTAATGACCCCCCCCCCCCCTCTCGCAAAATTGACGTCATTACCAGTTTGGCAAAATTAAAACATTTGCGGATTTGAGAAAAATTGGGTAACATTAAAACATTTTGTTATAGAATCATCTTTTATTATTTTGTACTTTGGCAACGTTTATTAATATAATAATATTATTCTTCCCTATTCTTTAGTTTTCTTTGGATAGCTCCCACATTTTGTTATAGAATCATCTTTTATTATTTTGTACTTTGGCAATTTTCATTAATATAATAATATTATTCTTCTCTATTCTTTAGTTTTCTTTGGATAGCTCCCACGGAGTTTTCACCCATTCTTTCAAATCCTGGATCACGGGTCATATCTCCGTATCCTCCCCATATTCATTTTGGCTCGATCGAACTATTTTCATAGGTACGCTGTTATTTGAAGTTCTCGAATATAATGTAGACAAACCTTATGTAATAAATAAATAAATAATGAGTTCAATAATTAATACCATTAGGTACTTGCAAAATATTTTTCATCACTCATGCGGGGAAACCACTCTAGTTGTACAATATACTATTGTACATTTTGAAGTAACTGGTATCACAAGAATGACGTCAATTTCGAAACGCCCCCCCCCCCCCCCTCATCCATCATTTACCGTCATCCGCAGACGAACCCCCCCCCCCTATTTTAAAATGACGTAATTCATGGACGGCCCCATAGGTAGAGTAGTATAGTTCCAAAATTCATCGTCCCCAAGAAGTAGTTTCCTAGTGACTTTTTAAGGAGAGATATACACCTAGATGGTCAAGGTCGAGGATTTAGAAGCTATGAACATTCCGTCGGCCGTAGAAGACCGACACAATGGGCCTGGTATCGATGATTCCATGTAAGTTGACAAATTTCATGATTTATTCATTCCCAAATTTTCAAACGCGTTTTTCTCAAAACCACGTTTTTCAAATCTGTATCCAAAATTTCTCGAAAACCAATCAACCGATTGCCTTGAGGTTTTTTGTGGTTATTCTATACACCATTATCTATTACTTGTCGTAGGATTTTTTTTTCCGTTACGTAGTTTTTGTCTTATAAGTAAAATAATAACTGATTTTTGTCCAAAAATCACTATTTATATTCAAACGTCCGCCATTTTGTCATAAATCGATATTTTCAAAATCGGCTATGACAAGTACGAGATTATAGTATCTAATTCAATAATCTTTTTGGTATTTTTTTTTCAGATGATTTTTTAAGAAACACTTAAGAAAATATTTTTTTACGACGCTCCAAGGATCACACACAATATGCTTGTATATTTTTGATATTTTTAAATAAAGAAAATTGAACATATTTTTGAATGTATATACTTTTAGATAATTAAAATCGCAATCCAAAATTCCAAATAGTTTTGTTTGAAAAAATTCACAAAAATGACCTTTTTTCCGGCTCCTAGGTGTATATCTCCCCTTAATATCCGAGGGAAAGTAGGACCCTAGTTACTTTTGGCAACTAGGGGGAAGTAATTTGGGACCTGGGGAAACCAATAACGTCCTTGTTACTTTTGGGTGCTGGGGAAGTGGTCCCTAGTAACTTATGGAGGAAAATTAGCTCTCTAGCGACCTTTTGAGGCTTCAGAAAATCAAGTCCCTGGTTACTTTGGAGGACTAGGAAAAAGGTAAGCCGCTCGCTTTTAGGATCTAGAGGTAAGCCCAGTTACTGTTTGAAAACTTGGGAAGAAGTTACGTTTATTAAGCCCTAGTTATTTTTCGAGGTTCGAGAATGAAGTAACTCCCTCGTTTCTTTTTGAGGTTCGTGGCCGAAATAAATCCCTCGTTAGTTTTTGAGGCCCGGAGCCAAGGTACCTTCCTAGTTACTTTTTGAGGTCCGGAGCCGAAGTAGCTTCCTGGTTATTTTTTGAGGTCCGTAACCGAAGTAGCCCCCTAGTTACTTTTAGCGGTCCGGGATCATAGTAACTCCGTAGTTACTTTTTGAGCCTCGGTACCGAAGTAGGCCCCTAGTTACTTTTTGCCGTACGGGACTGAAGTAACTCCCTAGTTACTTTTTCGAGGCCCAGGACCGAAGGAACTGCCTAGTTACATTTTGAGGCCCGGTACCGAAGTAACTCCCTAGTTACTTTTTCTAGGCCCGGGAGCGAAGTAACTCCCTAGTTACTTTTTCGAGGGCCAGGTCTGAAGTGAATACCTAGTTACTTTTTCGCGGCTCAGGATCGAAGTAACTGCCTAGTTACATTTTCAGGGCCAGGTACCGAAGTAAGTCCCTAGTTTCTTTTTCGAGGCCCGGGACCGAAGTAACTCCCTAGTTACTTCTTCGCGGCCCAGGACCGAAGTAATTGCCTAGTTACATTTTCGGGGCCCGGGACCGAAGTAACTCCCTAGTTAATTTTTGGAGGCCCGGGAGCGAAGTAACTCCCTAGTTACTTTTTCGAGGGCCAGGTCTGAAGTGAATGCCTAGTTACTTTTTCGCGGCCCAGGACTGAAGTAACTGCCTAGTTACATTTTCGGGGCCAGGTACCGAAGTAAGTCCCTAGTTTCTTTTTCGAGGCCCGGGACCGAAGTAACCCCCTAGTTACTTCTTCGCGGCCCAGGACCTAAGTAATTGCCTAGTTACATTTTCGGGGCCCGGGACCGAAGTAACTCCCTAGTTAATTTTTCGAGGCCCCGGGACCGAAGTAACTCCCTAGTTACTTTTTGCAGTCCAAGGCCGAAATAACGCCCTAGTTACTTTTTGCGTCCAGGGACGAAGGAGCTCCCTAGTTACTTTCCAAGGATCATTCTACCTTACCGGCCGGCAGGACTTCAAATGAACAATCTGCCGAGCTGGATTTTACAACAGTCGAAGCAAGAACAGATGAACGCGACAAAGCGTTATTGCTTTGTCGCCCAGCGATCACTTCTGACATGTCCGCATCGAATCTCGATACAACCCGGCGATTATATTTCTCATCAAAGCCCACAGGTAAGGAAGACAAGCAAAAAGAAACATGGATGCGTCGAAGAGTACTCAGTGGGCAGCGAAGCGCGCGTCCTCGATGCACGTGCAGAAGAAGAAGCTGACCGAGTACGAGATCGAGGATTTGCATCGTGAGCTACGAACGGAGGATCACCTCATAGCCCTGAACAGACTCTTCGAGAAGCTACAAACGAATCCGACAACGGGTATGACGACGGATATCGCGGAGGAGGTGCTACTAGCGAACGGTCCAAACGCCCTGACACCACCCAAAGTGACACCCGAATTCGTGAAATTTTTGAAATGCATGTACGGCGGATTCGCCTGCTTGCTCTGGATATGCGCACTCCTGTGCTTCGTACTATACGGCGTGAACGTGCTGATGGACAATCACGAGGACGAGGGTATCCAGTGGTTCGGCGTGATAATTGTCGTGATATGTATAATCTCGGGACTCTTCGCGTACACCCAAGAGAGCAAGAACACCAAAGTGATGGAATCGTTCGCCCGAATGGTGCCTACTTTCGCGATGGTCGTTCGCGACGGGCAGAGAAAAGTTCTGCCAACCGAGGAACTCGTGTGCGGGGATTTGGTCGAGATAAGACTCGGCGATAAGATACCAGCTGATTTAAGGATTATCAAGAGCGTGGGTCTCAGGGTGGAGAACTCGAGTATAACGGGTGCGTGAAGGGTCAGCCTGAAAAACAACAATTCAATCTTGTTAGGGGGTTATAAGGTAAATGTCCCAATTATTGAACAGGTCCCAATTATTGAACATTATCTTGTGTTGTTATTATTTCTCATTCACCTGCGTGCATTTACTTATTTATAAAAATTTCATTACATATGTGGAACTTTTAGCTATCGAAATGTTACCTTACTTGTGCAAAGAAAAGCTTTAATTAATGGAGAAAAAATATTTAATCAGCAACGGTGACCCGATTTGACGTCTCGTGGTAACTGCTTATTGTTTTTGCTACGACGCGCCGCTTCATGCGTAAGGGCATACAAAATTAAAAATCTGTCGCATCTCAAAAAGTAAAGGCGTTTCAGGTTCCTCAGAAAATTGTCTTACAAATAACAATTTTTAAAAAAATTTAATTAATTATTTGTTAAGAAATATGGTGTTCGATCATTGGGACATAGAAAATGCAGTGTGTCCCAATTATTGAACACTCGAATTCTCCAAGATGGCGTCATTAAACCCATCAAAACATCGAGACAGTTAACGTGTGACGGATCGTGTGAATCAGATTTATTCAAACAAATCTGTAAGTTCCTGAATAAACTTACCTTTATTCTTTTAATAATAACTCTGAGATCGTCAAATATATTTTTTATTTGTATTTTCGTGCAATAAACATAAAAAGAAAAGTAAAAAGAGAATATAACCTAAATGTAACCTAAAAATACGAATGTAATGTTCAATATTTTTTGCTCTCCGATATTTCAGGGAGCCAAGCTGCGACAAAATCAAACAAAAACAGAAAATAAAAACGAGGAAGCTGAAGAGAAAAATAAAATAAAGTTCGAGTTGAAAAGCAAAAATAAACCAAATGCGAATGAACAAAAAACCTGTCAAAAGAGACTAAATATATATTTTTGTATTTTTACATGATTAATAAAAGATTATTTAAGTGTTTGATTTTGCTTTTATTTCTTAATATTGTACCGAAAATAATATTTTCAGAACGGAAAAAGAATTCTCGAGAGTGTTCAATAACTGGGACATGCATGTTCAATATTAGGGACATAGGCACTTTCAGTGTTCAATATTAGGACATTTGCATGTTTCACATTGTTATTCTTTTTTTTCACTTGAAATCATTTAAAAATAATTTAAAGGGTGATTTTTCGAAAGTAAAAGTATGAAAGTATTATTTGAACATGAGAGCGATGGTTTTTTCTTGATTTTATATTTTTTTCTCACCGAATTCTGCTGTTCAATAATTGGGCCATTTACTACCTAGTTGTGAAAGTCGACAAATCACTTTTTTCAAAACTGATATACTCTGATAGACTTCTGATATAATAAATATATTCTGATAGAATCTTATAAACGTTCATTGAAAATTTGATAGATTTATGGACTATGTTGACGCTCGTCGGAACGCTCAAAACGTCGTCCGGATTTATCCAAAAATCTACTGCATCGACATTTATAGAATTTTTAGGGCTTTTTCTAGATATAAAAATATAGTATTTGATCGAAGGATTTTTTTTCTCGATTATAAGTTTGATTTAAGGGGTTAGGCCACTCCAGAGACCGAAAAAATAGGCTTTTTGGGATTTTTTTTCAGAAAAACTCCAAAATAAATCGAGATTACAAAGAAGGGTGTTCATCATACATATCAGTGACTGTATACAATAATTTTTTTGAAGCGATTAATTTCAAAATGGCGGCTGTGCTGCATTTATCTCAAAACTGCATTCTTTAAGTTGGCCGGAAACATAACTCAGACAATTTTCAGCCGATTCACTTGAAATGTTGAATATATGTTCAAAAATACATTGTCTATGGAAGTACGTAGGATTGTTTTTATATTGCATAGTTCATTTGTTAGTTACAATTATCGGACGATTTTTCAGGCGAATTTTTAGAAAGTGTAAAATTGGCCATTTAATTATAATCGGCATCGATTATAATTATTTTCACACAAAAAAATTGCAGTTTTTCCGATGATACTTTTTCAAATACCTAATATTCGTTCAACTTTATCATCACGATTTTCTATTTAAAAAATCCCAAAGATGAGCTGTTTTCGACTGTTACACCTAGGCATAACCCGTTAATTAAAAAGTGTTAAAAATAAAAATAATTAAAAAATAGTTAAAAATAAAAATAATATTATGAGTACAACTTTGCAGTGACCGTTTTACTTAGAGAGCCACTGCGGCCGAAGTAGTGGCCCTAGCTCAATAAAAAAAGTGGCATTTTAAACTAGAGGCTCTGCCAATGTAAACAATTTAAAAAAGCTAACGGATACGTGTATGCATTATAAAGTTATTGGCACGCAAACATGGCAACCTACGAGCCGAATTCTCAGCATTTGCGGGAACTGCTCCAAAGACAACAAAGGAAGGGATTTTTGCACCGGATTGTGACTGGAGATGAAAAGTGGGTTTACTACGATAATCCTAAACGCCGAAAATCATGGGGACTGCCTGGTCATATTCCGTCATCGACGCCCAAACCGAATATTCACGGATCCAAAGTGATGCTGTGTATCTGGTGGGACCAGCTGGGCGTTGTGTACTATGAGCTGCTCAAACCATTCGAAACCATCACAGGGGAACTCTACCGACGTCAGTTGATGCGCTTGAGTAAGGCACTCAAAGAGAAACGGCCACAATTCAACGAAAGACATGACAAGGTGATACTGCAGCATGACAATGCCCGACCCCATGTTGCAAATGTCGTGAAAAAGTACTTGGAAACGCTGAAATGGGAAGTTTTATCCCACCCGCCGTACTCTCCAGACATTGCCCCTTCCGACTATCACTTGTTCCGGTCAATGGCACACGATTTGGCTGACCAGCACTTCGGTACTTACGAAGAAGTCAAATATTGGGTCGATTCCTGGATTGCCTCCAAGGACCAAGACTTTTATCGACGCGGGATTCGAATGCTACCTGAAAGATGGGCCGAGGTCGTAGCTAGCGACGGGCAGTACTTTGATTAAAAAATATGTAGCCACTTTTTTATAATAAAGCCTTAAACTTTTGAAAAAAACGGTCACTGCAAAGTTGTACTCCCAATAATTAAAGTGTTAAATAAAAAAATATAAATAAAAATTCTTCAAATAATTCGTCGATTTATTGAAAATTTTGAAACTTTTAAAACTTTCATAGCCAAATTATTTTGACGATGTTCAGATTTTCGGAGTTTTGGTCTTTCGTGCAAAATTCTTTCGGAGTTTTGATCTTTCGGGGTATTATTCTTTCGAAGTTTTGAGCGTTCCGATCATTCAAAGTTCGGAATTTCAACGCGGTTCCGTCTTTAATTTCGGAATACTAAAATAAGGAATTGTAAACCGTCGGAGCATTAAAAGTTCGGAATTTCAAGCGGGCCCCCCTAGATGATATCGTTTACAAGTTGATCACCACCAGGTGAGAGCGAGCCGGTCCCGAGGACCGATTACCCAACCGATCCGATTCCCATGGAGTCTCAGAACGTCGCGTTCTTCTCGTCCTTCGCTGTTGCCGGCGAGGGCAAAGGTATCGTGATAGCGACCGGTGACAAAACGATGATCGGTCGTTTGGCCGGTTTGACGACGAATCTCGCCAAGACGGAAACTCCGATAGCCAAAGAGATAAGGCACTTTGTCCACTTGATCACATTCGTAGCGATCACCTTTGGGCTCGTATTTTTCGGTCTCTCGCTGATCGTCGAGCCAAGTATCGTGAAGGCGTTCACCTATCTGTTGGGCATAATAATCGCCAACGTGCCCGAAGTCTTGCTCGTCACCGTAACCACAAGTTTGACTCTGACGGCTAAGAAAATGGCGAGCAAGAATTGCCTCGTGAAGAATCTCGAGGCGGTGGAGACACTGGGCTCCACGTCGATAATTTGTTCCGACAAGACGGGCACCCTCACGCAAAATCGCATGACAGTCTCGAATCTTTGGTTCGGCGGTGTGAGACATCACTTCCCGTCGGATCAGTGGTCCCTCGGTGTCGAGAGGGATATCCTCCTCGAGAAACCCGCCTTCAACGCCATCATCAAAGCTGCCAGTCTCTGCCTCAGAGCGGAGTTTCGCACCGACTCCGCTGCCCTGCTGAGAGTCGAGGATCGCGACGTCATCGGCGACGCCTCGGAGACGGGTATTCTCAAATTTTGCGAACACATACATCCGACCAAGAGATACCGCGCGGGCTATCCGAAGGCTGCGGAAATTCCGTTCAACTCGACCACCAAGTATCAAATGTCGATACACAAGGAGGCCGCTGGTGGATACACCATGTATCTGAAGGGTGCACCTGAGGTTCGTCTTCTCTTCTTCAATAACATGGTTGCTACGCGTTATTGACTCAGAAACTACCTCACTTTTCCAGGTTTTCGACTCGGGTTTTGCAAATATTCCAGAGAGATTGGGGTCGATTAAAGAATATCATTTTTTTTAAGGAGGTTGGAGCCTCAGCCACAATCCAAGGTTAAATTTAATTAAAAAAGTACATGTTATTGTTTACACTATACTGAGTAATTACGAATTTTTTAAACTTTTTTCACCACCAAACACCAGAGATAAAAAATCGTTTAATGTGTGTAATTTAACGTGCGGTTAGATGGGCAAGACATTCACACTAAAGGTTATGTAATTTTTGTTGTTATTTAGCACCAAGATAAACCATTTCTAACAACGGATTAACGCAAACTGAACCTTTGTGAACATTTAGAAAAAAAAATCCTCATCTTGCCCATCGTAAACCATGGGCCAATAATCCCGTGACGTAAATATGAATAGGCATAATAATGAATTACTCAAAATTTCATTGTGAATTGTGTAAAACATTCGATGTCGTAGTTTTTTTTCCATAATAATCATCGATAATGTTATGCTTTTTCAAGTTGGTAGTAACACAAAAGTTTTTCTACTTTACGTAATAAAAATGTTAAAATGTATCATTTTGCCCCTTAATTATATATTTTAAAAATTAGCATATATAGAATAAATCTGTACCTCGTATGCATTTTTTTTGAGGTCCATTGGAAAATGAATAAACCGCCATTTGACTCAACTGAATCGCTCCAACCTCCTTAAGAGTAGGTAGAACGGGAACACGAGTTCCAGAGATGGGCATACTCGAATACTAAAAGTAGGAAAATATTGGGTGTACAACTTAATTCGGTCCGTTTTTTTTGCTTAAAAGACGCACTTATTTGAATGATAAAATGAATTGATACATTAATCAAAATATTGTCCATCGCTAGCCACTACTTTTCCCCATCTTTCTGGTAATTTATGAATTCCATCGCGGAAAAAGCGTTTATCTTTTGAAGCCAAGAATGAATCGAGCCAATTTTCGATACCCTGTTGTGACGTGAAGCGTATTCCAGTCAAAGCGTTCTGCATAGATCGAAACAAATGGTAGTCGGAAGGGCTGTAAGTCTGGGCTATAAGGCGGGTGAGCCAGAATTTCCCACCCGCTATTTTCCAAATAGTTTTGCATCACAATAGCAACGTGAGGCCGAGCGTTGTCATGTTGAAAGATTATGGACTCGTGTCTGGTCGCACATTCTGGACGTTTTTCGGCTATAGCTCGCTTCAAACGGATCAATTGTTGCCTGTAGCTGTACACCATAAACTTCCACAAGCATTCGGTGGGGTTCAGCTGCACTTTTCTTCCAATTGAAACGGAAAATCAACACTTCCCGCAAACGGTGCTTATTTGGGACGAAATGCGACATTTTCACCGCAGTAAAAATTAGACTTGATGCACAAAACTCAAAGGTCTGTTAACGATATTTCGTTAAGAGATGTTGATACTTCACGATACAGCAAAAATCAGCTGTTGCCGTAAACGAGTTTATAGCACCTAGAGCCATCTTTTGAAAACGGACCGAACTAAGTTGTACATCTAATAATACCGAATATATGTCAGATAGATATTAATTTTTTTTCGATAATGAATCCACCTCGATTCACTACTCGTTCTGAGAATAAATAATGAATCCAGTTGAATTCAGTATTCATTCCGAAAATGAATAATGAATCCTACTGCATACAGTATTCATTTCAACATAAGTAATGAATCGAATTCGATTCAGTATTCATTCCGTATTCGGACATCATCAAATTGAATGATCTGGAAAAATTACCAGAAAACATGTTTATTCCATTGAAACATTATCGTCCTATTACATTATATTTACCCAAGGAAAATCGCGCTCTTAGTGTCTAGGAACTGAAGAAATGGGGGTAGAAATGGGACATTATATTTGTCGCATTTCCATTGTCCATTTTTTCAGATTATTCAATTTGATGATATCCGAATACGAAATGAATACTGAATCGAGTTGGATTCGTTACTTATGTTGAAATGAATACTGAATCCAGTTGAAATCATTATTCATTTTGAAATGAATACTGAATCCAGTTGAAATCTTTATTCATTTTGAAATGAATACTGAATCCAGGAGGATTCATTATTCATTTTGAAATGAATACTGAATTCAGTAGGATTCATTATTCTTTTTGAAATGAATACTGAATCCAGTAGGATTCATTATTCATTTTCGGAACGAATACTGAATTCAGTTGGATTAATTATTCATTTTCGAAATGAATACTGAATCCTGTTGGATTCTCAATTCATTTTCGGAACGAATTTTGAATAAGTTTCATTATTGTTTAAGAATTAAAAAAATCGCATATGCCCAACCCTGACGGGTTCTAATTCACTTTCTAAATCAGGGCGGGTTCTGATTCACTTCCTGACCCAAACGCGGGTTCTGATTCACCTGATTCAGAACCCGCTCGGACTTAGAACGTGAATTAAAAGCCGCACATGACTCAGAACCCGTGTAGATCGACCTACTTTTAATATCAAATATATGAAAATGTTAAATATTAAAATAAAAGAAGCAAATACAGAACCTGTCCTTTATCATAAATCGACATTTTTATGGCTGCGCCAATAAATAAAAAATAAATATAAACACTTATCTACAACGATAATTCTGTGGTTGTGTATCGTCAAATCGAATGCAAATGTATAAAGCTTTAGAGTAGATTAGTTTTTATTAGGACGTTGGATAAGTTCTTGCTGTTTTCCAACAGCTAGCGTTTCCAGAACTGCTACAAGTAGTTTGAGATGGTCACGGATCTATAAAGAAGTACTATAAGCAAGCTTGAAATTCAGTGTATGTCATTTCGCCAAAGTGGCAACTTTTTTTCATAGTGTTAAAAATATCAAAATTCGTGCCAAGAAAACAGTATTTGGGCGGAAGATTACTGCACTACTTTATTTTCAAAAAATCTGCAGCTGAAGCACACAGAATTCTTGTTGAGACTTACAGCGGCCAAAATAATGACTTTGATGTGTTTAATTAGAGGCATTACTTTACGAAGACTCATAACAGACGCTAGCTGAACTTGCAAAAGCATTAGGTGTTGATTACACAACAGTTTCGAAACATTTAAAAGCATCAAAATGATTTATTCAAGGCCTTAGGCCACAGTAACTGGTATAAAATCATATCCGAAATTAACAATTTTTTTTCGTATGAATAAGTGATTCACTCATAAAATTAATTACACATCTATTTAGTATGAATATCAAGCTGTTAGAAAATGTATATATTTTTTTTCGATGTACAAAATCGCCGACTACTCGAAACTTCTCGAAACAGCTTTTTTCCAATTGGCCTGACAAATGACTTCGAAATTTTCGCTCGCTTTACTTCAAATTTAAAAGTTATGTTCCTAATTTCATTTCGCAGAGAAGTGCGTACGGAATTTCTGATTAATGGAAAACTTTTCATTTTCTGAGCAGTTTATGAGCAGTTATAACGAAATTTTTCACTGAAAAATCGTTTCTTAAGTTCAAATACCTACAACTATTGAATAAAATTATTTTTAAATTCCGTATGTACTTCTCTAGGTATTCTAATGTAGATTGACGAGAATTTTCGTTTTTTGTTCTAGGTCAAAAATTGTACATGCTAAATGTTACGCCGCGGAGCGCCTAAAAAAAAGATAACAAAAGAAAATATTAGTAGTCGGCCATTTTATACATCGAAAAAAAAAAAATATTTTCTAACAGCTTGATATTCATACTAAATAGATGTGTAATTAATTTTATGAGTGAATCACTTTTTTCCTACGAGAAAAAATTGTTAAATTCGCTCATGATTTTATACCCGTTACTGTGGCCTAAGGCCTTAAACGACGCGTTAATTTTCACGAAAAAAAAACAGCGAGAACTTATTCCACATCCCAATAGTTTTTGAAACTTTTAATGTTTGGCACTGACATAATTTTTTTTGTAGACCGGATTTCCCATTTTAATCTTACACCTGATTTTTCTCGGAAAATTTGCTCGGATCAAATATTTTGTATAACAAAAGTTTTAGGGGTTAAAGGGGGACGTTTGAAAAAAAAATTGTCAATCCAAAATTCAAAATGGCGGCGTTAAATGGCCGACATGTTTTTTTCAAATGGAAACATACCTATTTTTTTATCACCAAAAAATTTGTCAGCTCAAAACCAACAAATTTTGTTGGAAAAATGTTTTGATAAACTTCATAATATTCAAGTTAAATCGTTTTTTAGCTTTTTTTAAATATGTATTCCTCAGAGGTACGGGATCCTTTCCCTTTTACCGTCACCTCCTTCATTCCTTCCATTTCTTCCGACATTCACAATCCTCCCAGAGTTCCATACATTCCTTCCAGAGTTCCCCCCCCCCCTCCCCACCAGAGTGTTGACCGCAGCCAATCTTTCCTAATGCATTACTGTATCGCATTTGCACGAGGGCCCAGGCAATCTGCGGAAAACCTGGGCTGATACAGCCGGCTGTCTTTGGCTGAAGTTCAGTTGTATTACCATCAGAAACTCAAACAAACTGTCTCCCGCTCAGAGGTTGACGCGCAAACCAGTGTACGGGCAAGCGGTCACCGCTCCAAGTATTGACAGCCACCAATGCTGCGTAACTTCAGCGACCGCCGTGCCCGCATCCAACCAACTCTGTCGGTTTCATTTTTAACTATTTTAGCGGTATTCAGGATGTACCACGAGCAGGTCTTTAACGTACCAAGTGTACGTACAATACATATAAAAAATAAAAATAATGATGTTCGAACTTGAAAATTATGAACTTTATAAAAAAAAAAAAATTCCAACAAAAGTTGTTGGTTTTGCGCCGACAAATTTTTTGGTGATAAAAAAAAGGTGTTTCCATTTGAAGAAAAAAAAACGTCGGCTATTTTATCGCCGCCATTTTGAATTTTGAATAGACCAAATTTTTTTTTCAAACGTCCCCCTTTAAGCCCTAAAACTTTTGTTACACACAATATTTGAACCGAGCAATATTTTCCGAGAAAAATCAGATGTAAGATTGAAATTCTTGCAAAAAGTAAATTATGGAAGAATTCCAGAGAATTTACAAAATTCCCCGACTTTTGCCTGATTATTCCAGGCGGTAAAAAAAATTCCCCGAGTTTTTTCTTCCGTTGTCCATATGTGCACGATCCACGAATAAGCCCCACCGAATTTATCGCGGTCCTCTAGTTTCTCGGCTGTTTTTTTACGGCTTTTTCAATAATTTTTTTACGGGTAAAGCATCGAAATAATCAATCTCATTGTTTTTGCATAATCTTTATTAACATTTAAATAAGCTTTACAAATTTTTTGAAGTCAAAATATATAATAGAATAAAGGTTATAGTGGCAGACAGAAAGACATCAAGTAAAAGAGGTGCTTGACGGTGACCAAGATTGCGGCTGTTCTGCTTATCTGAAATCAAAAAACCAAACGGCATTTTAATCTTCATATTTAAGACTAGCGATTGAACTAGAGTGAATTCTAAATTACAAACATTGACTTTTTTATACACTTTTGAAAATTACATTCTATTTTTTACTCGTTTTTTCTTAAGTTTTTCGCTCGTACAAAAAAAACTATCGAAGCAATCATGATAATCCTAGTTCAATCGTTGGCTTATAACATATTAAAGATGCTGTATTAAATTTGAACAAGATCGGTGCAGTAGTTTCTGAAATATCGTGGTCACCGTTTCGAAAAATGGTGTTTCGAGAAAAACGCGTTTGAAAGTTCGCGCATGTGATTTATACTAAAAATTTCATCTCACCGTCAATCTGCTATGCCTGGACCATACAATAGGCCTCCTCTTCTTCTTGGAAGTCACGCAGAGCTGCTCCGTCTTCCCTTTTCGCGATTCGGGCCTGTTTTACAACATCACTCGTGCGCCTTTCTGAACGGTCGATCCGAGAGCTATCACGCTGTTGAACACATCCTTTAGCTTGTGGGCCGATTTTCACTCCCATGGTTTCCAAGGTCTTCAGGATAGATTTGAATCCTTCGTTGAAGATTATGACAGCGAGAAACGTGGCGATTTCAACCACTTTTGGCCCAGAATGGAGGTGCTTCGGAGCAAAAGTCCAGATTAACGAATTGAGCGACTCGTTATTATTTTGAGTTTCCGCTCCCAGGCGTCTGCTTAACAATTCTTCTTTGGATAAATCCTCATAAATTGGCTTTATAACTTTTTGAACTGCTTCGGAAAGAGGCGGTTTATTGTGTTTGAATTGCTCGGCTTTCGGAGCAGCCCGGCGCGCGCTCCGTATACCTGCCCCGTTCCAGGGCCGTAACTTGCAAACCACTTCGAATATCGAAAAATCCTTTGGCACACATTTTCCACACACGTTGTAGAAGTGATTTATGAAAGAAAAAAAAATCGATTTTTTCCACCCGAGAAACTAGAGGCCTTAAAAAGACTAAGAATATCGTCCCAGCGCTTTTCCACCAGGTAATACTGGACTTCTGTACAACGATATTGGACGCGGACGGGAACACGAAGGAGATGAGTAGCGGGGACTTGACGACATCGCGCCGTGCGTGCACGGAGTTGGGTTACCTCGGCGAGCGTGTCCTGGCCTACTGCGACTTGTCACTCCCCGCTGCGACTTACAGCCCGCGCTACGTCTTCAACACGGACGTCCCGGCAAAGTACAATTTTCCAGCGCGTGGTTATCGTTTCTTGGGCCTGATAAGCCTGATAGATCCTCCGCGTGCCTCGGTGCCGGACGCGGTGCACAAGTGTCGTACGGCGGGTATAAAAGTGATAATGGTGACGGGTGATCATCCGGTGACAGCGATGGCGATTGCGAAGAAGGTCGGAATAATCAGCGAGGGCAACGAGACCCGTTACGAGCGAGCGATCGTTCAGAACAAGTCCTACAGTCAGATACCGGAAAACGACACACCGGCGATCGTAGTTACGGGCTCGGAGTTGCGCAACATGGACAGCGACGAGCTGGACGACATCGTGCGTAGTTACGAGGAGATCGTATTCGCGCGCACGTCGCCCCAGCAGAAATTGCTGATAGTCGAGAGTTGCCAGAGACTCGGTGAGATAGTCGCGGTAACGGGTGACGGTGTAAACGACTCGCCGGCCCTCAGGAAAGCCGACATTGGCGTGGCAATGGGAATAGCTGGCTCCGACGTGGCCAAAAACGCCGCCGACATGATCCTCATGGACGACAATTTCGCGTCGATCGTCACTGGTGTCGAGGAGGGCCGTTTGATATTCGACAATCTCAAAAAGTCCATCGCTTACACTCTCACCTCTAGCGTACCCGAGATGTTGCCCCTTCTCAGCTGTATAATTCTCGCCATACCGTTGCCATTCGTCATAGAGTTGGTGCTCTGCGTGGACATCGGTACGGATCTGTTGCCCGCGATTGCACTGGCCTACGAGAAACCCGAGTCCGACATAATGCATCGACCGCCCCGCAATCCCATTCACGACAAGCTCGTCAATAAGAGGCTCATATCGATGACCTACGGACAAATCGGTATGACCCAATCGCTCGCGGGTTTCTTCACCTACTTCATGGTGCTTGGCTATCACGGCTTTCTTCCTGGCCATTTGCTCGGCCTTCGGCAGCCCTGGGAGAATCGGGCGATCAGCGATCTCGAGGACTCTTACGGACAAACGTGGAACTATCGGAGTCGCATGGATCTTCTGAACGAGGCGAGAACCGGCTACTTCATCTCCATCGTAATCACCCAAATGATCGATCTGATTATGTGCAAGACACGAAGGAATTCGATATTTCAACAGGGCATGGGCAATTGGTGCGTCAATTTTGCCTTCGTCTTCGAGGCCGTTCTCACCGGGCTTCTACTCTACGTACCCGGCACCGAAAAAGTCCTCAAGACCATGCCACTCGACGCATACTGGTACTGGCCCTGTCTTCCACTCGGATTCTTCCTGTGGATCTACGATGAACTCAGGCGATTCTGCATACGCAGATTCCCCGGTGGCTTCGTCGAGCGTGAAACTTATTATTGAACCAATCGGAGATGACGTTGAAGTTTGCATCGTTGGAATGCAACGAAAACTAATTTAGGCTGTGAACATCGATCGAATTTCCTTTACGTATTCTCATTAGAGACTTGCGACTTCAGTTTGCAAGGAAAAAAACGTTCGATGATGATAAAAACGAAGAAATGAAAAATTGAAGGAAAACAATGGTTACGCTGCAACGATGGAAACTTCAACGTCATCGGAGGAGAATCTACAATGGGAGTGCGGGATCTGGGGAAGATTGTCAGTGCGAAACAACCGTAGGACAAGTCAAGCCGGGGTTGTGATTTTAGCGATAGAAATGAGAACCGGGACTTCCGGTTGAATCGACCAAGCATCAAAACAGCGGATCATTTTTGGCGATTGAGCAACTCGAGTTGCTCAACTGTCCTCAGGCGTTTAGCAATAAAGTGTAACGATAAGTAGCCTCGTTCGTGGCGTGACTTTTCTCCGAGGCTACTTCCGCTGGAGTTTCCCCGATGGGGAACGGGAGTCAGGTGAACATGGAGGCCGTTCGTGATCGGCGCTGGTTTTCCCTGGGCGCGTCTCGTGGCAAACTCGGGGTTGATGGAAAGGGAGCGGCTGTGGGCGACACTGCGGGGGAGGATCTTCGGGGAACTGGAAGCAGCGAAGGGACAAGTAGGGTGACGAGTGAGAGGGATGGTGAAAGGGCGCCAGGGGATAGAAAGGACCGGTTAGGCACTCACCGCTGAGGTGATCGTCCCGAGTATGGGCTCCGGTATTCTGCCTGCTTTCTTTAGGATCAAATCGAGCGACCCGCCGTCCATGTACTCCATGCATATGCTGATCTCTCCGTCGCTGGAACACGCAATTACCAATGATACATGGACGCTTGCAGGCTTTCGTTTCGGACTCATCGTGCGAGCCGTACACGGGGTTGCGAAATTTGCAATGAAAAAGTAATGCATTATTCATTACTTTTTTTTACATTCAGGATTGTAAAAAAATTCCATTACTCATTACATTATATTTTGTAATGTTAACAATTTCCGTTACTCATTGCATTGGATTTTGTGATGTAAAAAATGTTCATTGCTCATTACATTGTATTTTGTATTGTAAAAAATGTCCATTACTCGTTATATTGGAATTTGTAATGTAAACAATTTCCGTTGCTCGTTACATTGGATTTTGTAATGTAAAAAATGTTCATTGCTCATTACATTGTATTTTGTATTGTAAAACATTTTCATTACTCATTATATTGGAATTTGTAATGTAAAAAACTTCCATTACTCATTACAAAATGCGATGTAATGGGTAATGGAATTACTTTACATTACAAAGTGGAATGTAATGAGTAATGGAAAATTTTTGCATTACAAAATTTAATGTAATGAGTAATGGAATTTGCTCACATTGCTAATGTAATGTAAAAAATCTCCGTGAGTCGTTAAAAGGTTGTATGGATTATTGTTCGTTTCCCATCGGGTCCGATCGACCCAGAGAATAAATCGCTGCCCCTAATGGGAAACGAATAATAATCCTCGTTACATTGTAATGGAGTAATGGAGATTTTCTACATTGCATTGCATTAGTAATGTGAAAAAATGCCATTACTCATTACCTTATATTTTGTAATGGAAAAAAATCCATAACTCATTACATTACATTTTGTAATGTAAAATATTTCAATTACTCATTACAACGGACTTTGTAATGTAAAAAAATTCTATTACTCATTACATTATATTTTGTAATGTAAAAAAAAACCAATAATCATTACATTACATTTTGTAATGTAAACAATTTCCGTTGCTCATTAAATTGGATTTTGTAATGTAAAAAATGTTCATTGCTAATTACATTGTATTTTGTACTGTTAAAAAATTTCCATTACTCATTACATTACATTTTTGTAATGTGAAACATTTTCATTACAAAATGCAATGTAACGGGCAATGGATTTTTTTCACATTACCAAGTGTAATGTAATGAGTAATGGAATTTGCTCACATTGCTAATGTAATGTAAAAAATCTCCGTGAGTCGTTAAAAGGTTGTATGGATTATTGTTCGTTTCCCATCGGGTCCGATCGACCCAGAGAATAAATCGCTGCCCCTAATGGGAAACGAATAATAATCCTCGTTACATTGTAATGGAGTAATGGAGATTTTCTACATTGCATTGCATTAGTAATGTGAAAAAATGCCATTACTCATTACCTTATATTTTGTAATGTAAAAAATTCCATTACTCATGAACATTACATTTTGTAATGGAAAAAAATCCATAACTCATTACATTACATTTTGTAATGTAAAATATTTCAATTACTCATTACAACGGACTTTGTAATGTAAAAAAATTCTATTACTCATTACATTATATTTTGTAATGTAAAAAAAAACCAATAATCATTACATTACATTTTGTAATGTAAACAATTTCCGTTGCTCATTAAATTGGATTTTGTAATGTAAAAAATGTTCATTGCTAATTACATTGTATTTTGTATTGTTAAAAATTTCCATTACTCATTACATTACATTTTTGTAATGTGAAACATTTTCATTACAAAATGCAATGTAACGGGGAATGGAATTTTTTTACATTACCAAGCGTAATGAAATGAGTAATGGAAAATGTTTACATTACAAAATTTAATGTAATGAGTAACGGAATTTTTTGACATTACGAAACTTAATGTAATGAGTGTGGGAATTTTTTTAACATTGCAAAATATAAGGTAGTGAGCAATGGAATTTGTTCATAATTCTAATGTAATGTAAAAAATCGCCGTGACTCATTAAAAGGTAATATGGATTATTGTTAGTTTCCCATCGGGTCAGATCGACCCAGTGAATAAATCGCTGCCCCTAAGGGGCCGTCCATATATTACGTCATCGATTTTTGCTGATTTTCGACCCCCCCCCCCCCCCCTACAATCATCCTATCGTCATTTTCTGATGACTCCCCCTCTCGCAAAACTGACGTCATTACCAGTTTGGCAAAATTAAAACATTTGCGGATTTGAGAAAAATTGGGTAACATTAAAACATTTTGTTATAGAATCATCTTTTATTATTTTGTACTTTGGCAATGTTTATTAATATAATAATATTATTCTTCCCTATTCTGTAGTTTTCCTTGGATAGCTCCCACATTTTGTTATAGAATCATCTTTTATTATTTTGTACTTTGGCAATTTTCATTAATATAATAATATTATTCTTCCCTATTCTTTAGTTTTCTTTGGATAGCTCCCACGGAGTTTTCACCCATTCTTGCAAATCCTGGATCACGGGTAATATCTCTGTATCCTCCCCATATTCATTTTGGCTCGATCGAACTATTTTCATAGGTACGCTGTTATTTGAAGTTCTCGAATATAATGTAGACAAACCTTATGTAATAAATAAATAAATAATGAGTTCAATAATTAATACCATTAGGTACTTGCAAAATATTTTTCATCACTCATGCGGGGAAACCACTCTAGTTGTACAATATACTATTGTACATTTTGAATTAACTGGTATCACAAAAATGACTTCAATTTCGAAACGCCCCCCCCCCCCCCATCCATCATTTACCGTCATCCGCAGACGAACCTCCCCCCCCCCAAATTTAGAATGACGTAATATATGGACGGCCCCTAATGGGAAACGAATAATAATCCTCGTTACATTGTAATGAGTAATGGAGATTGTCTACATTGCATTGCATTAGTAATGTGAAAAACTGCCATTACCCATTACATTGTAATGAAAAATATTTCACATTACAAAATGTAATGTAATGAGCAATGAAGATTTTTTACATCACAAATTCCAATGTAACGAGTAATGAAAATTGTTTACATTACGAAATCCAATATAACGAGTAATGGAAATTTGCTACATTACTGAATGTAATGTAATGGGTAACGAAATTTTTCTTTTCATTGCAAAATGTGAAGTAATGAGTAATGAAAACGCGAATGCATTACAAAAAGTAATACATTATTTGCAACCCTGCTCGTACATGCCGCGCGATCTCGTCTGCTCACCTGTGAAACGCTCCGTAAAAGCCGACGATGTGCGCGAAGTTACACTCGTGAAGTACCTTAAGTTCTCGTATGATTTGTTTCTTGATTGCGGGTTTGACCTCCAGATGAATGAGCTACGAGGCAATCGTCATCGCAGATTAAAATTCGAACGATCAGTGAGAAAGACGCGAAATTTCGTTTCGCCGGAAAAACAACGGATTGCAATGCGAACGAATTCTTTGGACGCTCACCTTTCTCGCCATGATGAGGCCGTACTTTTTGTGTCGGACTTTCATGACTACGCCGCCGTTGCCGGCACCGAGTTCGCCCAACTTTTCGAAATCTTCGTCGCTCAGCTCGCCGACCTTTTCCTTCTGGCCAAGGAAGCTCTCGAGCCGCTTGCGCTGCTCCTCGTCCATTTCCAGCTCCTCCAGTCTCTCCTGAATCGCGTCTATGCTCATTTTCCCCATGACTCTGCTTGAAATGAGAAACATCGATGAGGCGAAGAAGAAACTCGCGCAGAGAGAATGAAGGAAGGAGGAATTCCAGAGAGGAAGAGGAAAAAAGGAACGATCCTCAGACAATCTTTTGTTTGGCTCGGTTTGTTTGTTTTCGGTTTTGTTTGGATCGGTTTGGGTTAAGGGGTTAGGCCACAGTAACTGGTATAAAATCATGTGCGAATTTAACAATTTGTTTTCGTATGAAGAAGTGATTCAATCATAAAATTATTTACACATCTATTTAGTATGAATATCAACCTGTTAGAAAATGTTTTTTTTTTTCGATGTACAATATGGCCGACTACTCGAAACTTCTCGAAACAACATTTTTCCAATTGGCGTGACAAATAACTTCAACAATTTTCCCTCGATTTACTTCAAATTTAAAAGTTATGTTCCTAATTGCATTTCGCAGAGAAGTACGTACGGAATTTCTGATCAATCGAAAACTTTTCATTTCATGAGCAGTCTATGAGCAGGTATAACGAAATTTTTCACTGAAAATTCATTTCTTAAGTTCAAATACCTACAACTTTTGAATAAAACAATATTTTTTTAATTCCGCATGTACTTCTCTAGGTATTCTAATGTAGATTGAAGAGAATTTTTGTTTTTTGTTCTAAAAAATTGTGGATGCTAAATGTCACGCCGCGGAGCGCCTAAAAAAAGATAAAAGAAAATAGTAGTCGGCCATTTTGTGCATCGAAAAAAATATAATATTTACTAACATATTCATACTAAATAGATGTGTAATTAAGTTTTTTATTGAAAAAAAATTGTTAAATTCGTACATGATTTTATACCCGTTACTGTGTCCTAACCCCTTAAATTTTTACAAATGATTTCTTGTTTGGGATTGCTTGGGTCGAATCTTCAATGAAAGATTCATGGTTTGGAGTGAATCTTTGAAGACAAATATATGATTTGCGTTGAATATTTAAAGGAACATTTATGGTTTGGGTTGAATCTTTGAAGAATGATTTGTGGTTCAGGTTGACTCTTTGAAGAAAGATTTATGGATTGGGTTGAATTTTCGATGAGAGACTTATGGTTTAGGTTGACTTTCTCGTCTGGGATTGTTTGGCTTGAATCTTTAAAGAATGATTTTTAGTTCGGGTCGAAGCTTTAAAGAATGATTTATGGTTTGGGATGAATCTTTAAAGAGAGATGTGTGGTTTAGGTTGAATCTTTATAGACAAATTTTTGGTTTTGGTTGAATCTTTAAAGAGAAGTTTATGGTTTGGGTTGAATCTTCAAAGAATGATTTATGGTTTGGGTTGAATCCTTAAAGAGAGATGTGTGGTTTAGGTTGAATCTTTATACACAAATTTTTGGTTTTGGTTGAATCTTTAAAGATAAGTTTATGGTTTAGGTGGAATCTTCAAAGACAAATTTGATGGTTTAGATTGTTAAACAAAGGTTTGGGTTTATTTAGGTTGACTCTTTAAAGGGAGATTAATTTTTTTTACCTTCGCTTGGAAAAAGTTTTCGAAAAAGTAAATTTTTTTGGGTACGTTTGGCGTTTTAGACGTTTGTCTATTAAAAAAAAAAAAAAATTAACAGAAAAATTGTTTCCACTAAATCTTTAAAGCAATATTTGTTGTTCGGGTTTGTTTAGGTCGATACTTTAAAGAAAAATTGTTTGTTTGGGTTAAATCTTCAAAAAGTGTCTCCGTTTGGATTTGTTTGGGTTGAGCCTTTAGAAGAAGATGGTGTGTTTAGGTTAATCCTCAAAAAGTCTCTTTTGCGTTTGTTTCGGTTGAGACTGAAATAGATGGTTGGTTCAGGTTAAACCGCAAAAAGTTTTCCTGTTAGGCTTTGTTTGGATTAAATCATAGAAAAAACATTGTTTTCGATTAAATATTTACTGAAAAATTTGTCATTTGTTCTATGAGGGTTCAGTCATTGGAGAATGATTTTTGTTTGGTTTTTTTCTACAACGAATCATTGAAGAAAGATTTTTCATTCGAGCTTGCTCTGGTTGAGTCCTCGAAGTGATTTCTCATGTGCATTTGTCTGGGTTACACCTTAAAAATGATTTTTTCTGTCTTGTTTGGCATATCGAAAAATTGGCACCCAATCCATGCCACTTTGTTTCAATTATTCGCTCTCCGTGCCGCGACTTACTCCGGTATGACGGGCGGTTCGGCGTACGTGGTGAGCGGCTGGACAGGCGGCGACGGCGATACGGCTGGTACCGGCTCTATTGAGCCCGGCGGCAGTGTCAGATTTAGTTTGTTTTTCGACATGTTTTTCTCTATGCACTCGCGATTGCTTCGCGAACAAACCGCGCAACGATTCGGATTCTACTCGTTTTTTATCGCCTTGATTTTTCCGTTTCTTTTCTTCCGCGTCTACCGCGGCGAATTTCGAGCTTTCGAAAAGTTCGTAACAATTGCGAAAGCGTCTTTTATCTATTTATTGTTTCGCGTTGATCGTTGTCATAGCGTGTGTATCGCGCGGGCACGAACAATCGATGACGGGCGCTTCAGAATAAAAGTATACAAATGAAAATACGAGAAAAAAAACAAGAAACTCGAGCTGTCAGATCGAAAAATCGCGTAGGGTGCGCGGAACTTTGCGCTCGCTAATTAGGCCCACTTGCGTCCAATTGTCGAGAATAAAGACGTTTTTTCTTCTCGCTTTTACTCTCGTGGATTATTCCCGAAGACTCGCGAATAAAAAATTGTCGATAGGCTGCGAAGTCGTTTTTTGTTGTTGCTTTTTTACACTCGTATAGAAAACAAAACGTACACTGGAGGGGAATTACTTGAGGTTAACCCTCTGGCGTTGCGGAAATTTGGCGTATCGAGACGCCCCGAGAATCATCGACTTCCGGATTTTTCGTCTTTTTTTCCTTTCCCCGTCGCTGTCGTCGTATAAAACAAAATTGCGCTCTCTCGCTCGCGGGTGTGAAGATTATCGCGACGACGACGGGTGGGAAAAAGAAGAGGACGGGGATGCGTGCGTGAAAAAAGGACGGGCTGTCACAGCGCGGTAGTGCCACGCGCGCGCACACACTGTCGCGAAGACGCCTAGCGGCAAGTTTCCTTTACACTGTACACGCTCCGCAGGAAGAGGATCCCTCGGCCGCCCAACAGCTACTGTACGTACGTATGCGACGATGGTCAAGGCTGCCCCCGGCGTTGTGGGAGGGTCGTAAGCGAGTTCGAAGACACTGCGCGGTCTCGCGCGAACAGCGAGAAATGTTTTTCCACATCGCGTATTTTGTACGTACCGGCTCGCGGCTTGAGCGTCGCGGATACCGTTCGAATTTCGCGCCGTTTCGCCATAAAGGTGCAACGCGAATAGACGACTCGGTCGGTAAACACGTGAAAAGTGTTCGTGAGTACGCAAAAACGGCTGACTCTGAATTTTTACCTCGACGATGCAATTACCGGGCTACTTAAGAGGGAATGATACCTCATTGCGGTCGGTATGGTAGAACAATTATAGATTCCCAAAAATCTCGAAAACGGCTCTTCAGATCCCGTCGAAACTTTGCCAAACGACGTCAAATAGATAGACGAACAGCTGTCTTCCCCTCAAATTTTCTGAATTTGAGAAAAAAAACTAGATTGGCTTATGATAAGCCAATCTACATTTTTTTTCTCAAATTTAGAAAATTTGAGGGGAAGTTCGTCTATCTATTTGACGTCGTTTGGCAAAGTTTCGACGGGATCTGAAGAGCCGGTTTCGAAATTTTTGGGAACTATAATTGTTCTACCATACCGACCGCGATGAGGTATCATTCCCTCTTAAAGGCGGAAATATGGGCTTCCGGTTGAGGTGATGGCAAATCAAAGTCACTCGACCTGGCCACCGTAGAAACGCGCATGTTGACACTCGATCTATCAAAATCGGGGGAAAAACGGCTCAGAAAAATGGCGAAAACTGTTGCGCTCTCGTATTGGTCGTCGATAACTTATCAACGGAGTTTTCGCTTGATAACTTTAATCTTGAAATAAATATTTCTAGTTTCGGTTGAATCTCCAGAGAAAGATTTATAGCTTGGGTTGAATCTTTGAAGAAAGATTTATGGTTTGAGTTGAATCTTTCACGAAAGATTTACGGTTTGGGTTGAATCTTAGAAGAAAAATGTATAGTTCTGGTTTGTTTGGGTTGGAGCTTTGAAGAACGACTCCTGGTTTGGGTTTGTTTCGGTTGAATCTTTAATGGAAGATGCTTTGTTTGTGTTCGTTCGGAATAAGTATTTCAAAACGTTTTTCGTGTCGGCTTGTTTAGGTTAAAACTATAAAAATTAAAGGAACAATCGTTTCCGGCAAATCGTTAAAGAAAAATGTGTAGTTTATGTTCCTTTGGGTCGAGTCATTAGAGACCGATTTTGGTTTGGGTTTTTTTTACGAGTCACCAACAATAAGCGTAAAAACGGTTGATAAAGATTGTGAAAACCATCGCGCTCTCGTCCAGTTCGTCGATAAGTTACCAACGGAGGGCTAGAGTTGAATCACCGCGTAACGTGTTGCTCAGAGATAAGCGAAAAATCAACACCAGTGTGAATGCACCTTGCGGCGACAATTTTTTTGAAAAAACCGTCCATGCGCGCGCATCCGGGCGAGTTTGTCACGGGTGGTCGGCCGGTGGCGCCCTCGCGACAGGAAGTCGAAGCGCGCCTGCGCCCGAATCTTTGACGTCTTTTCCTACACTATCGCATTGTGAAGAGGTACGGTCCGCGCTAAAGCGTTTCGCAAATCCATTCGAATCCCCCTTAGAGAGTGCGAATCTCGTGTGAACGAAGGATCCTCGTTAAAACTGCCACACCGATAATTGATTTTTGTCGTACGATGTGTAATCGGCGATCGTGGAAAATGGATAAATATCGACTATGCATGGCAGCGTTGATCCCCCCCTCTCTCCCTTACATCTCTTCTGCCCTCGCGGACCGCGGCACGCGAGTTTCGACGAACACTGAAATAAAACGGCGGTGAATTTCTTTCGTTTATTGCAGAAACGCGATGGGTCGTTACTCTCATCAGCCGGCCAACACGTCCAAGTCGTGCAAAGCACGCGGGTCGAATCTTCGTGTTCACTTCAAGGTAAACAACCAGCACTCGATCTCGAGACCTAACCTCAAAATATATCGCGATCTCTATGAAACGTATTCACATGCGTTTTAAACTCGCCCCCGTGTATTTCCGACTTACTTCCGTTGCGCACGAAATTTTTTCTCCCCGTGAATGCAAAATTGGACGTTTTTGACCCGATTTCGAAGTTTCCGCATTTTGTGCGCTCGCGGCTCGAGTCAATTTTGAGATAAATCTTCGAAAGAGATGATGAGTTTGTTTGGGCTTGTCACGAATATTGAAGACTACAGGATTCACGGAAGTTGCAGTCTTGAATAATTCTTATTTTCAGCTCTCGGTTTCGGAGGCAAATGGACCCTTACGGATTTTGCACTCAAATATCTCTGGAAGCGTGCACTTAAAAAAAAAACGAGATTTTTGCTTCAATCTTCACTACAAGGCTACACAATCAATTTTTAAAGAAACAAAAAAAAATTCATCTACGGCATTTTGTAAATTGCAAAATCCTTGCAACTTTAGCTTTCAGAGTGTCTCGGGGCAAAACGGACCCCTAGAGATTTTGCACTCAAATATTCTTGTATAAAAATATAATATATAAATACATTTTTTTTTAAATAACAAAGAAACCCACACCGTTAATTGCTTTTGGATTTTAAAGTCGCGCGTCAAACTTCATCATTTCCATTTGTTTTCAGAACACGCATGAGACGGCGCGCGCCATCAAGAACATGGCTCTGCGCAGGGCGCAAAAGTACCTGAAAAGCGTGGTGGAGCACAAAGAGTGCGTGCCGTTCCGGAGATTCAACGGCGGAGTCGGCAGGTGTGCCCAGGCCAAACAGTTCGGCACCACCCAGGGACGTTGGCCCAAGAAGTCGGCCGAATTCTTGCTGCAGCTTCTCAGAAACGCGGAGAGCAACGCCGACTACAAGGGACTGGACGTCGACCGTCTGGTCATCGATCACATTCAGGTCAATCACGCGCCTTGCCTGCGCAGAAGAACTTACAGAGCGCACGGTCGCATCAACCGTGAGTAGAGCCGCGGAGGCGTTTATTTTCGTTGGCCCCGGATCTTTCGGAGAGGCGGCGAGCTCGAGGCATCGCGGAGGGGAGATTCCACTTGTATCTTTTTTAATGCGAAATTTCTTCAACATTCAAACGAGGGATTAAAAGTGGTGGATTATTTGTCGCAGCGTACATGAGCTCTCCCTGCCACATCGAGGTGATCCTGACCGAGAAGGAGGAGGTGGTCGCCAAGGCGGCCGAGGAGGAGCCCAAAAAGAAGCTCAGCAAGAAGAAGCTCGCTCGTCAGAAGGAGAAGATGATGAGAGAATAATTTAACGCCAGCGAATTTTTATGAGACGGTCAGCCAATAAAAAACAAAACAATATAAAACTACGGCCTCTCGAAATTAATGACACTTCTTGCTGTTCCATAGGAAAATATCGTGTGGGTCCTTGATGGATGATGCGCTCATTTTTGCGGAATTTAAAGTTGCTCAAAAACATTCGAGTTAATGGATATTAAGGGGTTAGGCCGCAGGGTATAAAATCATGGACGAATTTAACAATTTTTTTTCGTGTGAAAAAGTGATTCTCTCAATATTAATTACACATTTATTTAGTATGAATATCACGCTGTAAAAAAAAATATATTTTCTTTTTGATGTATAAAATGGCCGACTACTATTTTCTTTTATCTTTTTTTAGGCGCTCCACGGCGTGACATTTAGCATCCACAATTTTTGACCAAGAACAAAAAACAAAAACTCGTCAATCTACATTAAAATAAAGGGAAGTACTTACGGAATTTAGAAAATATTGATTCTTTCAAAAGTTGTAGGTATTTGAACTTAAGGGGTAAGGCCACTGTAACGGCCCAAAAAAAAGGTTTTTTCACTAATTTTTTGCTCCCGAAATTGAAGGTATTTGAAAAAAAACTTTTAATGGTGTTATCGAGCATACATTAAACTTTATTATAAAATTTTTTTACAGTAAAAAAAAAACAAAATGGCGGTTCCACAGCTATCTTCCCGGGACATGTTTTGCTTCCAGGGCTCCGCGGCACGCAGCACCACTGGTGCACTTTTGAATCTAGAACAAAAAAAAAACCATTAATCTAGAGGGCTATAGCTAGAGAATGTCGATCGGATTTTAAAAAGTATCAATTTTTGTGGATTTGGTGTGCGTTTGAAAAAAAAAATTGATTTTTGACGAAAAAAACGGCAAGTTTTTTGTTAATAAAAAATCAATAAATAAAGTTCTTGAAAATTCCGATCGACATTCTCAAGATAATGTAAATGTTCACATCTGGTTAAAATTTCAAGTAAAAAAAATGAAAATTGTTCGAGTTATGCTGCGTGCCATTTTGAAAAACCATGTTTCGAGAAAAACGCGTTTAAAGTTTTGCGAATAGTTTTTTATTGGAGAAAATTTAAAAAAGAAGAAGCACAGGACCTTTTTTTTCTTATTCTAGAGGGTTTAAACTATTTTTTAAGCCAATAAAAAAAAATCGATTTTTCAAAAAATGTACAGTGGCCTTACCCCTTAAGAAATGAATTTTCAGTGAAAAATTTCGTTATAACTACTCACAAACTGCTCATAAAATGAAAAGTTTTCGATTAATCAGAAATTCCGTACGTAATTCTCTGCGACGTGCAATTAGGAACATACCTTTTAAAGGCCATAGCCGGGTAAGTAGGGAAAAATAGCCCCCGCATTTCTTCCAGCGAAATTTGGAGTATATTCTGAGGTATGAAAAAAACAAATTTTCTGAAAATTCCATGCCCGTCAACGCAATGGTTTTAGAAAAATGAATTTTTTTTAAATATAAAAAAAAAAAATTTTATCCGGAAACGGTACAGTGGATCGATTTGATTTTTGTTTGTTGGTACTTGTTCCGAACAAACGTGTTACGAAATAAAATTATAGAACATCTTGCAAAAGATTAAGGTTTGAAAAAAAATAATGTTCCTTGTTTTATTATTTTTTACTATAATCCACTTGAGGTACAATAGCCAAAATTTTTTCATACAATCTTTGGGCACCTTATTAGATTATATAATTTTTTCAAAATGATCGGTTTGGTACGCCACAGTGAAAAAAAAAGAAACACACTTTATTGATATATTTTAGTTACATAGATATATAACTAAAATATATCAATAAAGTCTGTTTCTTTTTTTTCACTGTGGCGTACCAAACCGATCATTTTGAAAAAATTATATAATCTAATAAGGTACCCAAAGATTATACGAAAAAATTTTCGCTATTGTACCCCAAGTGGATTATAGTAAAAAAAATAAAACAAGGAACATTATTTTTTTTAAACCTTAACCTTTCGCAAGATGTTCTATAATTTTATTTCGTAACACGTTTGATCGTAATAACTACCAAAAAAATCGAATCGATCCACTGAAGCGTTTCCGGAATTTTTATTTTTTTTTAATTAAAAAAAAAATCATTTTTCCAAAACTATTGCGTTGACGGGAATGACATTTTCAGAAAATTTGTTTTTTTTTTATACCTCAGAATATACTCCTTATTTCGCTGGAGAAAATGCGGGGGCAATTTTTCCCTACTTACCCGGCTATGCCCTTTGAAGTAAATCGAGTGAAAATTGTTGAAGTTATTTGTCACGTCAATTGGAAAAAAACTGCTTCGAGAAGTTTCGAGTAGTCGGCCATTTTGTACATCGAAAAAAAATATATCTTCTAACAGCTTGATATTCATACTAAGTAGATGTGTAATTAATTTTATGAGTGGATCACTTTTTCATACTGGTTAAAAAATGGTTAAATTCGCATATGATTTTATACCCGTTACTGTCCCCTTAATGGAAATTTGACTAATTATGGTAAATTTTTTGAATACTGGCAAAAGGAGAACGGAGGTATCCGCACGCATTTATTAAATATTAAATTTTCAAGTTTACGTTGATCTCTGCACGGTCGCTTTTATTGTATGGGGCAACGTCGTTACCATTTCAGTTTCTCGCTATAGCTTCCGTATATGTGAAGAAAGTGACAAACGAATATTGTGTGCAGGGTAGTGTACAGAACGATATTACCGAAAAAAGCTGCTTACCGATTTAATTAATGAGAATGTATGAAACATATGCGACCAATTTACGAAAAAGTGAGGCCCCTTAAGGCCATGTGTCACACCGACAGAGCGGCCACGAGTGCGAGGGAGACAGCTTATTTACAGATTCCCAGTGTTCTCCCGAACGGTTGATTTTTTGGAAAAAAGAAAACAAACTCCTACTCTGTTGAACGACGAACAACGTCTTTCTCTTCGTTTGCCCGAAATGTGGTCCATCTAAGAGAGAACTTGGCAGTAGGATTTTTACCGACTGGACGTGCGAGCCTTGTCCTCAAGGCTATTGAAGTATCAAAAGTATTGAGATGTGGCAACATCGGAACTGGGAATTGCAGAACCAATCGAAGACCTAGCGCGCCAATTTCAAGTACGTTAAAGTCAAACGCGAGTAAGGAGAAATTCATTTATTTATTATCATGTTTTCCCTTTTTTCTAGCTTCGGCGAGCATAGTAGGATGCTTGTGGGCACGAACACTGATAAATCGTCTTTTCCATCGGAAACTTTGCGGCTCACTAGTCTTTTTTTCTGAATGATTTGTTGCCTCCTTTTGCTCTCACATAACCTCTGAAAACGCCGGCCGGCACAAAACGCGCGTAACACAGCCGTGACCTGTGACAGTCGCTGCAGTCAACCCATGGAGGTGACACTCGAATTTCGTGTCCTTATTGACCCTCTCCACGAGGGGCGCTAGTAGTCACTCGCGTTACCCCCACTCCGGTCGCGCAGCGTCTGCATTCGACGCATACGACGCGTTTGGATTATTCATTATTAATACATTACAATTCCAGAGTAAATTTTTACAATGGATAAGATATTTCCGCACATCGAATTATTATATTTTAAAAATATTTATTGAACGTGAACAAATAACAATTATTCAGTTAAAAAATAATTTTTCATTACGTCAAACACTACTTGGATATTTTTTTCTTATCCAGATTATCTTTTTTTTTGCTCAGCGTTGAGACGTACAGAATATTGCTACATTCGCATCGTTACGTAACATTAAATTACGTGTAAAAGAACATTATCGGCGTATTCCTTACACGGGAAAGAGAGTTTTTCGTGCTGATACACATCGTCCAATATGGAATAGAAAACCCGTTCGGGATTGCGATGTGCCGCAAATCGCTCTTCCAAAAAAATCGCAAACCCGACGTGCAGCCACGAACGATGCACGCAGGCATTGTTAAATATAAAAACGAAAACCACCGAATGTGTTTTTTTATTTAATCTCTTTTCATTTGCCCCAATCGGCTTGTTTTTACACCAAACTGCAGAATCCCTTCCCAAATTTCGACACTTTCCAGCAAAAAATCGAGATCGAGAAAACGGAGAAAACCAAAGAAAACGTCAAGGTTGCGGAGGTTAGAAATGATGAAATAATGCGACTAGGCGTTTTTTGGAGTGGGAGTAACGCGGGTGACTACTAGCGCCGCATGGTGGGCTGCTTTCCGTGGCGTCAGTAACGGGGCTACCGATTGTTAAGGGAATATATACGAGTGTCAACCTAAAGGTGCGACCCCACGCAGACGCTCGACGCTGGTTTGTGGCGTCATATCGGGTCACGTGATCTTATTTCGAATTTCCCCCGCGGCCCCAAACTGTAGCGACAAGTCGCCGCATCGAACAGCAGCGTCAAGATGGCTGCTTACAGAAAATCGATTTCCTAACCTCTTTCAGTAGCAGTCTTGGTGTGGTCGTGACAGTGTTGAAGTGAAAGAAATACGAGCGAATAAAAGTTGAAATATAATAAAGTGTTTTTTTTTTTTTTTTTTTTTTTTTTTTTTTTTTTTTTTTTTTTTTTTTTCCGGAAATCGGCGCGATGTCGTTTGTGTACAGATATCAGAAGTGGGTGAATCAGTGCCAAGAGATTGCTCACAGAGCACTTGTCACTTATTGTTTGTAAATTTGGACGCCCTCCTGTCGCAGCGACAAAGCTCAAATAGTTTCAGCTTTGTCGCTACTTGTCACGTGACCCGATATGACGCCACAAACCAGCGTCGAGCGTCTGCGTGGGGTCGCACCTTAATAGTCTCGAACTACGAGAGCACTATGCGACGTGGCCAAAGTTCGTGTCTATTTTAATCGTCTTTTTAAACATCGAAAATTAATTTTCTGATCATCCTAACTTCTTCAAATGGACGTATATGTGAATAATTACGATTATTTAGCGTACACAAATTACGTAACGCTAAATCCCCCCATTCTTGACCCGCTCCCATGTACCAGGACCGTAACGCCTCAATTGCAGTACGTAACGGGTGCTTAAATGGCGACGATTTGAATTTTTTTCTATTTTCGTAAGTAGTAATTATCAAAAAAAAATTAATCGCCCACGTACAACTTTGGTCACTTTGAAACCTTTTTCCCTACTACAAACTAGTTCTTGCTGAACGCCTTCGTTGCTATTTTCTCCTAGTGGAATCTAGAATCTGCTGATAAATAAATTTTAATGTTAAAACTGGTCTTAAGGAGGGAGTCTGAATTAGAAGGTCCGAAAAATCGTATTTATTATTGCTTAAATCGATAGATTAACTATCCAAGAACATATTTACGAAGGTACAGAGGCGAATTGTAAATATTTTCGAAGATACAAGGCCAAAAGCAGAGAAGCGATTAATATTTGATCTTGATATTTCCTCCTATTGAAAACTTTGAAGCGCGTTTTGTCCACTTTTCATTTCCACGATTTGTCCAAATAGGCGGGCGTGATAGCAAAAAAACTAAACAACCTATTGAATCAAACCAAAGTTTATTTTCTTCAGTATGAAAATCTCTTCTAAGTGAACTAAAAAATTCGTTAAAAAAGTATTTTTAAATATTTTTTATAGCAAGTTAAAGTGTTTTTTAACATATTTTCTTTCAAACCGGAGAAACGTTATAACTTTACGATTTTTTCATCTTTTTCTTAATTCACTCAAAAGAATAATAGATGACAATTACAAAATGTTATTGGTTTATTTGGTTCAGTCAAAAATTACGAGCTGCATCTTTCCCGCCGATTGGGGACTGCAGTGGCGAGACGCACATGGAATAGGCTGATAAATCTGCAGTCATTTATTGTTTCATGTTGAACTTTTTTTTTATACATTTCAAATATACATGAAAAGATACCTTAATGTTTACTGGGCTCACTTGTTTTTTGCCCCGCTAAAAAATGATTAGAAAAATTTCAAAAAAATTGAAAATTAGTTGCTAGGTTTTTGACTATTTTGTCGGGACAAGGTCGAAAAAAACGCGTTTAAAGTTTGCGTTCCGTTTTTCTTTATGTAAAGTTATGTTTTTTTTTGTAGAATATTGATATTTACATTAAAGTATCTATTCTCGGGCTATATGGCGGTTCTTCATCTTCATTATATTTCACAAAATAATAAGACTGCACTTTATCTATTGTGAACGATGCCACACCTGTAAGGACTGAGGGCCCTGACCGGTTATGCTACCTGTTCTCCCTAATGTGACTGTAACTCCATCAACTTTCGGACTTGACTCGAAATTTTGCCAACGTATTTTTCAATATAAGTACTTTCAAGAATTATAACAAATACAAACAATTTTTCTTCTTCCAATTTTGCTTGGAGAAAGGTGGAAAGCCACTTTGCAATTTTTTTCACAGTGGCAAAGAACATATTACATGGAATAACATGTCCCGTGTTAATATTTGGCACAGAAAATATAGTATATATTTCCACCGGTAGATTGCGCGCGACGCATCGGTGTGCCACGGTACAATCAACGTACATATATTCTTTGGATGTGTTTATGCACATCGATGCAGAAAGCGCTTTAGGTGGTTGGGGTGACAACTAAGCATCACCCCAAGAAACCGTAGCATCCCATAAGGCCCGTCCTTCCATGTAATACATGTTCTTCGACAGTATTTTTCCCCCGTAACTGACATTTCCTATGGAAAGCTGTCAACTTTCCGCGGTAAAATTACGCGCGAGTCTCAAATTAAATACTTGAACATGCACAAATTCCGCTGTTTCCGGTAGTTCTAAAATCGTGACGTAATGTAAGGACCCTCACCCCAAATTGCGCTACGTTATTTGCGTACGCCCCCTTATCTGCCACACATTTAAAAATTTTACCGATGTTCAATGGTACACATTAATATTTTGCTGCAATGAGTTGGCACTGGTGACGTCACACAATGTATTAGCACAGGAACTTCGTTTCTCCCCCACCCTTGAAACATGATTTAGCAACAACGTTAAGGGGTTCTATACAGTCAGGAGGCCCAAAAAGGTCGATTTTTCAAGATTTTTTCTTGGGATGACCTTTGAATCTATTAACGCAAAAGTTTGTACACATATTATGGTAACTTATACCTGTATTTTAACGTTTTTTATTGGTAAAAATAGTTATTTTGAAAGCTGCTATAGCTTATCTCCGGGAGCACCTCTAAAAAAGGCGTCGTCCGGTGAATACGATATCTCGACTGGATCATCTAAAATGAAAAAAAACCAAAAATATTTCGTTAATATAATGCATTATCTTTCAATTGATCGAAGGAATAAGCAAAATAATATTTTTTGACAAAATGACGGCTTCTGACAAAAATGTAGACTTTAAATTGTTTATAAAATGGAAAATAGTTATCGGTGAGAAAAACCTACGATTAATTACTAAAAATATACTTGAAAAGATTGCGATAAAATTTGAGACTGATCGGTTCAGCCGTTTCCGAGAAATCTTGCTCGCCGACTTTAAAACACACAGTTTTACGAAAAACGCGTTTAAAGTTTCAAAAGCAATTTTGAACCCTCTGACACGTCATTACAAATGTGCGTGTAACTTCGAGAATATTCGCGGGATTGACAAGACATTTTCTGTGTGTACTTAAGGGGTGAGATGCAGCCAGAGGCGTGAAAAAACGAGCATTTTCAATATTTTTAAATTTTTTTTATAGTAATCTAGTTTGTTTTACAAAAGTGGTTACACAGACTTTTTATGTTATATTTTAACTTGACTTGTACAAATTTTCAAATATAAATATTGATTACTTATAAAAATATCGCCATCTTTGTCGGACCCCCTTCGGCATGTAGTGCTTTGCGGTGACCATTATAAAATTTTACTGGATATAAATAAAATTTTACTGTAATAAAAAAAAAACAAAAAATCATTAGTTTAATAATAAATCTAGTATTTAATCGAAGCTTTTTTTTAAATTAACAAAATTTAAAAAAAATTAAATTTTAAAAATTATTTACAAATTAATTACAAATTTAAATTTTTTAAATTAACAAATGGCGGCTTCGGACCGATAACTTTCGATTTTCGAACAAAAAATCGCTCGTTTATTGTTAAAAAAAATAGAAATTTTCAACAAAAATAAAAATCCTTCGATTGAGGACTAGTTTTTAATGCTATCAATAAGCACATCAAATTCCATCAAAATCCATAGAGTGGTTTGCGAATTATAGTGGTCACCGACTTGAAAAACATAGTTTCGAGAAAAACGCGGTTAAAGTTTTTCGATGTGGATACAGTATTATATGTTCGTAAAATTTTGAGCTCGATGGATGAAGCTAAACTTGTTTATGTATTCTGATCCGCTGAATCCGAATATCACAATTTTTCGCCGAAAAGTTGAGCATTCAATTATTTATAGCCAATTGTTGAAACAATTTTTCCAAAAATTGAAGTTTTTCGGGATGAACTCATTTTTTTTAAATATTTTGGGCCATTTTAAAACGAAAGTATTCTTTATAAAATTTTGCTAAAGTTCATAGTTTTTGAGTAATAAATTTTTGAAATTTTTTAAATGAGTTTTCCAACTGTACACTTGATTTATGTATAGAAATACTAATTAAAAAATTACTTACATCAAATAATCAATTCCTGGCCCATACAATAGGGCTTCTGCCGATGTGGAAGCTTCCAAAATATCAATTTGTTGTTTTCTTCGAAGCATTCTGCCTTCCCGGATATTATCGTTTGCGCGTCTGTCAGCTGCTACGTGAGATGAGGACCCGACGCCCCTTCACTAATTGTGGGATATCCCGGAAACTATTCATCGGATTAACTTCAAATTTTCAGGCAATATTTTCGAAACATCATACTTCAAGAAAATATAATTAAAAAAAATCGATTTTTTGAAAACTCTGACTGCATCTCACCCCTTAAATATATGTAAATAACAAAAAAAATTGATTTTTCGAAAAAATTTACTGTATATAACCCCTTAAATGAAATGATACACGTTCGTTACTTTACAAATAGAACATTTATTCGTGGTCTTTTTACAACTTAAAACGATCATACTTCACAATATGCTCGCATATATATTATTTACAAATATATTCACTTATCGGTTAGTTATTTTATCCTTATGAAAAAAATCAGAATTTTTACAACCTCCGTGGTTAATTTTCGTCTCTGATCGCGATAATCGCAATTTTTCTCCTCGTATTTTCTCTTTTCCTCGTATCATTGACTCGTTTTTTTTTTTGTTTTTTTTTTATTCGTTCGCTTGCGTGCGTACTTCACCGGCGAAAAGTGTCACTTTTCGACTCTTCGAACAGACCGAGAAGTTACGGAACGCGGTCGGAAAAAAAGCGGAAAAGTTTCAAGAGAGTATTCAATAGAAAAAACGCTCCACTTTTTTTATTAGCTACTTTCGCACAAAAATACGATTTAGAAAGAATTGAACAGATCGGATTTTGAAGGAAATTTAGAAACTTCGTGTTTACGACTGCTTTCGGTCGAAAAGTCCGAACTTAAGGGCGTTTATATCTTGAATCGTATTCGTCAGCGTTCGAATGGATGAAACACGAGTAATCTCCGTGAAAGCCAAAAAAAAGTGCACAAAATTTCTTTCATATTTGTCGATTGAGGCGAATTTTTCACCAAAATCTACGGTACATTCTAGATATTTCATAACGGAGAAATCGGCGATTTTTCGATTTTTTTGTCTCTGTTTTGCATTTCCAAGTAACGCACGAGCGATTTTTTTTCTTTCGTCAATTTCACAAAAATAGCCTCGCTAGACTTTGGGTTCGCGGTGAACACGTGCTCGCGTATGATAACGTGGATTTCTTTGCATATCGAACAAAAAAAAAAAGGCACCGATTTTTCAAGATTGACCAAATGCGAGGCTATAATTGGCGCTTTTTCCTTTACGTTTTGTCTTTTTTTCAATTTTTGTTCTTCCGGTAACGACGTGCTGTATATGTCCGTTAAAGGGTCTGCATTAAGCCTTTGGGTCTTATCATCATCGTGGCCTTTTTCAGTGTGTAGTCCCAGCCCCTCCAGCGGAACCAAACTATTCCTGTGAACCCAAACAGACAAATGCGTACGATATAGATACCTGTATAAATGTATTTGTTACAGTTAAAACACTTTTTCCCTACTACAAGCTAGTTCTTGCTGAACGCCTTCGTTACCAGTTTCTCCTAGTGGAAACTAGAATCTGCTGATAAATAAATTTTAATGTTAAAACTCGTCTTAAGGCGGAAGTCTGAATTAGAAGGTCCGAAAAATCGTATTTTTTATTGCTTAAATCGATAGATAAACTATCCAAGAATATATCTACGAAGGTACAGAGGCCAATTGTAAATATTTTCGGAGATACAAGGCCAAAAGCAGAGAAGCGATTGATATTTGATATTGATATATTCTCCTATTGAAAATTTTGAAGCGCGTTTTGTCCAGTTTTCATTTTCACGATTTGTCCAAATTGGCGGGCGTGATAGCAAAAAAACTAAACAACCTATTGAATCAAACCAAGGTTTATTTTCTTCAGTATAAAAATCTCTTCTAAATGAACTAAAAAAGTCGTTGAAAAAGTATTTTTCAATCATTTTTATAGCATGTTAAAGTGTTTTTTTAACGGCGGGGTAAAGTTAATTCGGCGAAAAAAAGGCATGTTTTTAAGATTTTTTTTTTGGCGTAACGAATAGTGTTCGTTTATTGAAAAATTTACATATAATAAAGTAACATTTGAGCAACATTCTCCTAAATTTGCATTGCAAAATATTCAAAATTGAGCGAGTGAAAATTAAACCCCGGAGGCGCCTCGAAAAAAAGTTGGTTTGCGCTGTGCACCATAACTCGCAACAGAATCATTTGAAACAAAAAAATCAAAATGCATTTGTTAAAGGAGATGTTTCTCGAGGTAATGACGGGAGGATTTTTTTTTTTTTCGATTTTTCGATTTTTCGTAGCACTTGAGAGCCAAAAACCCGATTTTCGCTAAAAAAATCGGCTAATTTGTTGTTGAAAAATTAGTAATTATTAAAAAAAACAAAAAAGCTCTCGACAATACCTGGTGAATTATGTGAAGAAGTACTGTGCAAAATTTCAAATCGATTGGTCCAGTAGATTTTGAGTTATCTTGCACACGGACTTCAAATATGACAAGTCTCAGAAAAACGGTTTGAAAAACGCAGAAGAGAAGAGAACGGCATGGAGCAATAGACACTCAAATACTCATAACTTCGTCAATTTTACTCGGATCGACTTGAAATTTTAACACAATATTCTTGATATATTATGCATTCATTTAAAAAATTAAAAAAAAACGAAAAAAAAATTCAATACTTTACCCCGCCCTTAACACATTTTCTTTCAAACTTAAGAAACGTCTTCACGATTTTTTTTATCTTTTTCTTAATTCACCCAAAGGAATAATATATGACAATTGAAAATTTTATTGGTTTATTTGGTTCAGTCAAAAATTACGAGCTGCATCTTTCCCGCCGATTGGGTACTGCAGTGGCGAGACGCACATGGAATAGGCTGATAAATCTGCAGTCATTTATTGTTTCATGTTGAACTTTTTTTTAATACATTTCAAATATACATGAAAAGATACTGGGCTCACTTGTTTTTCCCTTCTAAACTAAATTCCCGAAAAAGGCTTTTTTGGACCTTCTAATTCAGGCTTCCGCCTTAAGGAGTTTCAGGACCGTTCCTGGCTGCGAAAGTGGAGATGAAAATACAATGACTTTTTAGCGGAATGCCAACTTCTTGCGAATAAAATTTCATGTAAAAATAAAATATTAGGGAATATCCAACTCATAATATTGTTGAAAAATATTTCTATGCGGAGAAATGATATTTATAGTTATCATTTTTGCAATTGATTATAAATATATTGAAATTTTATTCAAGAAAAAATAACCCATGGACTTAAAAATAGCCGGAGTTTCTGCCAATGGCACAGCTGACTATCGCTAAAGCGTCGTCGGCTGTAATACTATGTGCGTTTCAAACAACTTTAGGATTTTAGAAATAGTCGTTAGGTGATGCTTGGCTGTCAGTGGCCCACTCGACAGTGCCAATCTACAAGTTTCGCGAATGTCCGAAAACATACCGTCCGAGCTGAAAATTCACATATTTTTTCAAGTACTATTACTTAACGAAGTAAAGAAAGCACTTAATTTTTTGACACCACACTCCTGACACTATAATCACGGTTTTCTCACAATGAACATCACTTTGGTGTCCTCCAATTTTGTTGAAACTTTTTTATGTGGAAGAGTATCAAAAAATAACAGACACGTATTTTTTTTATCGGCGGAAAAACAGTTTTAAGGGGTGATACGCACCCCCGAAAATAGGGGTCTTTTTCGTTTTTCGTCGATAACGTTATCGTTCTCATCTCCAATGTATAGTACACAAAAAAAATAAACATTTTTTGCAGTTCGTTCATGTCGTACCGTTACAGTGTTATCGACGAAAAACATCCCCATTTGTAGGGTGCTTTTCAATCCTTAAAACCATTTTTCCGCCGAAAAAAAGTACGTGTATCTTAGTTTTTGATAGTCTTCCACATAAAAAAGTTTCAACAAAATCGGAGCAGGACACTAAAGTGATGTTCCTTGGCAGTTTTTTTAATTTAAATCTTATTATTTTAGTCCCTACAGCCCTATGACGAGTATTTCAACTTGAACATTAAAAATCTTCGAAACTATGTTGCGAAACTTTAGACAGTAGATGAACCATAAATCAATCTCCCGGTGATGTAAATTGCAGTCAAATCTCAATATTTTTATTTTAGTCTCGAAACTCCTTGACTAGAAAAATCTAGTTCTTAGACCCAAGCACATCTTGTTTTTGCTTTCCCGTTAACACTAATCTCAACGAAGACCATTGATTGCATTCATTTAGTCGCTACGGAGGATATTTTTGAAATTTTGATTTTTTACGGAATTGCAACTGTTTTAGTTTACCATTCGTTTTTCATTCGCAATTTCCGACAATTTTGGATTGCATACACATTGCATAAAAAAAAGCAATGGTTCAATCAAATGAAAAACCCCTACGTGGCGAACGAGAAAAACTATCGAAGAATATTGTATCCAAATTTGGACAAAATCGGACCAGCCGTTTTCGAGATGCATCTGGCACCGACTTTGAAAATTATGTTTCGAGATAATCGCGATTGAATCGCTTCCAGTGAACGATATTATTTTAAAAAATTCCTAAACATACCTCAATGTACATATTTTCCAATAAAAAAAAACCCGGATCCAATCGAAACATTAGTTTTTGAGATAAAAATTTCCGAAGTTTATCTGTTTTTCTCGCCGTTTACTCAGGTACCTCCCCTTAAGTTTTTTTAAAGACATTAGGTTACGGTAATATAAAAACAGTAATACTTAAGTGATTCAAACTTTGAAAATTAAGTCCTTACATTGGTTGCAACGGGATTATTTGAAAACTGGGTCTATACGAGTTCATGATTTTGTTTTAAAAATCGTCTAGGCAGGGTCTAGATGCCAAGCAATAAAAATGAAAATTTCGACGCTACTGCCAAACACGCTGCGTACTCTTTATACAGTGAGATGACCTTTTACTGGTTATATATATATATATATGCATACCTTGTCGTGCTGTCAGATCCTGAGGATCGTTCAAATAAAGTCCATTCAGTCCGCGTCCGCACGACTTCCACCACCAGCCACCTTTCAACATCGAAGCGCAATTCAAGGACGATCTGTCGTTGTCCCTGCACAAAAATGCCACAATAAAAGTACGTTTACCAATCGTCGAAGGCCGAAAAAAAAAACAAACGAGAAATTGAACATTTTTTGAACGATATGAACGGGCGCGTTACCGCGTCAGGATTAATTAGATCTTTCACTCACCGATTGTACGTCGAGAAGGGGCTGTTGTTCGAGCCGTACCACGGATCGTTCAGCGAGTCACCGGCGTTACCCTCGTATCCCTCGATTTCGAGCTTATAATACTCGCCTTCCGAGTAGATCTTGAAATGCGAGTACTGGGCATATCTACAAAAAGCAAGAAATAAGTTAAAGAAATACATATATATATGTATATATGTATGTGTGTGTGTGTGTGTATATATATATATATATATATGGACACTGGTGGATGGGCGATTGGGGTTTGGCTTGGGCGGTCCTCCAAGTTAAGGGGGTCTTCTCACTTTAGATGCTAAAAAATGCTATTTTCATGAATTTTTTGATAGGTTTATATTATAGATATTGGTATAAAAGTTGTCACACTTAATAGATACACTTTCGAAGTACATTTAAAAAATGTATTGTATTTATGTAACCCAAACAAACTTTACACGCGTTTTTTTTCGAAACTATAGCTATAGCGCATATCAAGGATTTTTAAAATATTGATATTTACTAATTTTTTGCCAAAAACGGTGAGAAAAAACCACTTTTTTTGTTTTTTTCGAAAAATGTCCACCATTTTGTTATCTTTGCATATATAAAAAATCGTATAATATGCGCTATAGCCATTAACATACTGAATCTAAAACCGTTTGATTTTTTTGTTTCGGATCCATCTCCGAGATTTCATCAACAGCGCAGACCTACAATTTTTTTAGGACATTTTTCTAACTACCATTTGTGTCTATAAATAGCGACTCAAAAAAATCATTTAAAAAATGTGTTTCGAAAGTGTATTTATTAAGTGTAAAAACTTTTGTATCAACATCTATAATATAAACATATTAAAAATTCACGAAAACAGCCTTTTTTAGCGTCTAAAGTGAGAAGACCCCTTAAGCAGCTTTGTGCATGGCCGATACTCGGAGCGGTGACCGCTTAGCCGTGCACCGGCTGGGGCATCAACCAGTGAATGGAAGGCCAATACTTCTGAGACCTTGGTGTAGATACTCGAGTAATAAATAAAACGTCTGTGCACCAGAGAATCAGAAGAATATGGGGCCGTCTATGTAGATACGGGTTTTCCACCGTTTCCCCGTGCCCACGCCAAATCCGACAAGTGTAGCTTAAGGGGGGAAGACCATTTACAAATTTAAAGAAAAAAATCAATTTTTTTTCTTTCCATAAATCGATAGTTCAATGTCTTAAGAATATTGTGTCCAATTTTCAAAGAAAAATTCCAAGAATTGCCTATGTGCTCTTCTATATTTTGCCTTTCTCCGATCTTTTATGGTTCGTAGTCGTACGCGGTAGAGCCCATCGTTGTCGATGCGGAGCGTCGAGGGTACTTTAAAAATTTACCTTGGGCCAGTTGCGAACTTAGTGCTTTTCGAAATGTCCGCGTGCCCAAATGGTTCTTATGCAAACACCTAAGGGACATTCGCGGAAGATAATTTTTTTTGGAAACCAACTAGAACGTTAGACATCAAAATCATTAAGTTATTCCTAGTTGAAACTTTGAGGGCGTTTTTCTCAAAACTGTCTTTTTCCTAACTGCTGGATTGATTACTCAAAAACTATTTAACCGATTTTGATGAAATTTGTCACACGTCTTCTTTGCACCATCAGTTTAACCTAAATAATATTTCAATTCCAAAAATAAAACGTCCTTTCGCCCTTAAATATAGCAAACATTTTATGGAGAATCACGAACTTGATTTCATTAAGCTGTGATTTCGTGAATTTTGCATATATTTCCAAAATCCTGCTACATCGACAGCGTATGGGTGTTACCTTCAAGAATCATTTTGATCTTTTTCGTTTCATATAATTACAGCGCAAGGGAGAGCTCCAACAATGCGGAAACTTTTTAAGCGTCTTCCTGTGAACATCGATGTACACGACTGGCAATTTGCATTTTAAAAAAATAATAAAATATTTTTGCATACTTGAAATATCAAATAAAAAACACACAAAGTTACAAATTTCCATGGGTATTCTTTACGTTTAAAAAAAATCACGAAAAAACTAATCCTTTACCTTCTGAATGGTCTGGCACCGTCAAGACGGCTCTGGATGCAACAGAAGTTGGGTTAGATTCGCGAAGTGCGGGTAGGAAGTGATAGGAAAGAGGCCAATTGGTAAGGGTTGCCAGGGCAATCGAACTTTGTATACGGGCAATCGAATGCAATAGGGGTGCTCGAACTTTGACAGTGCATAGCGGCCATGTTGGTGAAGCTGCACCTATCAAATTTGGAGGTTATAGTAAATAATGTTGGGCAAATCACCATGGAAAGTTACAGTGTTGAGCAACGCGTGCAAATCATTGAACTTTATTATCAAAATGAATGTTCAGTTCGAGCTACCTTCCGTGCGGTACGTGATTTTTACAGTGCACACAATCGTCCTGTTGAGTCGACTATTCGTCGTTTGGCGAACAAATTCGAATCACCCGTTTCGGCAAACAATCAAACAACATCCGTGCCTCGTCGAAGCATGAGGTCTGCAGAAAACATTGTTGCAGTGACCGAGAGTGTGCAGAATTGTGCGGTCGACTCAACAGGACGATTGTGTGCACCGCAAAAATCACATAGCTCGAAATGAGCACCTATTTTGATAATAATGTTTATAAATTTGCACGCGTCGCTCAACACTGTAACTTTCCATGGTGATTTGCCCGAGATTAATTAATATAACCTCCAAATTTGACAGCCTCGAAATCAAAGTTCGAGCGCCCCTTTTAGAAAACCCTTTATATATCTACACAGAATGAATTGTAAATATGAACGTATCATTTTTTTTTCGCCCGGAGCGAACAGAACATTAAGATCTTTATAACAGTCTAGATGCGCGCATTATCCGTGAGAGAATGTTTCGCGTTTATATTAATACAATCTAGTGTATATATATATGTATATATATATGTGTGTATAAATATCTTCGTGAAGGCTTGGGCATGATGCTCTCCTGGTAATTCTTCTGGCGCAACACTTGATTCCAGGTCGCATCTATACATGACTGCTGACGAAGTTGCACGCGCGCGATATGTACTATAATATGTCTTGAGTGTACACAAATCGCGAGTGCCTATCGTAATTGATATTTCGCGTTGCCTATACGATCTCCGAATCTTTCTCCCAATATATATGCGTATGTATGTATGTATGTATGTGTGTGTGTGTGTGCGTGTGCGTATATATATATATATATATATATATATATATATATATATATATATATATATATATATATTGGGAGTACAACTTTGCAGTGACCGTTTTTTTCAAAAGTGTAAGGCTTTATTATAAAAAAGTGGCTACATATTTTTTTAATCAAAGTACTGCCCGTCGCTAGCTACGACCTCGGCCCATCTTTCAGGTAGCATTTGAATCCCGCGTCGATAAAAGTCTTGGTCCTTGGAGGCAATCCAGGAATCGACCCAATTTTTGACTTCTTCGTAAGTACCGAAGTGCTGGTCAGCCAAATCGTGTGCCATTGACAGGAACAAGTGATCGTCGGAAAGGGCAATGTCTGGAGAGTACGGCGGGTGGGATAAAACCTCCCATTTCAGCGTTTCCAAGTACTTTTTCACGACATTTGCAACATGGGGTCGGGCATTGTCATGCTGCAGTATCACCTTGTCATGTTTTTCGTTGAATTGTGGCCGTTTCTCTTTGAGTGCCTTACTCAAGCGCATCAACTGACGTCGGTAGAGTTCCCCTGTGATGGTTTCGGATGGTTTGAGCAGCTCATAGTACACAACGCCCAGCTGGTCCCACCAGATGCACAGCATCACTTTGGATCCGTGAATATTCGGTTTGGGCGTCGATGACGGAATATGACCAGGCAGTCCCCATGATTTTCGGCGTTTAGGATTATCGTAGTAAACCCACTTTTCATCTCCAGTCACAATCCGGTGCAAAAATCCCTTCCTTTGTTGTCTTTGGAGCAGTTCCCGCAAATGCTGAGAATTCGGCTCGTAGGTTGCCATGTTTGAGTGCCAATAACTTTATAATGCATACACGTATCCGTTAGCTTTTTTAAATTGTTTACATTGGCAGAGCCTCTAGTTTAAAATGCCACTTTTTTTTTGAGCTAGGGCCACTACTTCAGCCGCAGTGGCTCTCTAAGTAAAACGGTCACTGCAAAGTTGTACTCCTAATATATGGGGAATGGTGAATTTGAAGATATTCGATTTCGGGGACTGTTCTCACAGTAGCCAAGTGTCCCCATACTGAACATTATGTAAAATACAGTGCCTTTAACCCCCCCCCCCCCCCCCCACACACATATATATATATATATATATATATATATATATAGGGAAAGGTGATTTTTAAGATATTCGACTTCGAGGACCGTCCTCACATTAGCCAAGTGTCCCCATATTCAACATTATGTAAAGGACAGTGTCTTCAAAATCACCCCTTCCCATATACAGGACCGGCCAAAAGCTTTTGGACACTTCAGATAATTGCAAAATTATATCAGAATAATATAATTCATCATACAGAGCTATATAGTATCTTCGTAAAATAATAAATGAAGTAAATTATATTATTCTAATATTATTTTACTAACTAACTTTTGGCCGGTAGTGTATATATATATACACACACACGCACATACACATATATACACATATATACATATGTGTGTGTATGAGGGAAGGTGATTTTGAAGATATTCGACTTCCAGGACCGTCCTCAAGAGAGCCAGATGTGCTGATAGTCAACATAGCATAGATATCACGGGTTCAAAATACCCTTCCCCCATATATATATATATAGCTTTAACTCAACCATATACATAGTTGAGTTAAAGCAGAATGAAGAAATCTATACCGCTGACTGCCATCCGCACGTTGCTGTAAAATAGGCGCGATAGCTCTCACACACACGTCAAGGCAGTTGATTGATCGCGCACGCGAAGAACGAATCTTCTCGGTGCGCGATCGTCTCATCTCTGTGCTCTATGCCACACGCGGTTATAAACGACATGAAAGAGAACTCATGCATCAATACACACACACACACACACACATATATATATGTTGTATATAGCGTGCATGGACATTGGGCAAGTGAATATCGTGGCCACGTATTCGATCGCGAGAATCCCCGCGGATTAATTTGGCAACGAACTGACGTGAAAATTGTCTCGCGTGCCTAATGACCGCTAATGATCACTCGCGCGCGAACGATCTCTTACAAGGTTTAACGATGGGAACTATTTTTTTTCGCGCGCGACTTCGGTGTCCACGCGAAAAAAAAGACGAAAAAAAGGAGTTCGAGCGGGTATGGTTCCGTAGCGGGCGAAGAATATTGAGATATCGCGGCAACGTTCGAAACTTGAGGATATATAGATATATATATATATCCTCGAGTGTATATATAGGATATATGGAAATATAGAATATAGGATATATGGAAATATAGAATATAGGATATATGGAAATATAGAATATATAGGATGTGTGGAAAAGTAATGTGGCAAATCGCGTGTGATTCAATTATTATTTTTGTTCGCTGATTTTTTGTCCTCGGTTTTGGCAAATTGAGAAATATTGCCCATTCGATTGCTCAATCGAGACAAGCGCAAAAGTTGCTGGTATTCTGGTCTACCGGAACGATTGTTCTTGTTCATTCTTCTGTAGGCACTTTTTCTTTTTAGATTTTTTTTTCAGATTGTTAAGAAATAGTAGTAAAAAATATATTTGGATGCAATATTTTATTGAGGGTTTTAAGGGATCTGCATGAGCTTCAAATTTCAAAAATAGGATTTTTCATTGCAGATTTTCATAGCCTCGGGTCTTATCTTCGATTTGCAAAATAGATTTCGTAAAAATTCCAAAATATTACCGGGTTGTGACAATTTTTGTGAAGGATGAGGTAGCCCACTGCGATTTATCCTTTTTCGTATAAAAAAAAGTCGTATCACAAAATTCATTTGTCCGATTTACTTTAAATTCTGACAGAGCATAGTTTATAACATATTCCATGGTATGACCGGATGGTTTTTCGTACGTGTTCATCCATTTATTAATAACAAATTATTAAAGTTGTTTTTTTTGTCGAAAATCGAACTTTTTTTCTACATTTCGCCATTTTCGTAATTTACAAAATTTCCAAAAAGTATCCGGTCATACTCAAGCATTATTATTATACTAAAAGTACATTTTGTATTTTCCATTCGAGCCGAGCCTAGTTGCCAGAACCACCCACACCGATTGCCCATCCATCAACGGCGGCACTTTCTTTAAACAATAACAACCACATTGTTTATCAATATTCTTCACTGAAAAAAAAACTCAAACTTGGCAAGCTCATGTATGAGTCTTGTGTAAAATGCCGACCTCGTCATCCCTATACCCTTATCACAAACAAATATAAAAAATCAGCCGGTTTTTTGCCCTCAAGTTCACGCAGCCTCGTCAATATTCCTGCCTCAATGCCTGTTATTGGGTCCCACGTACAGTCCACACTGTACGAATTATACGCAGTGTACAAAGTTCATAAATTGTAAACAATATACAAATTAGAACAAGTACGCAAAGTACTTGCAGTGTACTGTATACATCGAGGAAACAAAGTACATAAAGTTTATTATATATATATATATATATATATATATATATATATATATATATATGTATATATATATATTACGAATACGATCGACAATTACCTCTTGTTTCCCTCAAAGTCCTCGAGCTCGACACGCAGCGAGTAATCCTCGTTGTTCGTAAGCATGTATATGTTCTCGTTGCCAAGCCAAAATTCGCGAGCCGGATCGCCAAAGCCATTCTTGTAATCCGCCCAATCCCTGTTGAAGTTCTCGCGTGGTTCACCAAAGTCGTCCCTCCTCTGTATCACCTGGGGAACGAGACTTGGTTAGTCTGGTGTCTCGGAGAACGCTGGCGAGCAGATATGCAATGTACGCTCGATATGTTGGCAATATATGTATATATATATATGTGGGACATTCACGCCATTTCACCTAGCCCGTGACCCCGACCATTTTTTATTTTCCTGACTTTTTTTGTAAAATTGTACCCCATGGAAGGAATATCCACACCAATTTTCAGATTTTTATCTCTTCTCTTTTAGGAGTTATACATTTCCAAAAAATGTCGATTCCGGAAGTTTTGGATACGTTCAAACGCTGATAATCCCGGAACTAATTGAGATATCGACCAGCGTCGATATATAACTTTTTTCATTTTGAAGCATACTTTAATTAAAAAATATGGAACAATTATCAATTATCAATAACAAGGTTTTTTCGCTTCTAATGTGAAAACGATTATTTTAAAAAAGATTGCCTTTTTTATTTTTTTTCGAAATATTCTCTAAAATAGAGTGACCCATTCTATGATTTTTAACACTAGTCTCGTGGTGGGCCCATTTTTTCTTCTATTTTTTTTTGCAATTAAAGCATTCTTTTTAGAATATTTTTATAATTTTAATCTCTAGTAATGCTATTAATAATTTTGTGATTTCCAATTCGGCTTCTACAAACAATTTCTATACAGATTTTCTATATTTCTATATAGAAGCCAAACGGCTTCTATAAAACAAATAATTTTGAATAAAAAATAATTTTTTTTTCGACTAGGTGAAATGGCGTGAAATATCCCACATATACATACATACATACATACATACACACACACACATATATATATATATATATATATATATATATATATATATATGACTGATTCAAAAAAAAAATTTCTTCTGGATTCTCGTGCTATTGTTGGGCACTGATAAAACAAAATTTCTCGAAAAAGATGGGCGCGGTCACTCAATTTTTAGAGGTGGCTATCTCGACTTTTTTGTATTTGAATTTTTTTAACGAACGTATTGCATTTAAGCATAGTTATGGCTTCGGATTACGCATAAAAATCACATCCAGCAGCTTTTTCGTAACAAAAATAAACTCTAACAATTTGAAAAGATTGCAATATTCACAATTCAAATCCAGGTAGATCAATAATGGCGTCTATACTACTCTCGTTATTCGTGTAGATTTATTTATACGCATTAACATTTCGCACTTTTTACGAAAAATTAAATTATAAGCTTTTATCCATAAATCGTATATTTACATTTTCAAAATGCTACGCTTATATTATCTTCAAACTCATTTACATTTCTTCCCAGCCATTCTCAAGTTCGTTAACATTTTGGGCAGAAAGAAAATGTGCAACGTTGAACAGTTTGTCCAAATCTCTCTTAAATTTACGCTCCTTCGATATTTGTGACGGCAAATTCTTTTTAACTCGATTTTTTAAAAGTTGTTTCCAGACTAGATGGAGTTTTATTGATTTCAAGATTGCGTTATTCAATCGACGCGTTGGAATTTCTGCACATTTCCATTGTTCGAAAATTTCTTTCATCGTTTCGTGTGCACTTCGACGTATGGTCAGTTTTTCTCTGTTATGTTTGTAAAAGAACAAACTCAAAACTTTTCCGATTTTTATCCGTAATCCGAAGCCATGACTATGCTTAAATGCAATACGTTCGTTAAAAAAAATTCAAATACAAAAAAGTCGAGATAGCCACCTCTAAAAATTGAGTGACCGCGCCCATCTTTTTAGAGAAATTTTGTTTTATCAGTGCCCAACAATAGCACGAGAATCCAGAAATTTTTTTTTTTTTTTTTTAATCAGTCTAATATATATATATATATATATATATATATATATATATATATATATATATATATATGGGATATTTCACGCCATTTCACCTAGTCGAAAAAAATTCTTTTTTATTCAAAATTACTTGTTTTCGTTAAAATTATTATAAATTTAAAATAAATCGCTTCAGGCTTGTAGAAGCCGAATTGGAAATCACTAAATTATTAATAGCATTATTAGAGATTAAAATGATAAAAGTATTCTCAAAAGAATGATTCACATAAATCTATACACAGGGTGTCCCATAATGAATGAGTAATCCTTCAATTGTCCTACTGTATGCTGGAATTTCAGTTTAGTAAAAGTTTCACGATTTTGGAGATAAAAATCATCTGCTTTTATTTTTTCGCATGCCATTTCTACAAATGATAACTTTTTTTACCCCGGTTAAAAAAAATACTCTTGCTTATTTGTTCCATCTAGAAAAGTCTTCTTATTAACGTTAAATGTTAACCTTTACTTGCCACTGTGGGGTTCGAAACACCCCCACTTGTTTTCTTATGCGAAAATGTATCGATGTGTATTCTACAGAATTGTGGCTAAATAACCTACACGGTCTTTTAAAGTGAACTCCTTAGATGATCTGGCAAAATTTCCAAGTAAAAATATTCATTAGTTTATTTTTTATAACAATTTTTGTCGCTGGGGTGTGAATCAACCCGAGTGTGGCAAGTAGGTACGTGATTCTACAGGAGTGTGGCAAGTAAAGGTTAAGGAAACTTTATGAAAAAAGATCTTATTGCAGAATTTTCATACAAACCAATTCGAACATCTGACTGATAGCCTGCGGTGTAAAAAAATGTACTACGCACGTCGTGCAAACTTGGAAAAGTTGCTTATTGTCGATTCATATCATTTGTAGAAATGGCATGCGAAAAACCAAAAGCAGTTCTGTTTCAAAAAATAATAAATCCGAAATTCTCGAAAACTGTGGGACTTTTAATAAACTGAAATTGCAGCATATAGTAAGACATGATCTGACCTATAGACAGTTGCAGGATTATTCATTCATAACAAGACACCCTGTATGTATATCGTTTGGTGGTCGTTGCCATACAAAGCTAGCCTAGGAACGAGTCCTCGTCCGGCATTATAAAATGCGATATCCTTTCACCGTCGGCAACGTAATCCCATTACATACATACATACATAGAAAGTCATTACACACATATATAATACATGCAGACCTATATCGAGTTACACGTTATACTCGTGACCGAAAAATCGGCTCTTGCCGATTTCGTCCCTCAAAGCAGCCTTTTTATTTCTGCAGCTTTATTTTATTTGTGCACGTCGGATATTATGGAGGATCGAGCCTTTTATCGATTCTTCGTTTTTATTTGTATTATTTTCATCACGATATTCCGTACTCTTTGATTGGAAGAAATCGAATCAGCATTGTGAATGGAATTTAATTTACAGAGAATTGATTAATTAAAAACAAATCTGTCTTAAAAAATGACGGTAAGTTGTTCGTTCTTTTGATGATTTCATTTTAATCTTATCAGATTTATACTAACCTCATTAAGATATTCCTTTCTCTCTAATTAGAGTCGACCCAATTGGCATTATCAATGGAATTTCATTTAGGCGGAACGAGTTAAATTAAAAAAAAATATTTTGGTAAAAACGTAGGGAATTTTTATTCTTTTGCTAGCTTTGCCAGATTTATAAATGCCAGATTTATAATAATCTCATTACGATATTACGAAGAAATCAAATCGGCTTTATGAATGGAATTTAATTTAGGCAGAACAAATAGCTTTAAAAAAACCTTTTTTTCAAAATGGCAGGGAATTTTCATTCCTAGGCAAACTTTCTTTCATGCCATCAGATTTATACTAATCTCATTGTGATACTTCGTACTCTTTGATTGGAATAAATCACATCAGCATTGTGAATGGAATTTAATTTAGCTAGAATTAATTAATAAAAAAAACTCTGTCTTAAAAAATAACGGGGAATTGCTCGTTCTTTTGCTATTTTTATTTCAATGCCATCATATTTATGCCAACCTTATTATGATATTCTCTACTCTCTAATTAGAATCGATCTAATTGGCATTATTAATGGAATATAATTTAAATAGAATAAATTAATTAAAAGAAAAATACTTTCAAAAAATGGCCGGCAATTTCCATCCGTTTGCAAACTTTATTTCAATGCCGTTAGATTTATACTAATCTCATTACGATATTCCGTACTTCTTAATTAGAAGAAATCGAATGAGCAATGAGAATGGAATTTAATTTGGGTAGAATAAATTGAGTTTAAAAAACTCTGTTTTAAACAATTACGGGAAATTGTTTATTCGTTTGCTAACTTTATTTCAGTGCCATTAGATTTGTACTAATCTCATAACGACATTCTGTATTGTTTAATTTGAAGAAATGAAGAAATCAGCTTTGTGAATGCAATTTAATTTGGGTAGAATAAATGAATTTAAAAAGAAACTAATTTAAAGAATGGCGAGGCCTTTTTTCATTCTTTTACTAGCTTTATTTTAATGTCACTGTGATTTTATTGGCACTATCGTTATCCCGATGTTCTATAATTGAAACGAGCATAGAACAAAAAACAATAATATAAATTTGCCTGCCTTAAAAAAACGGGCGGAATTTTTACCTTTTCATTCATAAATGTATTCATATATTTATTTATTGTTTATTTTAATGCTGTTTTTCCTTTCTACTATCATTTTATTTAGATCATTATTCAATTACTACCCTCTGAACTTTTAAATCACTATGAAAAAATTCCAAAACACAAAATTTCTCCGCCTTATTATTTCCGGAGGTAAGACACGCAACAGGACTGGGTAAAGGCAGACAACTCTACCTTCTGTCCTTTTTACGCGGAAATAAAAAACGATGTAGAGAGTGGAGACTACTGGGACAAGAAAGAGGTGAACGGGGAGCAGAAAGAAATCTGGGCACGTCTGAGATGCGAGAATTTGGAGAAAAAAGGGAAAAAAGGATACATAAATACGAACTGTGGGCTATGTGATGAGGAGGAGGAAAGTATTGAACATATCTGGGTATGCAAGGCAGCGAGAGTAGGCATTCGAAAGGAGTTGATCCAGGCAGTAGATAATTGGGCAGGAAAGAAACAAGGAACGGAGCTTAGAAATTTGACTATAGACTGTTTAAGGGGGGAACTACGGCCGGAACTATGCGACTACCTTAAGGCATTTAATAATGTTAAGAAAAATAAGAAAAAGAGAACCGAGAGTACCGAGGAAGCCACGGAATAATGGGTCATGGATATATATTGTAAATGTCTTTCTATTAGATAGTTAAAATGTGGAAAATTATTTAGATTAAAATTGAGAATCTATACATGGTGGTATTAGAAATAAGTAATAATATAAAAGCGAGCTATACTGTATGGTTATAAGAAAATTGGACTGTAATAGAGAGAGGACATATGTACATACAAAGAGCGGAATGTAAAAGGTGTAACACCATACTATGGAAATAAACCTACTATTTCCGGAGGTTTTTTACCCCATTTTTATCCTCATTCAAAAACTACAATACTTTTTCCATAATTATTCTATTCGGACTCACTTCAATGCCCTGTGGTCTACGTACACTTTACCCAACTATTTTGCCCTCATATTTCAGTGTCCCATTGCCTTTCAGTGTAAATAAGTATCGCGACTTTTTCCTATTCGCATCGTTCGCTGCAAGGTATAAAATAAAAATAAATAAAAAAAAAACAAATTGCTCCTTGCCGCGCGGATTTTTTTCGACCAAGCGGAATGTCATCCATTCGCGCGCGGAAAACCTTTTTTTTTTAAACGTGCTCGCGATCGGGGAATTATATTTGCTCACTAACGCATCTGTTATGAAACATTTGTCGTTGCGGTGTATCCGTTCGCGCGAGGAATTATTAATTGTTCGTCGCGCAGCGCAATTGGTTCGTTTAGAGAACAAAATTACGGGAAAATCAAGGTGTGCGCGTTCATATACAGGGTGGCCCAAAAAGTGACATCCAAATCGTAGTTTATGCCTCGTATGTCCCCGCGCATGTTTTACGATCTTTTTTTTTACTTTTCCGGAACAAAAGCATTTTTTTATCATTCTCTTTCGTGTATGCAGCTTCGTCGTAATTCTTTTTACTTGTGTTGTTATTTATTGTTGAGCAATCAAAAAATTACCAATTGAGCCTTAGATTTTTATGAAAAGTTTAAATGATCGTTTTGAAAGGATCAACTTCAGATGATTAAGGAAAATCTTATACTAATTGAATGACTCCTAATTGCTTGAAAAAACTTCCAAGAGGAAAGCACATACACGAAAGAGAAAAATAAAAGCTGGTGGAAAACTTGAAAAAAAAAATCGAAATGTTTTTTTCTCGACAAATTAAGGCCGCTGTGAAGGGTAAATCAATCGATTTTTCGCATTTTTTCGAAGTACACCTATGCAAAAATATGTGAAAAACTTATCAAGTTAAAATATATAAAATTGACCAAGTTACAGACGATTTAGTGAGAGCAGATAGCGCAACGATTTACGTATACTAAAATTTTCAATCGCGTTTTTTTTTTCGAAACGACCTTTTTCGACCTGGCCGAAATCACAACTCTAGCCACCATTTTCCAATTTTCAATTTTAAGAAACAAAAACTTCCGCTATCGTTGTACGTAGTCATTTTTAGCAAGAGTGCGATATCCGAGGCGCCAAGATTTGACGGTGAATTTAGGGTTATCGAGTCAAAATAAACAAAATATGAAGAATGGTAAAAGTTAATATTTCGCTTATTTTGCGTTGAAATTAGAATTTTTCATTACTTAAGGGGACAGTCCACTTTGAAAATTAAAAGAAATTGATTGATCATCGACTCGAAGAAATCGACGATGATGAGCAATCGGAAGGGATTTTGTATGGTGCAGGAATTGCCGATTGAGTTTAGGTAAGAGTTTTTCATAGTATAAACTTCAAACGCGTTTTTCGAGAAACAACGTTTTCAAAATCTAGCTCCATCGTATCTATAAAACTAATAAACCGATTCTCCTGAAATATGAACTACATTGATTCGCAACAAGATGACCCTCGATGGTTTAAAAATTTTGATTTTTACTCCTTTTTTTGCGAAAAATGCGAAAAAAACGCGTTTTCTTAAATGTATGTCAAGACTTTATTTATCAAGCCCAACAACTTTTATATTCGTATCTTTTATAAAATCCTCAAAAGAAAATTGCGAAAATAATTTACGAATTTGACGTAATTTACGATTTTGACCCTTCACAAAAATGACGATTTTTTGAAAATTTCAAGCAACGTCAGGCAGAGTAACTTGGGAATATATATTTTCAACAGTGTCTCAGAAGCCAAAAATGTATTTTAAATACCACTACCATGTTATCCTCGCTTATAGATGCGACTAGGCAGAGAGTAGAGTAGTATTTTTCATCGCTAGTAGTCCGAGGAGGGAGTAAAAGTATACGGTTCATCCCTCTTCGGACTTGTAGTAATTTTAGTAAGTTTAGTAATTCTATGGAACAATTCTTACTGTTATCAATAAACAAAGAATATAAATAAATAAAGCATTATAATCTCGGAATTTATGTTGAAAATCATATAAATACTGCGTTTAGTGGTATTTATATGCCACTAAACAAACCCAAACCCAAACGAACAAATACTTTTTGAACCTCGCCCGGTCAATTTCCATTATTTGTGATGAAATAGAGATATTGTATCCATGAGCCAACAATAGTTGTTGAATTTTTGCGTATTTCGGCTTAAGGAAGCCGAAACGGCACATTTTTAGTCTTGAAGTTCTCATTATTTTCGGTCAAAAATAAAAAATCAACGATCAAAACTTGGCCCCTCGGACATCGTACTATCACCCTATTTTTTTTATTACTATTTTTCACGCTCCCGAATATAAATAAAAATTTCGCCTAAACTACACTTTTTTCAATACCCGCTATTTCGCGAATGTTTTTTTTCGAAAAACGGCTCCGTACAACGTGAACTACATTTATATAGATTATAAAACTTTCAAATTTTTATTTAGTGATTGGACCACATTTTTTATACTGAGGCTCTATTATACCTAAACAACATTGTCAATTTATAATGTTTTCGAATAAAAATTTACACGAAATAAGTTCATCGTATGCTTAATAAAATACCTTTTTTCCAAATCCAAAATTAATTATCTAGTATACAAAAAAAAAAATTGGCAAAAATTATATTTTTCTAGTCCGTCACAGCCCTCCCTTAAAAAGATCGTAGGACATATATAGGGGTGATTCAGATAGGTATTAACATCAGGCATCTATCGCCTTTTGGATGTCACTTTTCGGGCCACCCTGTATATGTACACGCACACAGTCTTATATAAAAGTACCGGCTTGGGGACCAATTGTCACATACTTTGGTCGCGTACACATAAGCCCCGCGGTAAACCTCGCGCGACGGTGCAAAATACTTCAGCGTTTTTCCGTGCACCATAATAATCCACGCTAAACGTCTTTCTCTACCGGGTATGTACACGCGAAGTTTGCGACAACTCATTTTCTTTCGTCTCCTTTTTCTCGGTCTTTATTTTTTTACGTTTTTTTTCCTCTTCCTTTTAATCGTCGTCCTCCTTTTCCTTACCGAGACGCGAAAGAGAGCGTTTCACTGATCTCTCGCTATATATATATATATATGGACAGCTAGACGGTCACCCTTCACCTGTACTATTTCTTACGTATCGCTACATAGCGCAAGCATTCGTGTTGCGCGATCGACTCGAGCACTTTGCGCGAACCCGTCGCATTTTTTTTTATATCGCTGCCCTCGCCCCTCGCCCTTCGCAATGCGACGAACTTGTGGCACTTGAATGTCACGTCACTGCACTGTGATGTGCGCCCCGAGAATAATTGCGCCTGTGTGGAGAATATTACATGTTGAAGAGGTACATGTTGAAGAGGAAAAAATTTTTAAAAAATTCCCCGGTTTTTCGTGGTCCACCGAACAGATCTGACACGGTGTACACGAGATCGAAAGTCCGCGAAATTCGATCGTCAATAATTATCTGGCTCTGCCTCGAGAGTGATCGGTAAAAAATTGGCAGCCTGGAAACTTCTAATTTGGCCGTGATATTGGTACCGGAATGAAAGTGAACTTCGGAGGACTTCTATATCTATGTAGCACGTATCGACGGCAGCGACCGGTATAAAATCGGCAGCCTGGCAACTTCTAATTCGGCGGTAATATTGGTACTGGAATGAAACTGGACTACGGTGGACTTCAATATCTATGTAGAACATATCGACGGCAGCTATCGGTAAAAAATCGGCAGCCTGGAAACTTGTAATTCTGAGCCGATATTGGTGCTCGAATAAAAGTGGACTACGGGGGACTTCTATATCTATGTAGAACGTATCGACGGCAGCGATCGGTAAAAAAAACGGCAGCCTGGAAACTTCTAATTTAGGGCCGATATTGGTGCTCGAATGAAACTGGACTACGGGGGACTTCTATACGTATGTAGAAGGTATCGACGGCAGCGATCGGTAAAAAATCGGCAACCCGGAAGCTTCTAATTTAGCGGTGATATTGGTACTGGAATGAAACTGGACTATGGAGGACTTCTATATCTATGTAGAACGTATCAACGGCAACGATCGGTAAAAAATCGGCAGCTTGGAAACTTCTAATTTGGCGGTGATATTGGTACTGAAATGAAAATCGACTACGGAGGACTTGTATATCTATGTAGAACGTATCGACGGCAGCGATCGGTAAAAAATCGGCAGCCTGGAAACTTCTAATTTAGCGGTGATATTGGTACTGCAATGAAACTGGACTACGGGGGACTTCTATATTTATGTACAACGTATCGACGGCAGCGATCGGTAAAAAATCGGCAGCCTGGAAACTTCTAATTTGGCGGTGACATTGGTACTGCAATGAAACTGGACTACGAGGGACTTCTATATCTATGGAGAACTATCGAGGGCAGCGATCGGTAAGAAATCGGCAGCCGGGAAACTTCTAATTTGGCGGTGATATCGGTACCGGAATGAAACTGGACCATGGAGGACTTCTATATCTATGTAGAACGTATCGACGGCAGCGATCGGTAAAAAATCGGCAGCCTGGAAACTTCTAATTTGGTGGTGATATTGGTACTCAAATGAAACTGGACTACGGAGGACTTGTATATCTATGTAGAACTTATCGACGGCAGCGATCGGTAAAAAATCGGCAGCCTGGAAACTTCTAATTTGGCGGTGACATTGGTACTGCAATGAAACTGGACTACAGACGACTTCGATATCTATGTAAATCGTATAGACGGCAGCGATCGGTAAAAAATCGGCAGCCTGGAAACTTGTAATTTGGCGATGATATTGGTACTGAAATGAAGCTGCACTACAGGCGACTTCGATATCTATGTAAATCGTATCGACGGCAGCGATCGGTAAAAAACCGGCAGCCTGGAAACTTCTAATTTGGCGATGATATTGGTACTGAAATGAAACTGGACTACGGGGGACTTCTATATCTATGTACAACTATCGATGGCAGCGATCGGTAAGAAATCGGCAGCCGAGAAACTTCTAATTTGGCGGTGATATCGGTACCGGAATGAAACTGGACTAAGGCGGACTTCTATATTTATGTAGAACGTATCGACGGCAGCGATCGGTAAGAAATCGGCAGCCGGGAAACTTCTAATTTGGCGGTGATATCGGTACAGGAATGAAACCGGACTAAGGCGGACTTCTATATTTATGTAGAACGTATCGACGGTAACGATCGGTAAAAAATCGGCAGCCTAGAAACTTCTAATTTGGTGGTGATATTGGTACTGAAATGAAACTGGTCTACAGGCGACTTCGATATCTATGTAAATCGTATCGACGGCAGCGATCGGTAAAAAATCGGCAGCCTGGAAACTTCTAATTTGGCGATGATATTGGTACTGAAATGAAGCTGCACTACAGGCGACTTCGATATCTATGTAAATCGTATCGACGGCAGCGATCGGTAAAAAATCGGCAGCTTGGAAACTTCTAATTTGGCGATGATATTGGTACTGGAACGAAACTGGACTACGGGGGACTTCTATATCTATGTACAACTATCGATGGCAGCGATCGGTAAGAAATCGGCAGCCGGAAAACTTCTAATTTAGCGCCGATATCGGTGCTCGAATGAAACCGGACTATATGGGACTTCGAACCGAAAAATCAAATCACTCCATTTTCTATATGCCAAAAAGAAGGAAGAAAAGGAAAAATCGGCAACTTACCGTCCAGCCGCCCTCAGCTATTTCCTGCTCGCAGTAAACTTTCAGGAACCAGTACGTCGTGCCACGGATTTGAAGGTAGTATACGCCGCTCTCTTTCATGCCACCGTTCAGTAAATCGACGCACGAGTAGCCCTAGGAGAGAAAAAAAGTGTACTGTGTAAATAAATAAATATCTATATATCTCGCAAAATGCTTGAAAAGAATAATAATAATCGAAAATAGTCTGTATATACACTACCGGCCAAAAGTTTTCGGAGACTTCAGATAATTGCAACACTTTAGATCACTGGATAATTGCCAAAAGATGTAAGAATAATATAATTCATTTCATTTATTACTTTACGAAGATACTATATAGCTCTGTATAATGAATTATATTCTTTTAATATAATTTCGCAATTATCCGAAGTTATCTGATGTGTCCGAGAACTTTTAGCCGATAGTGTATAGCATATATACATTGCAAAAAATCGTGAAAAATGATTTGCACATCGCGTTTCTTTTCTGTGTCTTCCCTGGGAATTTCCATGACATACATATTGTATTGTATGTGTGTGTGTGTGTGAGTGTATTCATTTTAGTTTAAGAATTGCAAATTATTTTTAAATAAAGAATCAAAAACTATTTTCAATTATGGAATTCAAAATAATTTCTAATTACAAAGTTAAAAACAATTTATAATTGAAGAATTGCAAATAACTTCTAATTAAGGGTTACTGTAAAGGGTTACTATATAAGGCTACTATAAAAATTGCAAAAAATCGCTCATCGCTTGAGGCAACTCGAATTGAAGAGGACGGTCCAACATATTGTGCAGAAATCGCAGATTGAAGGTAAACTTATTATTACAATAATGGAACTGCTAGTAAAACTTTGAAGGTGTTTTTTCTCAAAACTATATTTTTCAAAACAGCGTACATGAATTGTCGACATCGAATGGACCGATTTACTTGAAATTTGGTACAAGTGTACCAAATTTGGTTTTTGTTCTTAACATTTTTCTTTTTCATTAATTATTAACAATAATGTCATTTTTCTTAAAAAAAAAAAGAAAAAAAGTACTAAATGTTCTTTTTATGATTGAAACACGGTAACAAAAAAAGCTCGGTCAAATTTCAGCCAATTTCCTCTATTTAAAAAAACTCGTTTATTTTTGTTTTAGATCAAACGGGTGGCTAAAATGAAATACATCGTTGAGCCCCTCACGTTCAAAGGTCCTTAACGACATTGTTTGAAACTTCTTTAATTATTAATATTTTTCACTGACACAACCTTGTCAATGTACATATAAATAAATGTCCAAACTATTTTTCAATCATCTTATGCCTTCAACACCATGTTTCTTAAATAACCCTGATTTTCGGGTCCTCCCAGTAGCCTAAACCCTTAACCCTTTCTTGACATACGTATATTTGGCCACGGCTTCGACACACTGGGTCAATTTGACCCGGATAGTACTTCATCCATCTGCACTTAACAACCCTTCGGGCAGTTTTTATTGAAAAAAATCCGGGATACACTTCAAGCGTTTATTAATATGTCTGTATAAAATTCGGAAAATATAAAATTGAGTTATTGTAATAAAATATTGAAATCTCCAATTTTGGGCAAGCGAGCATTTTATTTCAAATTCGTCCAGGCCTAATATGTCTGCATAATTCAAATTTCGAAAAAATACAATTGTATGATTGTAAAAAAATATTGAAAACTTTCAATTTTGGGCAAGTGAGCATATTTCGAATTCGTCCGGGTCAAAATGACCTAGAGTGTCAAGGAAGGGTTAAAGAATTAAAAATCATTTCCAACCAAAAAACGTTAACAACCGTCGTTTTAAAATAATTGACATAATCGCTCAAACTTCCGCACTCTGATCATCTACATATATATTTTTAACTGTACGTAAACGAGCGCGGTAAAATTTTCGATTTTGTACCTGCAAATTGCTCGAGCGAAATTTCTCGCACGCACTCGTAAGAGAGAAAGAAAGAAAGAGAGAAAGGAGAGAGAGAGAGAGAGAGAGAGAGAGAGAGAGAGAGAGAGAGAGAGAGAGAGAGAGAGAGAGAGAGAGAGAGAGAGAGAGAGAGATCTTGTGAGAACGGATGGCGAGGGTGAAGAAGGGGGGGGGGGATTTCAGGACGATATAATCATTCACCTTTATGGCCAGTAATTGTGATCCATTACCATATAAAGTGGCATGGTCATAATTAAAGTGAGCGTGTATATATAGCAGAGCGCGTACGCGAGATCCCGCGACGAGTGTTCAAATACGTGTACATATTCACTGCGTGTACGCGTGTGAGCGACGCTTTGGTCTCGCCGCGCAATTATCCCGGACAACGGCAGCGAGCGCGAGAGAGGAGAAAATTAATTATTGCGCGCGTTGCTTAGGCCGAGTGTGTGCTGTGTCGTTGCTGTGCTTTGGAAAAAAGGACGATAGGCGCGAGAATCGTTCAGGATTCTCCCTCTCTCTCTCTCGCGCTCTCTCTCTCTCTCTCTCTCTCTCTCTCTCTCTCTCTCTCTCTCTCTCTCTCGCTCCCTCGGGAGGACGCGTCGTAATATCGAATTTCACTGATATTTCTCCTTGCTCTTAAAATAAAAATGAAAAAAGTTTAAGATGCCAAGTAGATGATAAATAAATAAAAATGTATAAAATAAATCAATGAAAAGAAACATGTTTGCTCTCTTGCTCTATCTCTCTCTCTCCCTCTCCTTCTCTCTCCCTGTCTCTCTCTTGAGAAGATTGCGTCGTAATATCGAATTGTCTCGACATTTCCACTTCCGTTTATAATAAATACAGGAATAATCATTTCGGAAGCCAAGTGAACTTGATTTAAAAAATGAAAATAATTCAATAAAAGTAAAAATGTTGGCGCTCTTTTTCTAACTCTTCTGCTCTCTCTCTCTCCTTCTCCATTTTCTATTCATAGCAAGGCTTCTATTTTATTATGATTACGAATTAATTAAATAAAATGATATTTAATTATCCATACAGATGCCTTTTTATTAACTTATTTCAAGAAAATTGCATGTTCAGTTATTTATAAAAATGAATTACTTATATTGATTAAGAAAAATATTGTTATCTTTATCTCTATCTCCCCCCCCCCCTTTCTTTTAATTTGGTTATTGATAGCAACGTCTACGTTTCTCTTTCATTATAATGACTAATTAATGATAATAAATTAAAATTAATGTATCAATACGAATTAATAACTATTTATTTATTTACGAAAAACTGCATATTTGATCATTTACAAACATTAATTAATAATATTTATTACGAAAAAATCGTTATCTTTATCTCGATCTCTCTTCCCGCCTCTTTCTCTTTATTTTTTATCCATAGCAACGTGCAGGCATATATTTCATTATATTTACGATCGAAAAAAAAGAATTAATAATTACTGATGAGTACAAATGACTCAATGTTAACCAAGCAATGAAAAACGTACCAATTGATAATAATAAATTCGGAACATTTAGTAAGGGGTCTTCTCACTTTAGGCGGTAGAAAAGGCTATTTTCAGGAATTTTTTTGATAGGTTCATATTATAGATATTGATATTAAAGTTGTTACACTCAATAAATACACTTTCGAAATACATCGAAAACTTTTTTTTTATTTAAGTCACCATTTATAGACGAGAGTGGTAGTTAAAAAAATGTCCTAAAAAAATTGTAGGTCTGCGCTGTTGATGAAATCCCGGAGATGGATCATCCGAAACAAAAAAATCAAACGGTTTTAGATTCAGTGTGTTAATGGCCATAGCGCGTATCATACGATTTTTTAAATATGCAAAAATAACAAAATGGCGGACATTAAAAAAAAAACAAAAAAAAACGTGTTTTTTTCACCGTTTTTGGCAAAAAAATAGTAAACGTCAACATTTAAAAACATCCTTGATATGCGCTATGGCTATAGTTGTAAAGAATGTGGATAAAATTTCATAAGGAGCGGTTCAGTTGTTTCGAAGATTTTATCAGCAAGTCGTCGAAAAACGTTGTTTCGAGAAAAACGCGTTTAAAGTTTGTTTGGGTTACATAAATACATTTTTTTTAATTTAATGTATTTCGAAAGTGTATTTATTAAGGGGCTATACCAGTGTGACACTTTCAAAAAATCGATTTTTTTTGCCTTTTTCGACAGTTTATACTTTCAAGAATTTGAGATGAGGTTTTTATACTTTCAAGAATATGAAATGAGATTTAAAAAATTTGCTGACATTGTAACTCAAAGAGCAATTATCCGAATGACTTGAAATTTGAACTGAGTATTCTTGAATATATTTACTCTACAATGACGTAGGATATTTTTGATTGGATGAAAATTGACGATTTGGCATTGAAAAAAACGACCATTTTATAGGCAAGAAAACAGACGTTTTTTTTCATAACTACGCCATTTTGTTAGATTTTGATATTTTTCGAAAATCCTACGTCATTGTACAGGAAATACCTTCCAGTTTAACGACATTTTTTTCCTTTTTCGGTTTCAGCTACTCAATCGGCCGGAATCATGTCAGCAGTGGAGGAACTTTTTTTTTGCGCCTCCGAAGTCAGCGCATGAGTCGCTTGGATCCCAATATTTTTCTATGAAAAAATTATGTAATATAGGCCAAATATAGCCAAATATATACTTATTTTTCCGAAACATTTAATTGAGAACTTTTCTTCCAAAAAATTCCCGAAAATCAGCCAAATTTTCAGCGTTCACACTGGTATAGCCCCTTAAGTGTAACAACCTTTAAAGTGAGAACACCCCTTAAGAATGAATCGTTATCTCCACCTCGCTCTCTCCCTCTTATTCCCATAACGTTGGAGCACAATTATACAAAAAAATAATAATAAAAAATAATGAATTAAAAAAAATCGAACAACATCGTCCATTCGAAACGTTGAATGACGAAAAGTCACTCGACTCGGCCCGTGCATTATCCCGATCGTTCCTCGTCGGTGGGCAACGTGCACGCTGCGCGCGGACCCTTTCATGTTATTTTCTCTCGTATATATAGCTGTGCGCGTCTCCGATCGATCGGAAATCGGACCGAGCTCCTCCGCCCAGCCGTTTCTCGATCTCTCGCCGCTGCCGCGGTCGCGGTCGCGTAACTACACCGCGAAAACGAATTCGACACCGAAAATCTTCGCCCTCGATCGCACGCCTTTATAAATTCGTCGCTCCATACCGATACGTAACACAACCAATGATGAGATTCAGCTGGGTGGAATAAAAAGAAGAAAAAAAAGGAACGAAAAAAAAAACCACGAACGTAGGCGCACGCATTCGTGTTTCGGGTAATTGAGACGGAGGGCGCCACGCGATCAACAGGGTAAATAAAAAAAAGGAGAACGTGCGGCAGGATAATGAAAAAAAAAGAGAGAAAACAAATCACACTGCTTTCTTTCCTGTTACTTTTTTTCACGGAGGAATTACGTCGAAACAAATGAACATACGTGCATATATATATATATATTAGGTGTACAAATAAGTTTTAGGACAGTTTTCAAAAAATTCAAGATTTATTAAAAAAGAAGTAAAACACAGTTATTCATCGAAGTAATCTCCATCGCACTGAATGACCTTCAGCCATCTCTCAGGTAACTCGCGGATGCCTTTCGCAAAGAAACTTTCGTCTTGCGAGGTGAGAAATTTAGCGACCCATTTTTCCACTTCTTCAAATGTTTTGAATCGCACGTCAGACAAATCGTTCTGCATTTTCCGGAATAAATGATAATCGGATGGGACTAAGTCTGGTGAATACGCCGGGTGTGGTACAGCTTCCCATCCAAGCGCTAGTAACGTATCCTTGACCGGTTTACCCACATGAGGCCGCGCGTTGTCATGGAGCAGTTTTACTGGACGTTTTCCTTTACCAGAAAATGGACGTTTCTTCTCAATTTCTTGATTCACTTGCATCAATTGATGACAATAGCGATCGGTAGTAACTGTTTGACCAGGTTTGAGAAGTTCATAATACAGTACGCTTTTCATATCCCACCATATGCACAGCGTGACTTTGTTACAATGAACATTGCGCTTTGGCGTGGATGTTGTCGGCTCGCCGGGGTCAACCCAATGATATTTGCGTTTCGGATTATCAAAATAAATCCACTTTTCATCGCCGGTCACAATTTTCCACAAGAAAGACTTTCTATGTTGCTTGTTGTAAAGACTTACACAAATGTTAAGACGGCTGTTTTTATTTTCTTGAGTCAGAAAGTGTGGTACCCACTTTGTTCCTTTTCGAATCTTACCCATTGCTTTTAAACGATAAGAAACAGTTTGTTGAGTTACTCCAAGCTGTTCCGAAAGTTGTTTCTCCGTCTGACAAGAGTTTTCATCCAGCAACGCTTGCAGTTCCTGATCGTCCACCTTTACAGGAGGCCCCGTGCGTTCACGGTCACTAACGTCGAAATCACCTTCTTTGAATCGCTTATACCAATACTCACATGTACTTTTAGATACAATGTTGTCTCCAAGAACAGAACATATCGATTCACACGCTTTCCTAACACTTTTTCCTTGATGGAATTCATAGCGAATGCAGTGTCTAATAAATAGCTTATCGGTCTGCATGTTTAATTTACAGAATTTATAGGTTATGTTTATGACTCCTTTACGTTTCGATACTACATATCAAGCGCCATCAATGATAAGTGAGCGGGACCTTTGAATTAATTTAGAATAGCTGTTATGATACAAAATCGAAGTGTCCTAAAACTTATTTGTACACCTAATATATATATATAATACGAGGGTGGGGTGAAAAGTTTCCGGCCTGACCAAGAAAAACGATGTTTTAAAAATTTTTTTGCTTTATTTTTCAACATAATCTCCATCAACACTGACACATTTCTCATAACGGTGTTCTAATTTAGTTATACCAGTTTTAAACGTAGATTTGTCAAGCTCCTCAAAATACTGATTTACAGCTTCGATAACTTCTTCGTTGCTCTTAAATCTTTTTCCGCCAAGCCATTTTTTGAGGTTAGGAAACAGGTAATAGTCGCTGGGGGCTAAGTCTGGAGAGTAGGGAGGATGCGGCATCAATTCAAACTTCAATTCGTGGATTTTGGATATGGCAACAATCGACGAATGCGCTGGTGCGTTAGTATCGTGATGAAACAAAACTTTTTTTCTTCGCCAAATGAGATCGTTTAATTTACACCTCGTGCTTCAAACGTTGCAATAACTCTGCGTAGTATTGACCAGTGATAGTCTTACCCTTTTCAAGGTAATCAATGTATATAATTCCTCTCGCATCCCAAAAAACAGTAGCCATAACCTTGTTTGCCGATAAAATTGTTTTTGCCTTCTTTGGGGTTGGTTCCCCTTTTCCAACCCACTGTTTTGACTGTTCTTTATTTTCAGGAGTGTAGTGGTGGACCCATGTCTCATCAACAGTTATGAATCGACGCAAAAATTCGTTTGGATTACGCCTATACAGCGCCAAATTGTCGGTAGAAATGGTTTTTCGAAGCAGTTTTTGGTCGAGCGTTAGCAAACGCGGCACCCACCTTGCACACAGCTTTTCCATGTTCAAATGGTTGTGCCAAATATTTCGCACACGTTCAGCTGACATCCTACAGGTCTCAGCTATTTCATGCACTTTCAACCTGCGGTCTTTCAACACTATTTTATGGATTTTTTCAATCATCTCTGAAGTTGTGACTTCAACGGGCCGTCCTGAGCGAGGCTCGTCAGAGGTGCTCACACGACCCATTTTAAATTCAGAAGCCCACTGCTCAATAGTTGAATATGATGGGGAGGAGTCTCCCAGTGCTGAATCCATCTCTTCTTTTATTTGTTTTGGTGTAAAACCTTTAAAATGGAAGTATTTCATGACAGCACGTTTTTCCAATTTTTCCATTTTTACGAAAACAACGGAAGCGTCTCGCGCAATGTGCTCTCAAACGCAAACTAACGTAGCGATTGGGCTGAAACTGTACATACAAGCTCGGTAGGAATGGTACTGTAGGACGCCGCTCGAAAACTAGACCTAGTGGCAACATCTCTTGGTCAGGCCGGAAACTTTTCACCCCACCCTCGTAATATATGAATTTTATTACGTTACATATACATTTACAGGGTGGCCTGAAAAGTGACGTTCAAAAAGTGATAGATCCCTCTGAATCTCCTTCATTCATCTTCCACGATCATTTTTTTACTTTTCCGGAGAAAAAGCTTTCACATTTTTTTTCGAACTTTCCTGTAGCAAACGTTTTTACTTTTTTTTCTCTTCTGTGTAGATGCTTTTCTCTTATAAATTTCTCGAAGCAAGTTGGAGTCATATAGAAATTAGTATAAGTATTTTTTGTTATCATCCGAACTTTAGTGACTGATCCGCTCAAATCTATTTTTTTAACTTTTCATGGGTTCCGAACCCCCCCCCCCCCCCCCCTCCTCTCTCCCTCGAACGAGCTGAAATTTTGCACAAACCTTCCTTTTAATATTCTAAGACACCCCTTAACCCTTCTCGTACACACATCTGCCGTCACCCGGGACATACACACGGGGTCCAGAGGCCTCCATCGATTTTTGAGCGCTTGCTGTGAGAAGACTATTTGCCCGATTTGAATAAAACAAAAACCAAAACGCAGCTTCAATCATCTAGAATGCTATAGGATGAAATTAAAAAAAAAAATTAATGTTAAGGTTGTCAAAAATGCACGAAAACGAGTAAAGTCGTGAAAAACGGTTTTTTTTCGAACAATCATAACTTTGTTAATTTTATAGATAATTAAGTAAAATTTTCCGGGAAGTACTGTCACATATAGTAGTTCCATTTAAAAAATAGTGCAATATTGGGTGTTAAAAAAAAGGTATTTATTTGTACGTGGGAACATGAGATATTTTGGAATAAAAAAAAATGCTCTTTATTTTATATAAATATATATAAATGCATGTTATAGGCTCTAACTGTTTCAAATTTAGCTCACAAGTTGGCGTTGGGGTCCACTGGACCCCAGGTGTACGAGAAGGGTTAAGGGGTTTTTTGTCGACGCGCAATAGTTTGTGGCCTTGGGTTTGCTTGGACAAAACAGAGACTGCCATAACATATATAGGTATGAGTGGAGACGTAGCAGATATATCGTACATATGAGATATTCCAAGTGTTTTCGAACGGCCTAAAAGCCTGACCTTCTTCGATCTTTTTCAAAGTTGATGATATTTTTGTATCATATATTTTGAATACGTGGCATTTTTTTCAAATTTTTATCGGCTCGCTAACTCGCCTAATTCGGAAATAAGATTTTACATGTGATCAAATTTCAAATATCGACGAAAATATGTCCTCTACACGAAAAGATGCGTTCTTCTATTAACGAGTTTGAAAAAAAAAAATTCCAATTACTACAACACTAAAAGAAAAAGAAAAATCATTTATTTTTAAATTTTTCAACCCCAATGACTAGGTTGATCCTGCTGAAATTTACACTGAATTCTCTTTCATTAGTGTAAAACAACATGTGTAAATGTTTTTTTAAATCTAATGGGAAATTGTTTTTGTTGAATAACTCAGCTTAAATCTAATGGGAAATTGTTTTTGTTGAATAACTCAGCGATTTACAATTTTTAAGTAAAAATGGTAATAACTCAATTTGTAAGAAATCGAATGCTTTAGGGGTCGTCCATTAAGGGGTTACCCTCACTTGCGATTATGAAAAAATCGTTTTTTTTTATTGCATTTTTTTGAAGTATAAGTATCTGAGAATTTGTCCTGAAAATTTCAAATCGATCCGAACAAAATTGACTGAGATATGAGCGTTGAAAGAGAAGAATCCGTTCTTCGTGTAAGCTGAAATTGAAACTTTAAACGCGTTTTTTTTCAAAATGGCATTTCTGAAGTCGGTGACCAAGATTACTCGAACACTAATGAACCGATCTTCTTGAAATTTTGCAGGCTTATTTAATATATAAAAATGTAGTCTTTAATCGTTCGATTTTTTTTTTTTCGAAAAAAATGGCCGTTTTGTAGCCAAAAAGGGCTGTTTTTTTCGTTAAAATCGAACCATCAACTTTGACTGTCCGCCATTTTGTGAAAAATAAATGTTTTTTAAAATCCTTCGATTAAAGACTAGTTTATACTTATATTTGACTAGATCCATCCGCATTTTTTTTTTCAGATGATCCACTTCGCCGCAATGTTGGTCACCGCAAACCGTGTATATAAAAACATTATTTTATTGACGGCCACTTTGCCACTAAACAATGTAATATTTTTCAATAAAAAAATTACTGAAAGTTCTTTAAGATGTGTTCTTTAAGGTGGTATATTGATCGATTAAAAAAGTTTTGTAGTTTTCTTTTAAAAAATTCATGAAAAAGACCTTTTTTGCGCTACAAGTGGGGGTAAGGCCTTAATCACGTGCGGCTCTAATTAGGGGGGGGGGGGGGGGGGCGGATAACATCACGATTGATCTTAAATATGGGTTCTAGGAAAAAAGGTAGAGACCAAAATTGTCGAGAATTTCATTCTCTACATGTTTGTGTATGGTCGCATATGCCCTAAAGTTAAAAATGAAAGAGATAATGCTATAGTTGTTTTTTTTTTGTTTAATTCGAAAAATATTGATGGTAGAGAAAAAACCGCAATGACCAAAGTTGTAAAGGACTGGATTTCCTACCAGTTTAGTCATTACCATTTTTACTTAAAAATATAAAATTGCCGAGTTATTCAACAAGAACAATTTCACATTAAATGTCAGACGACGATATTAACTGAACGCGAGCCCAGCCCAGAATGAAACTTACACATGTTGTTTTACACTAATAAGAGAAAATTCAGTGTAAATTTCAGCAGGAACAACCTAGCCATTGGGGTTAAAAAATTAAAAACAGATTTTTCTCTTTTTTAGTGTTGTAGTACTTGGGAAATTTTCAATTTTTTTTTTCAAAATGGTTCATAGGAAAACGCATCTTTTTGGTAGAGGACATTTTTTTGTACGACGAGAAGGTCACTACGATACGATCCTTTGAAATTTGATCACGTGTAAAATCTTATCTCCGAGTTAGCCGAGTTAGCGAGCCGATAAAAATCTGAAAAAAATGCCACGTGCTCAAAATATATGATACAAAAACATCACCAACGTTAAAAACGATTGAAGAAGGTCAGGCTTTTAGGCTGTACGAAAACACTTGGAATACCTCATATATAGTCGGCACGCGTTAAAAAAAAACTCAAAAATTCAATACCTCGAAAACTATTGCGAGTCGCTAAAAATTCCTTTAGGGGTTGTCTTAAAATATTAAAAGGAAGGTTTTTGCAAAATTTCAGTTAAAAGGGGGGGGGTCGGAACCTTGTCCTTTTTCATCATCCCTTTTCCCCCATCCCTTTTCCCCCATCCCTTTTCCCCCATCCCTTTTCATCATCAACATTCACGGCATTCACGTCAGTGTTCGTTTGGTTAATTTATTCATTGTTTAAGGCAACAAAATAAATTTTTTTAAAGGGGAAAAAAATCGATTCTTTTTTTATTTTCTCAAAGTATGCGTATTCAAGAGTATGTGAAATAAAATTGAAGTCGAAATATTGAAAGATGACCAAGTTACGGACGATTCAGTGGAGGAGGATTTTACGTGTACTAAAACTTTCAATCGCGTTTTTCTCGACTTTGCCGGAATCATAACATTAACCATAATCGCCCGTTGTTCAATTTTTCAAAAACTAATTAACACTTTTTTTTAACACTCGCCATTTTGCGATTTTTTTCTCGACAAACGGCTACGTACAACGAGAACTACATTTATAGAGATTTTGAATTTAAAAAAATGTATTCTGCATACCAACCAATGTCAAGTTATCGAATCGGCCGTTGGATCTCATTTTTTATACGGAGGCTCTATTGTACCTCAACAACGTCGTTAATTTTTTATTTTTTTTTAAATGAAAATTTACACGAAATAACTTCAATGTATACTTAATAAAATACCTTTTTTCTAAGTCCCAAATAAATAATCTAGTAAACAAAAAAATCGGAAAAACGACCTTTTTTCCCTTAACAGTGCAGTTCCCAACGATAACGCAAGTAACAAAAATCGCAAGGAAAGTACATACACGTAAAGGAAAATTTTAAATAGCTTTTTTCTCGAGAAGTAAAAAAAAGTCGTAGAATATAGATTCGGCGATTCGGGGGTGATTCGGATAGGGAGACGAGGCATCTAGATTTTCCTTTTGGACGTCACCTTTCGGGCTACCCTGCATGTATATATATATATATATATATATATATATATATATATATATATATATATATATATATATGCAGGGTGTCCCAGAACTCAACGTCAAGCCGAAACGGGGTGACAGGATTGATTGCAACCATCATGAGAAAAATCAGAAAAAAAATCTATCCCATGCAGTTTGAAAATTATGGGCATTTAAGAAAAACCTAGAAATTTGGTCAAACTGTAACCATTTTTCGGTTATTGTGAAACAAACCCAAACAAACCCAAGTTTCCTAGGATTAAGACTATTTGTTAAACTATGGATTTAAAATTTTCAAAATTTGTCTACTTTGAAAGGCCCTGCTTTATTTTTTTTCTGATTTTTCTCATGATGGTTACAATCAATTCTGTCACCCCGTTTCGGCTTGACGTTGAGTTCTGGGACACCCTGTATATATATATATATATATATGTATAGTTTGTAAAATAAATAAATATATTATATATACATTGATCTATTCACTTATTTATTTGCAATAATTCAGTGGAAAAAATGAAAGCAAGAAGAAATATATATATATATATATATATATATATATATATCGTTCGATCTAAAGTGCTTATTATAACCGCAAACCAAATTAAATTACCCGACCACAGAACGACCCCTCGTCCTGGCAACGCACCACAGAATTGCAATATGAGAATACGAAATAGTGGAAATGTTCGATCGAAATAATCGTACTTTTTGTTACTGTTTTTTTTAAATCTCCTTTCTCCGTGGTAAAAGCGTCGGGGCAACGAAGACCACGTGAATTTGCGTCTCTGAGGAGAATGATATCGAACCTGCGGTCAGGAGTCGTAGGAACATTGAGAAATCGGAAATCGGCTATTTTGCGTATACCGATGTGAGCTATCTACTGGCGCGGATTTACGGTCGACGGATTCTCGAGCGTGATTGGAAAAATCGCTCGATCGGTACGAACAATGGGCTACCATGGCGCGCCATTTTGCGAAGTGTATTTTTTTTCTTTGCGAAGATGGCAAAGGTCGACTAGGTCTGTGTTTGGGTTTGTGCGGTACGAACCTTGATGTCTTTGTAGGTGACGAGAAGGTCGGTGGTGAAGGTCGAATTGGCCGGGCTCGGTTTGTTTTTGACACTCGGGAATATGACGCCCCGATTTTTCGTCGCCGATCTCTGGGAGGACGGCGAAGCGATCGTAGACGTGGGACTGTTGGGGGCCGAGTCCGTGGAGGCCGAAGTTGGCAGTGTCGGCACTGTTGACGTCGGCAATGTCGAGGGCGCCGTCTCAGTCGCAAAGTCCTCCGTGGCGCCGACGTATCTGCTTGCCGATCAAACGAACGTGACGGCATAAAGGACATTTGGAGGCCGTTTGGAAAATGGATAGGACGATGATGAGAGGAGTCGAGATCGGCATACGAAGATCGACTGACCTGTTGGAATCGAACTCGACGAACCGATCGATGGTCGGGTCGAGCAAGAGCTCGGGCGGTATCGGCCTCTGGGCGAGAGTCGCGACCTCGGCCTCCTGCTTCTTCAGCCGATTCTCCACCTCCGCGAGGCTCTCGATAATTTCGTTCGTCTTCGAGCGAAGATCGGCATGGACCTCGCCGATCGCGCGCTCCTGTCGGCCCGTCTGCGTCAGCAGCTCCTCCGATTTCGGCAGCAGATAATCGATCGAACTCTTTGTTCCGACCTGCGCCAGAAAACGCGATTCGTTTGCGATATGATTCGATCGGTAAAGGGCCGATTCACGATTTTCAAGACGATTGAATATTGCGCCCGATCGTGATGTTGCGTTTCTGGAACTCGATTCTAATGCCATCGCGATCGGCAGCTGCGTGACTGGCAAAATCAAATTACAAGCCGCGACCCTTCGATCTACATGCCCTTGGATTCCCACTTCTTTTCTTTTTTTTCTTCCTACCGATACTTCGAGGCCGATTTCGAAACAATGGAGCCCGAATGGTCTCACGAAGTTACGACAAATTCAAAAGTCAAGGGACGAAAAGGCTCCTTGTCCCAGTTGGGTGACCTTCGTTGGAATTAATTACGGCATAAAAAGAATCGGTAACTTTTGTTCAATCGGCTAGACTCGCCGGTTCGAGGCTAACCCAAGTAAACACGGGAATTATGACCTTGGGCCACTCTAGAAGCCAAAAAAATAGGCTTTTGGGCATCTTTTTTTTAGAAAAACTACAAAATAAATCGAGATTACAAAAAAGGGTGTTCATCATACATAAATTATTGTATACAGCGACTGTATGCAATAATTTTTTTTAAGCGATCAATTTCAAAATGGCGGCTGTGCAGCGTTTATCTCGAAACTGCATTTTTCAAGTTAAGGTAAATGTCCCAATTATTGAACAGGTCCCAATTATTGAACACTATCTTGTATTTTTATTATTTCTCATTCACCTGCATGCATTTGCTTATTTATAAAATTTCATTACATATATGAAACTTTTAGCTATCGAAATGTTACCTTACTTGTGCAAAAAACGCTTTAATTAATAGAGAAAAAAATTATTTAATCAGCAACGGTGACTCGATTTGACGTCTCGTGGTAACTGCTTATCGTTTTTGCTAAGACGCGCCGCTTCATGCGTAAGGGCATAAAAAATTCGAAAACTGTCGCATCTTAAAAAGTAAAGGCGTTTCAGGTTCCTCAGAAAATTTCTTACAAATAACAATTTTTATGAAAAAACTTTATTTAATTATTTGTTAAAAAATACGGTGTTCGATCATTGGGACATCGAAAATGGAGTGTGTCCCAATTATTGAACACTCGAATTCTCCAAGTTGGCGTCATTAAACTCATCAAAACATCGAGACAGTTAACGTGTGACAGATCGTGTGAATCGGATTTATTCAAACAAAAACTGTAAGTTCCTGAATAAACTTACCTTTATTCTTTTAATAATAATTCTAAGATCGTCAAATATATTTTTTATTTGTATTTTCGTGCAATAAACATAAAAAGGAAAGTAAAAAGAGAATATAACCTAAATGTAACCTAAAAATACGAACGTACTGTTCAATATTTTTTGCTCTCCGATATTTCGGGGAGCCAAGCTGCGACAAAATCAAACAAAGACAGAACATGAAAACGAGGAAGCTGAAAATAAAAATAAAATAAAGTTCGAGTTGAAAAGCAAAAATAAACCAAATGCGAATGAACCAAAAACCTGTCAAAAGAGACTAAATATATATTTTTGTATTTTTACATGATTAACAAAAGATTATTTAAGTGTTTGATTTTGCTTTTATTTCTTAATATTGTACCCAAAATAATATTTTTATAACGGAAAAAGAATTCTCGAGAGTGTTCAATAAGTGGGACATGCCTGTTCAATATTAGGGACATAGGCACTTCCAGTGTTCAATAATTGGGACATTTGCATTCTTCACATTGTTATTCTTTTTGTTCATTTGAAATCATTTAAAAATAAATTAAAGGGTGATTTTTCGAAAGTAAACATATCAAAGTATCATTTGAATCTGAAAGCGATGGTTTTGTCTTGATTTTATATTTTTTTCTCACCGAATTCATTCCCCCAGATCCTTAGCTGTCCAATAATTGGGACATTTACTTAGCTCGAAACATAACTCAGACAATTTTCAACCGATTCAATTTAAATGTTAAATATATCTTGAAAAATACATTGTCTATGGAAGTACGTATGATTTTTGTTATATTGCATAGTTAATTTGTTATTAACATTTATCTGACGATTTTTTAGGCAAATTTTTGGAAACTGAAAAATGTCGTCAGATAATTGTTAATAACAAATCAACTATGCAATATAAAAAAAAATCCTACGTACTTCCATAGATAATGTATTTTTCAAGATATATTCAACATTTCAAGTGAATCTTTTGAAAATTGTCTGAGGTATGTTTCCGGCCAACTTAAAAAATGCAGTTTTGAGATAAACGCTGCACAGCCGCCATTTTGAAATGAATCGCTTCAGAAAAATTATTGTATACAGTTATTAATATGTATGGTAAACACCCTTTTTTGTAATCTCGATTTGTTTTGTAGTTTTTCTGAAAAAAAATCTCCAAGAAGCCTATTTTTCGGCCACTAGAGTGGCCCAACTCCTTAATCGTCACTGGAAAATCCGGTTGAAACTGGTCGCGATCGTTTGGAAAAAGTTTTTTTTTTGCCAATTTCCATACATTTTGTCCGAATTGCTGCTTTTTGGAAACGCGTATTATGCCGATTTTTTTGTGGGTATACGTGCATTTTTCAATTAGCTGTCATTTGCATATAATGGTGACGAGATTTTTTAGAAAAGCTTTTTGAAGCTGTGCAGAGGGGAGCTTTAAAAATATCCAACCGGATTTGAAAATTGTTGATTAGTTGCTGAGATTTTTAGTGTGAGTGAAAGATAGATTTCACGATTCTTCGTGAAAACGAAATGGAAAAAAAAATGATCGGGCACTGCATTGACATGCTTGTTTTCATACATAAATTAAGGCCGGATACCACCGTGACGGGTGAGAAAATATTTTTTTTTGCATTTTCTCAAAGCATACATATGGAAGAATATATGAAAAAAAAACATTAAATTAGTATATTGAAAATTGACCAAGGTACGGACGATTTAGTGGAGCAGGTGGCGCAATGATTTACGTATACTAAAATCTCCGATCGCGTTTTTCTCGAAACTACTTTTTTCGACCTGGCCAGAATTATAACTCTAGCTAAAATTGTCCGATCAAAAAAAAAAATTCTGTAACTCTAGCTATAATTGTCCGATTTTCAAAAAAAAAAAAATCAAAATTTCGTTAATTGCAGTAACTGTCGTTGTACGTAGTCGTTTTTTATCTAGTATTTTTCAAGTCTCTAAATATTAATGAAAAGTTCGTAAAATTACACTTTTTCTTTTGAACATCCGTCATTTTTTGGAATTTTTTTTCGAAAAAACGGCTACGTTCAATGAAAACTACATTGATATAGGTTATAAAACTTTTTCATTTTCATTTTTCTGACTACCCATTGTCAAGTTATCGATCCGGCCGTTGGACCACATTTTTCATGCTGCGGCTTCAATATACCTCAATAACGATGTTGATTTTTTATTTTTCAAATAAAAATTTACACGTAATATGTTCGATGTACGCTTAATACCACACCTATTTTCCAAATCCCAAATAAATCATCCAGTACCCAAAAAAATTCCGAAAAAACTGCCTTTTTTTACCCATCACAGTGGTGTCCTCCCTTAATATATTAGGAATTATTTTATTAATTTCGATTTTTTATTGATTAATAATTAAAAAATGAATATAGGTATTAATAATTTTGCTATACGTAAATTAAGCAATATTAATATATCATAATATTGTTTTAAGGGGTAAGAATTGCCATTTTTTCCACCCCCTAATCTTCACGATTATAAATAATATATTATATATTGTAAATAAAATATCATAAATTATCGACGGACATTATGAAATTAATTAATTAATTAATTAATAAATATAGTTTTTTTTCTTCATAACTCACAACAACCCAAACAAACTTACAACAACGTTCCAAACTTGATCCATCTTCTCGGTGACGGCAAGCATCGGATTGATCGTCTCGACGAGTTTATCGATCTTGCTCAGCTTCGACGGCGGCGGGACAGTCAGGGTAGTAGCATTGGGCAGTGTGATCGGGGTGGCGTGGCCCTTGTCGACGATAGCCTCGTGGATGTCTTTGGTGAGCGTGTAAACGGCGCCGAGTGTGTCGGTAACGAGATTTAGGTGGAACTGCAACTTCCGGTCCATGCTTCCGGTCTGCTGTCGGAGATTCTCGATCTCGATGGTCACGTGATTCATGACCTCGTTGCTGGTGGCTTTTGTGATCTCGACGACGTTCATGCTGACCGGCTTCTTCTCGCTCGCTTCCGCTCTTATATCGTCATTCGGCAACAAATTGTTGTCCAATTGGTTTTTCAGGTTGACCAGTTTCTCGTCTATGTCGGTAACCTTTTGATCGAGAGAGACGAGCTTTTCGCCGAGATCTTCCGGCGACGGGCCGTCGTTGTGGATCAATCGTATCGCCGGAACTGAGGAACCATCACGAAGATTCAACGCGAGAAGAAACGACGTAGGAGGCAAAGATTTCCATACCGATCGTCGTAACGATCAATTACGATGAAGACGTATGGAGATGTGGAGTACATCGGTTGGAGTACGGAGTACTTTTTAAAAGTAAATACGGATTACCGATACGCCATACCAATTTATGAAAATTGGTATGGAGTATCGTTAATCGGTACCGAATCGAATATCGATACCGATATTCCATACCGATTACCGATTTTTCGAATATTACCTATATTCCATACTGACTTTTCGAGCATTACGGATATTCCATACCGATTTTCGAATATTACCGATATTTCATACCGATTTTACAATATTACCGATATCCCATATCCATGTACGAATATTACCGATATTTTATGCCGATTTTCGAATATTACTGATAGTCTATGCAGATTTTCGAATATTATCAATATGCCATACGGATTAAAAAATATTACCGATATTCCATACCCATTTTCGAATATTACCGATATTCCATGTCGATTTTCGAATATTACCAATTTTTGAATATTACCAATAGTCTATACCGATTTTTGAATATTACCAAAATTCCATACCGATTTTCAAATATTACCGATATTCCAAACCCATGTTCGAATATTACCGATTTTCCATATCCATTTTCGAATATTATCGATATCCCATGCCGATTTTGTATACCGATTTTCGTATGTTACCGATTTTCTAATATTGCCAATATTCCATATCGATTTTCCAATATTATCGATAATCCATACCGATTTTCGAATTTTACCGATATCCCATACACATTTTCGAATATTACCGACATTCCATACCAATTTTCGAATATAACCGATATTCCATACCCATTTTCAAATATTACCGATATTCCATGCCCATTTTAGAATATTACCGACATTCCATGCCGATTTTCGAATATTACCGATAGTCCATACCGATTTTTGAATATTACCGATATTCCATACCAATTTTCGAATATAACCGATATTCCATACTCATTTTCGAATATTATCGATATTCCATGCCGATTTTCGTAGATTACCAATTTTCGAATACTACCGATAGTCTATACCGATTTTCTAATATTACCAATTTTCCATACCGATTTTCCCATATTACCAACATTCCATACCGATTTTCGAATATTACCGATAGTCTATACCGATTTTAGAATATTACCGAGATTCCATACCAATTTTCGAATATAACCGATATTCCATACCCATTTTCGAATATTATCGATATTCCATGCCGATTTACAAAAACCGGTATGGAATGAAGGCAAATAATATCGGTATTCGGTATCGGTGTAGAATATAGGTTATCGCTATGGAGTATCTCCATCTCCATATCGATCCATCCGATCATCGTAATTAATCGTTATTCATAATTTAAGAAAGGTAAAACCAACAGTTACGATGATCGGTACGGAGATGAATGATTGGCTAGATCGACATGGAGATACAAATGATCGTTAGAAACAAAGTAACGATTATCATTGCGCTCACCATCATCATGGACGTTTCCGCTTCTGCTCTCGGCGCTGCGCGTCTGTTGCACATAATCCGCCGGAAGTGGTGGCTGCGCGTGAAACAACTTGAGATCCAACGTGCGCAGTTTCGTGATAACAGCGTCGGTCTTGTCGATGTTATCGTTGACCCGCGAGTCGAGGGCCTCGACTCTGCGCATCAGATGCTCCACCGCTTTGTCCAAATTCTCGATGCGCTGGAGCTTCGACTCCAGGGTCGAAACTATCACCTCGAACACGTTGAAGAGGTACTGCTCTCTATCGACAGAATCAATAAATCGATCAATAAGCGGATGCATATATAAATATATAATTTGGAAGATCTCTACGATCTTCCCCACTTCCTCTGTCTGTCCCCACTTTGGGCTGGGACGGTAGTCCTCCATATATACACTTACATGTGTGTGTACATTTATGGACGTAGGTGGATAAATATTGGTCGTCACGTTTAACAACTTGATCGTTTGAGTTTTTTTTGCAATAACACGTTGTGCGGAAGGATATTTCATAATTTTATAGTACCGTGTAATGTCTGGATAATACCGATCGCTATGAAAACGTAAAATATAGGTGATAATTAAAATTTTACAACCTATTTTCCGCCGTTCAAACCACTTTAAAATTATACGGTTGGTGTTAGAGTATGCCCGGGCAATTCATTTGATACTTTTATGTATATGAATATACACACATACATACATATATATATATATATATATATATATATATATATATATATATATATATGTATGTATACACACACACATATATATATATATATATATATATATATATATATATATATATATATATATATATATATATATATATATATATATATATATATATATATATATATATTTGCGCACGGGGTTTCGAGTTATAATTTATTTGATGACTATTGTAGACAGATTTTAGGTATGTTATTTTCTGCAGTTTTTTTGAGAATAAAAAAAACATCTGCAATCATTCCTCCAAAGAATATTCCACTATATCGTTTTTTTGAACCGAAGTTGATGAGAGTTTGTTTGGGTTTACCGGCTCTTAACGTTTATAAAATGTTAAAATATATTTATCAATTTTTTTCATGTATATTTTCGAGCTGAAGTTGTCGACGAGTTTAAGGGGCTATGCCAAGTGTGACACTTTCAAAGAATCGATTTTTTTGCCTTTTTCGACAGTGTATACTTTAAAAAATATCATTATCATTTATATCATTTATATCAGTATGATTTTATCTTGCAAAAATCTATAGTTATGGCAAAATAGGCGATGTACCGCGTGACATATGAGTGTGAGAGAGATAGATGAAATTTTCGAAAAGAGATTCCTTAGAGATGAATATTGTTTAGGGCAAAAGGAAATCATCAAGCTCTGCGTCATGAAATTCTCCAGAGTATAATGCTTTGTTTTTCCTAAACAATTTAACCATTCATGAGAAAATTGGGTTGGAAAATTTGTGAGGTTATGTTGACCTTGTGCATGCCCTTAAATCTTTAAACGCGTTTTTCTCGAAATGAGATTTTTCAAGTTTGCTGACATTGTAACTCAAAGAGCAATTATCGGATTGACTTGAAATTTTAACTGAGTACTCTTGAATATATTTACTCTGCAATGACGTAGGATATTTTTGATTGGATGAAAATTGACGATTTGGCATTGAAAAAAACGACTATTTTATAGGCAAGAAAACAGTCTTTTTTCACAACTACGCCATTTTGTTAGATTTTGATATTTTTCGAAAATCCTAGGTCATTGTACAGGAAATACCTTTCAGTTTCACGACATTTTTTTCCTTTTTCGATTTCAGCTACTCAATCGGCCGGAATCATGTCAGCAGTGGAGGAACTTTTTTTTTGGCGCCTCCGAAGGCAGCGCATAAGTCGCTTGGATCTCAATATTTTCTATGGAAAAATTACGTAATATAGGTCAAACATAGCCAAATATATTCTTAATTTTCCGAAACATTTAATTCAGCACTTTTCTTCCAAAAAATTCCCGAAAATAACCTAAACTTTCAGTGTTCACACTGGGAGAGCCCCAAGTTAACAAGTTTATACATCAACGCACCGATGGTTTCGCCATTATATTTATCTGATAGTTCTGTGTCAGGCGAGATTTTAGATATATGACTTCCGCAGATATTGTTTGTGAGATTTAAAAAATATCTTCTCAACTATAGTATTCTATTGCATATATACATATACATATTTGCGCTTCTGGTTCCGAAGTTATAATTTATTTTATGCATTCGTTGTAGATGAGATTTTAGATAGCTTAATTTTTGCAGGATTGTTTTTGGAAATAAAAAAAAACATCTGCACCATCCTCGAGAAAATATATATATTTTTTGTTTATCGTATTTTCCGTTGTACGGGGTCTTCCCCCTTATTACATTCTCCACCATATTCCACTTCACATCCCCATCGACAAAAAATATTTCATTATTTATTTCTTTAACTATAGTTGATTAGGGTTTGCTTGGGTTTACCTGCAACTAAACGTTTAAAAAATGTTGAA